>OX453291.1:20435834-21004774 GCA_949710015.1 Crataerina pallida
CAAGTCCCGACATTTCCGCAGGCATAGAAGATTTGGCCTAAACCAAATACAGCTTTTGAACCTTTGAACATTTTTAAACATTTATCTGGTTGTGCATTATTCCGAATGATAATTAAATATGTTCCCGTTTTTGTATTTCGCCATTCTGTCTTCATACCTATGATATTGACTGTATGTTAAAACAAATTCTTATACACAATTCATAAAAAGAAATAATAAAATAGAATAAACATTAAAGATTAGGAAAAAAATTTCGAATTTCGATTTGTGTCCCACAAATACACATAAATCACGTTCACCCGCATAATTTATTTTACACTATGAATGCTTTCCTCTCCCAACAGAGGTATGCAAAGATGTAGGAAAAGGAGAATTTGTATGCAAGTACAGAGGGAAAATGAGAAGGCACCCTGGGGTGAGAGTTTTATGGGTGTCCGTCTAAGCATTTATTGAAAATCTTCACGTTGGACAGTTAAGTAAAGTTCAAATTGAAAAAAGTTTTTCAATAAATTTTTTCAAGAGCCGGTTACATATCTATAGCTTTTCGAGGTAGAGAGAGGGATGGGAGTATTATAAACTCACACGTATTTAATGCACCCCAGGTATACTTTTTTGTTGCTATTTTCTATAATCTTTTTTATATATATTGAATTATAAATGATCAGCAATAAGTAGAGAGCAAGACCTTTTAACGTGTTTGTCGTCTTCGTTTTTCCGGTTTTCCGTTTGAAAAGCATATCTGAATAAACATAAATAAATAATAAAAAAGTGGCAAAACAAATACAATGTTTGTTGTCGCTTGTTTGTGCTTGTGTGTACACGTTGCAGAGGCAGGCATAAGTAATAAGATAAAACACGGGTAGTTAATGTCTAATATATCTAAATTATTAATCATTGACTCAAAAAAATGAAATAAAAAAAAAAAGATAGAAACACTTGTGGGTTGTATGGTGTTACTAATAACAGAATCATCGTTCCGTACACTGCAACAACACCAACTGACTCTATATAAATAATAATAATAATGAAGTTGTTGCTGCTGTAGTTGTTGATGCTGAATAATATACTGTAAATAGAAAAGATGTGCTTTTCGGTGTCTGTCCGTCTCTATGTCTGTTTTTCCATGTGTTGGCATGATGTCATCCCTACATAAAGAATAACTTTAAGGAGTGTTCATATAAAATGTTCACATTGTTTCTTTGTTGTAGGCTGTGACTCTGCCCAAGCTAGTTGTTGTTCTCTAAAATTTTTTTTTTTTTTTTTTTGTTGGAACTGTGTACTCCCTAATGTTATTTTTATCCCTCGATACTCAAGCATCAAGTGACTCCTTTTTTATTTCTTGTTTACTATGAAAGATGGCTTCTTGAGATGACCCTGTTTGCACCTGAACCTCACCTTTTATTTTAATTTTTTTTGTTTGTTTCATGTTTTGTTTTGTTTCATGTTATCTCCTCCCTATGTAACCTTTAGTGCTCTACTGTTGCTTGCCATTGAATTTGAGTTTTCCTTTTTCTGGTAAATCCTCATATAATAATTCTTGGTATCCATAGTAAAGCAGGAAAGTTAGACAAAGTGTAGAAAAAACAAGTAAGAAAACTAAACTTGACGAAGGCTACATTTTAACACCCTCCCCATCTACCTTCTGCAATTTTAAATTTAAAAATTTATTTACTTCCACATCAGATTTTGCACATAAAAGGGTTTTTGGAAATCAAGAACTTGTCTCTTGTTAAAGGTTTTTTTTTCGATTTTTTCAATCTTGGAACAGAAACTAGAAATGTTTGTACAAAATCGATCCTAAGAGTACCAACAATACACGTACACGTCTGGATCGTCCCAAATTTCGATGCTGATCAAGAACATAGCAAACTTTTTGTACGGAAGGTATAAAAAAATGTTATTCAATAAAATGTGTATTTTCATCAAGCCACGCCCAGAATCGACAAAAACCGAACTATCTATCCATAACTCATAATGAAATGTTTTACAAGATTTCATTCAAATTCACACCAGTTATGCAACCAGTACAACAACAGGAAGTCACTTAATAAGAAAGATTTTCCCAGCTATTAATAGAGATGTTTATTGCAGAAACTGCAGTAAGTTATTTCCAGAGAAAGTGATTCTCTTAAGTGTCATAAATTCTTGGTGTAAAATCTAAATAAATGTTAATTCTCCCCCTAAAGCAACAAGTCCGCTTACATACATACATTCATAGGTAAAAACCAAATGCAAAGCAAACACGAAAAAAAAAACAAAAATGAACACTGTCAATTAATGTCAATGAACATTAAAGCCAAATATATAAACCAACTGTTTAGCTTCATAAAGTTGTTGGCGATTGACGGTGACATGAAAATTTCATACAACACAAATACGCGCATAAGCATAAGCATAGACTTGATTTCAGTCTTATTTATGTCCAAAAAAAAAGATACAAAATGTAATTCGCGTAAGTAGGTAAAAAACTAAAAACAAAAAAAAAAAAAAAGATTGAGAAACATAAAACACTTGCTAAACATGCCGAAAGACACACGGAGAAGCGGACAGACAGACGGACTGTTGTGGACTGAACTGCTCTGAACTGACAATAGATATACGAGCGCACATTTATTGATGTTTAAATTAACATTCTTGCTAGTCATACATAATCGTGGTGGTGGTGGTTCGGTTGAGGTTTTTGCATAAAAAATTGTTTTTGTATGGCTTAGTCGGGCTTACTTGCATATCTGTGGTATGAATGCTAGTGCGTTGTCTACACCAGATAATATATTCCCAATTTCCTGATTGTGGCGGCATATACCGTCCGTGTGCTTATTTCCCCCTCCCCGTTTAAAGTTATGTTGCTAGATAATCATGTTTGATATGCAAGAATGATGTCAATATCAATGCAATTTCATTTGATCTTTGTATAAATAAATTCCTTTCCATTCCTTTCATTTCTGTTTGTTGATATTGATGTTATTGTAATGTTCATGTAGTTGTTGTAAACAAGCAGTGCTGCAGTGGATTACATTTGTGGGTAAATATTTAACTCAACTCAACTCATGTGTAATTTCAATTCATTTCATTCCTACACCATTCTTACTTGTTTATACTCCGCTAGAGGAGTTTCAATGGAGATATAATCAAAAAATTGAAATCTCTGTCTGTCGGTGTCTAAGCTATTATAACCTGAAATTGTTGTTTTTTCCTTTGAAAACATTTACATATAAATGCTTTGATTATGCTTTCCATCAAGAATGCAACAGAAAGTGTCTTCAACTTTTATGGAGTAGGTTCATCTTTCCTCTTAATGAATAATTCAGTTGACTGATTTTGATTTGTATAATTTGAAATGGAAAACGTTTATAAAAAAGTACAAGACATTGACGGAGAAGCACTACAAATGAGAATACGAATTGAATGTTTAGTATTTAAGTACTTGTTGGTAAGAACAAGAGCAGGTAAGTACCAAATAAGTATAAATTGTTGGTACTTAATTCCAAAGTGTACAAATATTTTAAACCAAAGAACTAATATTTATTTATTTATTTAATCATTCATACAATAAATCAGTTATAATAGAATAGAATAAAATAAATAATAATAAAAGCCCTTAAGCTCTAAAGTTACCTAAAAGCGCTTAAGTGCTACAAATAAATTAAAGTACAAAAATTATTTGAAATTACAAAATAATTTTTTTTAAAATTAATATAAAAATGTAACAACAACAACAACAAAGGAAAGAGAGCAAATAAATAAATAAACTTGTCATAATTGTTTTACAATAAATATAAATTAATTTACTAATTCATTAAAAGAAAAAGAAATTTAAATTTCAAATTATATAAAATCCATTATACTTTCGTCATGAATATTTTACAATAAAATAACAACCGCGCAAAAAAGAAGAAAGACCATTTGGCAATAATCACTGCAATCATATGACCTTAATTTTCTTGATAGGATTATTACGTGAATCAAACGTTTGTAATTATTATTGGACAAACTACGTTGATACCGAAGTAAGTTAAACAGCTGAAAGTTGAGAAATCCTTAGAGAGATGTCACGATTTGTGGATCTATTAGGGCATTGAAATTTACCCAGTTTATGAAATAAGAGGAACAAAGTCAACCATGGACCACAAAACAACATCTCACGTCTCATGTCTTTTATGTAATAAATAAAGTTAAGTGTGTGTTCGTACGGAGAGAGAATTCTATTGGCATCATATTTCTGAACTTAAACAGTTTATGATTTAGTGAGAAGTGTCCAAGTACTGAAGTACTTAACTTTGAAGTACTAAAATTTCAAGTAAACGTATCTAGAACGATTCAGATTTTTTTGCTGACCTGGAATGTATTTACATACATTTTACAGCGTTTTTATACCAACCAGCCTAATGATGGCGATATACTAAGTTTAATGTTTCGTTTGCAACACATGCTACGCCCACTATGAAGGAGGTGCCAAATTTCGTTTGCGAACTTATGAAAAAATAAAAAATTTATACTAAAATGTTTAAACTGTAGTTCTCAAAAACCAAAAAAACCTATTTCGCAGTCCGTTAATTATAATTTTACTAATTTTTTTGTTTGCTGCTTGATCTTAAGACTTGAGCAACTTTTTGTTTCATAGCCAGTGTCTACGTACACATATTTTTGCTTATAAACGAAGTGATCAATATTAAATATATTACACATACATATACAAAATGTATTCTCTAATCGGCTTGGACACTTTTGTATGCAATTTATTGATACATAAATCAAGATAAAACGATAGACAATTGACTTAAACAACATCTGCTGTTAGTATTACTCTTGCTGTTGCTGCTGCTGCATTAGATTGGTAACCACATATCTCGAAACATTCATAGCATTCAAGTAAAACGTGCAGCTTTAAATGCTTATCACATGCTTATTTATTTGTATTCTATATTTACCACCCCCGAAAATGCTCGGTTTGTCTAGTCAAACATACTTGTATGTCAGTATGTTTGTTTAAAATTTGACCCAATTGTTATGATTTTGCACACGCCATTATTGCATGCATATGAGAGAGTGTCCAAACATACACAACAGCACCATTTAGTGCTTGAGTTGGTGCTGTTGTGTTGCTGCTGTTAGTATTGTTTTCCTAATAATTTGACCACTAATGGTGCCACGCAATATGAATGATTGTACTCTGTATTTTTATAAAGTTGTTTCGTTACAAATTTTTGTTTCATTCACCCCCTCAACGATTGCTCTGTGAAAAATTGAAAAATGCTATTGTTTATATCGATCGATCGATACGCTTTTTCTAGTTAAACTCCGACAAATGTGTTAATCGTTATGTTGATAGCGATTGACATGGTTGAGTGACCTTAGAGACTTAATTTTTATACCCAGGCAAACAGTGCCCAGACACTGTGTTTAATCAAACGTTGAATTGCCTTTGTAACAAGAGTGTGCATGTATCTATAAAGTATATACGTATGTGTGTATAATTATGGTATAAGTGTTTTTGTTTGTAATAGTTTATTATTACTACAGAGGTCAGTTTAGAAGACTAAACGACAGATGTGTTTATTTGTTTTATTTTTTGTGGTTCAATTTTTATACGACATGTCTCAAATTTCATACAAATTTTTAAGCACCAAATGGTTACAAATACGAGGATCACTCCCTAAGTATGGTGTATAGGCAACTAACTTTCCGTACAGATCTTAATCTATTTTTATACGTTCCACGAGGTTATACTAAGAGACTCTACGTAATATTTTTAAAAAGCATGAAAATTTGAAGTGTGCGCCTATTTTTAAAACGCTTATGGCCTTGATTTTATTTTAAATTCAAATTAATTTAAATTTTTATTTTAGACTTTTTTGTGGATCATAAAAATGGCTACGAATTATATGGAACGACTAGTTGAATGGGTTCCTTCGAACAATGTTTAGTGGTCTAATTTTTCTTTGATGGTCCATGATTCACACCTTAGTAGACGGTTTGAGAAAGGGAGCTTCTTTTGCGAAAGATATAATAGGAGGCACTTAAATAAAAATTCGTAGTTGTATTTTAATAAAGAGCAGAAGAAATTACCAAAACAACTTGTGTTTAAAACCAGACGTTCTCATTTAGACTAGTTTGTTTAATCAAAATTAGCATCGAATACTGACTCGGTCCCACTATTAGTTCGTAGGCGTTTGTGAAAGGCATTCTTCCGGTGACTTGAGATATCGATGTCAAACTTAGCAGAGATATAATTGGACATTTAAATATTAAGCCAAGTAATTTAAAATTTTTAAACTCCAGCATCAACTAATATACCATAAATTATTTTGCTTAATCATGGATCTATAAATAACTGTCGTAATGTTAAGAGTATAAATAAAGATTCTATCCAAAAATTTATTGGCCATTACTCTTGCCCAGCTATATAGCCAATAAAAATTGCTTTCTTATTAAGTTAAAATATGCACAAAAATGCCTTTTAACTAAATTAAAATTTCACCGCCATAAAGTTTTTGTTTTGCCAAATGAACAGAAAATGCACAAAGAAGCTGCTATCTCTTCCTTAACTTATGTGGGAGCTGTCCATTTGGAAAATATCTGAGACAGCTTACAAACAAACTCATACAATTCGTGTTGTCTTGTCGTCCATCCACCCGTACGTCAGTCTGTCCATTCTTCTGGTTTTTATATCTTCCACGTCACGTGGCAGTCAACTAAGTTTATTATTAAATTTGTAACATCAATAAGAAGAAGAAGAAGAACAAGAAGTCAGACACTATTGTTAAGCAAAAAAATCTGAATCGATGTTGCCATAGATCAGATTTGTTCAAGCATTTTGCGTCCATAAAAAATCGTACATGGCTAGAATCCGACTTCGTAGTTGATACATAAGACATAAATTTTATATGGGGCGTAAAAATCAAAACACGCCCACTTTTTATAAAGAGTTGTAGAGGGTGTCTAGGATTTGGTTTAAGCCAAATTTAGTTAATTATTTAGTTTGTTTTTTGAGAAGTTTAGTTATCTTTACAGTGTCTACGCTGGCCATTGTCAATGTCAACCAATCTTATTGGCCTGGCCGCCTTTCTACCACAATACAATCCTATTGACTCCTGGCATGCTTGGTATTCGGTCTCGCGCGCTTTGTTTTTTATAGCTGTTATCATTGTTCCTCATTAGTAGATATGTTTGGTTAGTTGGTTGGCTGGTTGGTTGGTTGGGTGGATGGTTTGGCTGTTACTAGTCGATTGGTTTAGTCGTGAGTTTGGGATAATGATGATGATGGCTTGTGGTCTGGAAGTTGCGCTTTTATGCTTTTATACCTTATATGGTATTTTTTGCCAATTAGTGTTTGTGGTGGTGGTGGCAAAAAAGGCCAAGAATAAAAACAAAACAAATTTCCAAATGGCATTCTACAGAGTACCTACGAATATATATATTTTTTCATATTTCTCTCTCACTCTCTCTTTCTTTGTATTTCTCGTCGAGTGTGAATTTTACTTATTGTTTATGTTTCATGCGGCATTTTAATGAAAAAGTAAATTCTACAATGAATGCCTCTGCGGTTATGTCTTAAATCGATTCTTAGGAATATTCTTCTCTTTCAATTTTCTTTTCACAAAAGGAAAATATTTCAAATTCACTTTTTGAGGAAAATCTTCTAACAAATAAATAACGTTTTCAGTTTATGGAATCCTTGTAAAATTTTGAACAATGTTCCCTCGTTCCGTTGTTCTCTTTATTTATTTCGGATAATTTTAAAGAAGGCTTCACGTTAGTTGTATATGACAAAACAACAAAATGATGATATTTCCCTCAACTATATCTTCTTGGTCAGTGTGGTGTATCCACGTGTAAATTGATGGTAACTTTAAATGCTTATTTTTCCTTCTTAATTAAATATTTTCCCTATAAAAGGTGAAAACATTTGTATGAGTTTGTTTGTTTTCTGTTCTTTTTTTTTCCTTTTTATAAAGTGTTCATGAAGTTTATTCATTTTAAGAAAGTCTGCAGTTAAGAAACTCGGGATTGGATGAATAAATTTAAACGCAAGAGAAGATGGACTATAAATATGCGTTCACGAATACTGAGTAATGAATGTGCCGATGTGACCCCCCACAGTTGCATTTTGCGGAATTCGAACTTATGCTCTACCTTGAGAATGTGCCTTCAGTGTGTCGGTTGTTCGATCAATAATTTCGTGTTGAAGTTGAAGCTGATGAAGTCAAAATAGAGACATTAATTGATTCTAAGCGCCAAATACTAACTCGAGATATTGCCGGCAGATTTAATTTGTCGACACATGTTCTTACAGGAAGAAACTTGATCCGTTGCACTGACATTTGTAATTTATTCTCTAGAAAATTTATATATTCTTGAAGTGAATCCTTTCTGGGAACGAGAAAGCTGTTGAGGGCAATAACTTTAAGCGCAAGAAATCATGAATAATTATGATCAATGTACTTCGAGAAGAAATATAGTTCATGCTATCTGTGAGGAAGTACTTTAAGGGAATGACTTTTTAACTTTCACCGGACTGTACCGCGACCCATTCTAAAGGGTGCTGACGTTAACTGAAAAAACCACCTCCACCATATTCTCAGCCGCCTTCGTATTATTACTAATGAGGGCGTCAAAAAGACTTTTTGTGTCATTAACTTTGAATAATGATCAACCGATATAATGCGTTCTTGTTAACAAGTTCACTTTTTCCAACGAACTCATACGATCAATATGTTTTACTGACTGCGTAATTAATTTTGTTTTAACGCTTAATGGATGATGCGATTTACATGAAACAAAAATGAATTCATTTTCACATCACTCTTACTCCGCCTTTATCCTTCTTAAACGTATAACTTGTGAATTATAAAGATAAGATGCGCGTGCATGTTTGACATTTTTCTAAATTGCTTGGGGATGTGTCGCACCTACTTTATGGTACCGCCTCTTATACCATCTGACCATTTTTGTTGCTCTTTTCTATTCCATTTACCAGCTTGTGTTCTTTGTTCTACAGTTGTCTGTCTTTCCAACTGTCTATCCGTATTATGCTAACATGTTGGTGTTGATCTATCAGATTGTTGATGCACACATGTACGCACGTTTTTATATCAGCTGCTAAATACGCACAAGATGTTCGCGCGTGTATGTTTGTGTCACATAGTTAACATATCGTAGGACTCGTAAAATATGTATCTCTACCATATCTCTGTGGAAATTGAAATGATAGAAAGGCGTGAATTGTGTTATTCACACAGGCGTGCATGCCCACATATTCCATACACACTTAAGTACGTTTCATGTTTTCTTTCTTCTTTTTTCTTTATTTTTTTCTCTGTGTGCATCAGTGTTAGTTCTGTGTCAGTTGTTGTTATTCTGGTTATTTTTATGTGATAAAGGATCTCGTTACATTTTGCATAAAATTCTATAAATTTCTGGAAGGTTACAAAACTTGCCAGAAACTGTTACTTCAGAATATAAAGAGAAATAATTTTGAATCATATTTATTCCATCAGAGGTTTTTGGAGACTTACACACGCTATGTACCCCGTTTAAAAATTGCAACTAAGACGAATTTCCCAAAAATCGCAGAAAAATATAGTATCTGCTCCTATTACAATAAAAGGGAATATTATGTAAATTTTATCTCATTTAAGAAGCATATTGCATGCTACACAATACATTCATTCAAGTGGTTTAACGTTTGCAGTTCATCAAATAATGCGCGAAAGAAATATAAGAACAAAACACAACAAACAATAAAATCATATAATAAAATGCACAAGACAAATATGCCGCAATTTAAATAAACAATTCATAAAAACTAAACGAAATGGTAGCCCCAACAATAGTATTAATGATGAACGATGCCAATTGTACGGCAGACGTCTTGGGCATTGATGTGTATGCAAAAATATCATTATGGATGCTTCAAGTCAACCGAAAGCAATAAATGACAGAAAATATAATGAATAAGAAAAAAAAAACAAGAAAAAATAAATAATTCAAAGTACTTTTTCAGTTCAAGAGTCAGAGAAGACGTTGTCTCTGTTGAAGTTTTGACTTAAGAGACACAGTTAAGAAAAATACGATTAAAATAACAATTTACCGCACAAAATGCTAAACTGAAGATAAGGAAGATACTGCATACCATATATAGTATATTATGGTAACATATTTGTTATTACATAGCTTACAGTTGCAGGCAAAAGTACGCTATCATGATGAGAAGTTTTTATATTTGGACTATATTTGGAATTGACAAACTAAAAAAGCTGGATTAAAAGTTAAGTCAAATTTTAAATAGACTCTTCTTTGAGAAAGGAGGTATATATAGTGTGGGGGTGCGGCCGACATTTCAATGTTTTTGTTTTCGCAAAAGTGCTAAAAAATATATGTTAACGTCAAAATGCGTCAGATTCTGTCTCAAATAAGATTTTTTGCTAAATTGCGAGCATGGGTGTGATTTGACTCCGCCCACTTTGAACGGCACAATGATTCATAAACTAATTATAAACGTGTATATTAAATTAAAACTTCTTGGTTGTATTTTTGGGACTAATAGTTAGAATTTTTCGAGTGTGTCAAGGCACTCGATGCCTCTTAATTTAAGTAGCAGTTTGGGCAGAGAAACTGGAAATTTCAGTTCAATATCTGAAAATTTACTACCGTTTGGTTTAGATCGATTGAAATTTCTTTGCCAATCCAGAATATATATTTGCTAGGATCTCTGACACCACCCTCTCGGCATTGTAAATGAACTAACAAACTTAGTAACCTCTCATCTTATGTAAAAGGTATTAAAACATTTACTTGGTACGTACATTCAGGATATTTAAAATAAATTAAAGACTTTTGTGCTGTATGCACACTTTCGACACTGTCACTAAATCTCTGTAGCGGCAAGTAAACATATGCTGTAAAAGAAGGCATGAGTTATAACAAATAATTCTTTATTGATTTTGCATAAAATATGTTTAATCAATAGGTTCTAGCAGCATCAGCAGCACCACCAGCAGCAGTAGTTGTTTAAGTAGAAGTGGAAGTAGAAGAAGCTGCTTTTAATAACCCAACAATCAGTATTGATTGTTATGCTTAAGATTTATGAGAGTCTGTAGGCTCTGATAAGTGGTAGAGAGTCGATGGGATAGAGTGCTGTGACATATATGTACAGCCACACATGTGCCAAGTATTGACATTAATTGATTGATGTTATTAAATGGTGGTTATTATTATTATTTTTTGTTATTTTTGTACTTTTATGCAAACTTTATTAAATAAATATAGAGTAGAGAAGTATAACAACAACACAAAAAAACCAGCAAATTGAAATTAATTGAGAATAACTTAAAATCAAGTAGAAGATGGTTGGTATGTGATCATTTTTAGAGAACAGCTTGTCATATTATTCCTGCCAGAAAGGAAAGTTAAGTTTGACCATTCAATGAAATCTTCATGTGTTTCTTCTCATTTCTGAAATCCCATTTTGTAAACATTTTCCATCTTTAGAATTATTGAGATTAGTGAAACTTGATGCGACCTCATTTTTTTGGTATTGAAATTATTAAAATAATTACAAAAGTAAAATTTCTTGTCCCTCCGAAAGAACAAAGTTTTTGGTAACCTTTGAAATGACAATGTTGCCTCCATAAATATACGTAATTACATCTTTCGCTTGATAAGAAACTTTCTTGAAATCTGACTCGAAAACATAAATTATCACTTAGGAATGCTTACAGAATTAAGTGACTCTTGTATTTTGATAACTTTCAAGCTGTCAAATGCAAGTCAAGGTATGTTACTCTGCTTTGTTTAAAAAATCAATGCACACAACAAGAACAAGAGGCAAAGCAGAAGATATGTTGCTAGTTCTGGATCATAACAAATTGAACACACAGTTAATTGACAATAGTGTTGATGTTCGAGCGATTGCCGGTAAAACGAGTTTCGTTCATTAAATTGTTGTTTCCCTATATGTGTATGTGTGAGTAGGATTGTAAATATAAAAATAAAACAAAATTGATATCAAGTTAAGAATTTTGTTATTTTTTTTTTTGCATGAAAGAACAGGTGCTTTAATTGATGAAAAAAAGTGAAGTTCATTAAAGTGGCTGATAACCTGAATGGGGGCTGAAGAGATAGGGCGTTGATGGTACAATACATATATAATTTATGTACATTGTTCGATATAAAGCTTTTTATATGTAATTATATCGATACCGCTGATAGTGCTGCTGCGCTGTTACTCTTATTATTGTTATCTTTCGATTCTGATAGATGGGTGATAATATTATTGGGTGCGTGTCTTGATTTTAATGGCACATGAGGACGATATTGGTAGCATTTATGTTGTAATCTTGATGGAAAATATATGTTATCCATGTTTTTTTTTCACTTTTATGATATTTTTCCCATAAAATATCACCTTTTTGCTGCTTTTTGTTGAAGCACCATCATTGACTTGTACGAGGCTAAGTTGGTATTCATATGTACACTGAGGATATAATTGTAATGGACACAATTGCATGATTTTCCTCACATGAATGGCTCTTGACCGATTTTGTCTAATTTAAAAGGTCTGCGTGCAGAACCTAGAAGTATATGAACAAAATTTCAAATAAATGGACATGCGGACATTTATGTCTAGAACGACCCCATCTTTGGTACTGATCAAAAATATATATACTTTGTTGCATATGTTCAATGATAAACTTAGAAAAGTGCCCATCTTACGCGTGGGGGGTATATAAACAAATAACAAAACAAACAAATCCATAGCAGCGTAGATGACGTAGATGACCCAATATGTGCTCTATAATCCCACAACATGGTTCTTCTTACACTTCTTTTTGTGTGCACTTGTAATTACAGACCAAGCGTTACATAAAAGTTTTGATCTTTGATTACATGCAAATTTTCTTCTTGGTATGTTAGCGTATGTCGGTCTGTCCTGTCTATCCTGTTGCCCTAACCTGGGCTATAATAAAAGCATCTTCACAACAACAAAACTATATTTACATACACTTACACTTGCTCATACAATAAATTGCTTTTAAGCATTCTAGAGCAATCAACGGTGTGCAGTGTGCTGCAGTTATTCAGCAGTTTTCTTGACTTCTTTTGTTGCAACTTCAGGTTCAGGCTGTAATCAATGTCATTTTTTGTGCCGCCGCACAATCAGGCTGAACATTGGTGACCGTGTGTGGAGAAACCGGCTCCGTCTGCCATCTACGCGTGCACTTCTTTGCATTAGCCAGAATGCAGAATGCCTAGGCATAGTTATAGGTTTGGATATAAATGAAATACAAAGAAATAATTTCAAAAAGCGTTCCTTTTATTGCTGCAATCCAATATAAAATTGAATTGTGACGGGGACGGCTGCTTTAATATTGTCTTCTGCTGCCCACAACAATGTTTCAATTGTAAGTTTCCTTGAAGGTAGAAATCAATAATATTTTAGTTGTTGGTTAGATTTCATTTTTATATACTATATATGTATGTCCACAAGCATTACTCCACAGGGTCCACGCGAAGATAATGTTGAACGCAAACAACAACTTGTTAAACTTCTTTTACATTTTAACAGTGATGATGCTTAACAACAACAAAAACAAAAACAACAACAAAACAAAGAAGAAAAGAAAAAACAGAACTGTAAGAGCTTTCTAGAGATTTTGACTGTCTGTAGCTGCGTATTTTTCGCGAGGACGGACCTCGTACATTCAATAATGTCATTATATGTTAATAAATCTTGTCCCAACTGCTTGTTTTTCTTATGTACCTACATTCATATATATTATCGTAATTGAGTTGTAAATCACAACAACAAATCATTGTTGCTGTTGTTGTTGTTGTTTCTTCGTTTATTACCTTTTAAATTAATTTCTTTTTTGATTTCTTCTGATTTATATTGCAGGTGAGTAGTAGTGAGTATTTCATTCTACCAAATAAAAACATTAAAGCACGGCTGCAATCAAATCAATCTACCGGTTTTCGATGATTTGCATTCTTAGTAAGTATGCAGCAGCAATAACAATAACAATAACAACAACAACAACAACAACTGTGTGTACGATTAATGTAAATTTTATGATAATATTTTTTTGTCGATTTCTTACTTGCGGCAGTTGAATACATTTCACTGGAAATTATTTCGTTATTAATTATCATACAACATGTATTGCAATGTAATTGCATGTAATGAGTTGCAATGTTGGTGGGTGCGTGGGAATGAGAGTTCACGAGTTGTTCACATCGAGCTTACACACCTTAACCCGAAAATAAAATTCAATCAAAATCAGCCAAGTGTAACTTTTCGCTAATTTTACACTCAATTCTTTGGGCATTGCATCGCATATTAACAGTTTATGCAGATGGTTGCACTTTAATAGGAAATATTTCTAATACCTGTTTGCAACGTTTCCTACGTCTTCAACGTCCGCCGAATATTTGTTGAATTGAACGGAAAGTCACAATGTTTAGAAATGAAGTGATTGCGTTAGTTTTTAAAAGCATTCTGTACACCTTACACCTCCGTTAGAAATAAGAATTTTTCTGCCCACACATTTCAATTTTTTTTAATCAATATTAATTTAAGCACTGAAATTAATAAAAGTTCGTCTTAAACTTAAAATTAACTCCAATAAGCCACAACCTTGGTGTCATCGCCAATGCGTAGCCTGCTTTAAAATGGAGGTTAACGAATTGGGCGCATTTCTCATTATCACTGTCACCATATACACAACGTCCAACAACAGTCGTCTGCATTACAATAAATAACCACAAAAATAGTGAAACTTTCTCTCCAAGAAATCGAAAATACAATTAAAAAGAGAAACATTGCACGCCAAGAGTCCTGTTATGTTTTGGTACAGGGGAAGCCCACGCATATCTGTCAAATAAGCAAAAACAACCGAAAAGATTGGCTTGAGATAAAAAGGTTTATTTAATTAATGGGAGATATGTTTGCTGTCAATTGTCGTAGAAATCGATCGTGATTTTTATTCGAACCTATCAAGTCAAGATTTATAGCTTTCTATTAATTAGTTTTATTTTCATTTCCTCCAGATAGATAAGAGTGGCATAAGCCACGAAGCTGTTTGTTAAAGTTTGGGAGAAACAACAACAAATATTAAATTTTTTGTCTCATGTGTATATAATATCTTGTAAATAAAATTGATCTAGACTAGCCTTGAAAATGCCCTGCAGCTTATAAAATTAAATAATGATTTGAATATTTGTATATTAGAATAGTTTTGTCCGTATGTCCAGCACGTCATCCAGTATTTGAAATCGCTTGGCACGTTGGACTGGCAGTCTATCTACACCTAAGACTATTGCCATTGATCGATACAAAAATTTTTCGATCACAATTTTGTTTAATTCAAGCCAAGTTTATTATTCTGTTAGTTGAGATATTCTGCTGAATTTATATACAGAAATTTCTTTCTTTTTAAATGTGCCGAAACTGGACAGAAGCCACGCTTATAAAATAATAAAGATAAATATCTATCAACCATGAAAAATTAAGCTACAAAATCGAAACAAGTAAGAAAACTTAATTTGGCTTAGGGTAAATCTTAAATACCCTCTACATCTGGAATGGTGGGCGGGTCAGATTAATGATACCGCCTTCTAATAGTGTTACGTATGAGCTTATAAGTCGAGTTTTACGTTTTCATCGATGAATGGGATAATAATATATGCATCAAGTTCATGGGTCAATTTTGGAGCAATATAAATTTTTGTCGATTGTAGGCGTGTCCTTCAACCGACCATGCCCATTTTTGGGTTTTTCATCAGGGTACCAAAAATGGGGAGCACGCCAACAAAAAATAAACATTTTTGGGCCGAATACGATGAGTAATTTGACAATTATTATAACATATAATATTAAAGCGTGTAATTAGGTATCTGCCATGCCCAAAGCTTGTATAAAGATGCGGAGGCTTTGATCCTTTTTCGTATGATGGTACTTTGAAATGTTTGTTTTATTAAAACTACAACCTCTGACGTGGCAGATATAACTTAACAGAGTTAAGTTCTCTTCTACACATAATGATGTTTGTCAACCTTTCCTTTAATTAAAGTAGATTACAAGCATAATGTATGGCCCATCCCTTTTTATATCCCAATTATATAGAACTTTAATGGCAATGAACGAAAAATTTACAAAAATCTTCATAATGCGACAGCTATACAGATACGTACAGAAGGTTTACATGGCAAACTATGTTGCTGGCTTATATGACTCCTTGTCAGTTTTTTTTTTGGAACGTTTATGGTTCATACATATAGCATACACAAAGGGTTACAAAACATTTATGTATAATTGGCAAAACAATTATAATCAACTACCAACATAGGCACACATCCATGTTAATATTGTTTATGCACATGAATAAAAATCCCCACGCGTTTTTCCTTTAACGCGGATTTACCCAATACATGAGCATTAAAAACAAAATAAATTTAAGGTGAACACAGCATCTTGCAGAGCTTATCGAGTAAAGCTTATTATAATAAATATACACACACAAACTAATTTACACAAACGTGACATGAACTCTTTATAAGTTAGTGCCGAACCTAAGCAAAAATGATTGCAAGCAAAGAAAGACGGACGGACGGAAGGTTTATGGTAAATACGCTCTGATTGACTTTGGTGATATTCAGGGTAAATCGAATATAAACCTATGCTTCGATTCGTTTGTGTCATGGTGATCCAAAGGCCGAGACATTGGACAAAAACGACCAAAGCACACTCGTACACCCAAGACATGGAATCATAGAGAAGAACTTTTATTTGTGGGTTAACTTAACATTCACAGTCACACACTCACACACTTGCACAGTCACTTAAAAAGCAATATTGTTCTTCATCAAAAATAGCAACAAAAAACAACAACAATAATAAAAAGCGATATAACAAACGACTATCTAGCCTATTATATTAAGCAAGTAGGTGCAGTTGCATTAATGCATATTTTATTGACCTAAAGGTCTAAAAGAGTTTACAAGTCTTCAATTGAATAGCACATGAATTCCCATAGAGTTGCGTTCTAGCTCGTAGCCAATAACAGTTTTTGACCACTTTAATGGACGCACAACACACCACGTCTAACTGACATATAGACACACGATTGCCTACTGTCCAAACACTTTCCACATAAAGACGCTCATGCACATATATTTATGCAAAGTATCTGCCTACAGTTGCATGTGATCGAGAGAAGAACAAGAGGTTTTTTTTTACATATCCCCCCAAAAAAAAAAAAAAATAACAATCACATCCACATTTGTGTGTCTGTCTCTATGTGCAACTGAGTGCTGTGTGTATTTCCCCTGTCCATCTCTCGCTTTCTCTGTAGCCAGTGATTTGTTTGAATTGTTATTTGTGCTGTTTGGTTACTGTTTTCTGTTCAGTTTAAATGCCTACAAACATTTTTGCGGTTGATACTTAAGTGATTTTGCGTTTAGTACCAGAATGGTCCATTTTGATGTTTTGAAAAACAACAACAACAACAACAACAACAACAGTACCGATTCTTTCAGCTTAAGTTCATTTCTTTTTGACTTACTACGAAATCGTATGTGCGCTGTTAAGTATGATGGTACGTAGGCAGTAGTAGGTAGTATCTAACTTACACACTTAACAGACGTTTTCTTCTTATGCTTGTCACTTATTGACATTTGGCTGCTGCCGTTGTGGCCAAAGCATTGCTGCCATTATGGATCGTGGCTTCGAGCTGAACATTTGAAATGAAATGAAAGGAAACTTAATTTTTGTTTTTCGGCTGCACTAATAAATTTTAATGTAAACTAAAGTTAGACTTAAGATAAAGTGTAGATTGTGTGATGAGAGGATGCAAAGCTTTAGGGTTCCACTCGTAAAGATCACTAAAGGTAAAAAGCCAGCGAGCAAGGATATTTGAAATATATGGGACCAAGTTATACAAGTTATAAGTGTCCTGGAATTCCTTTTAAACTTTCAATTCCTTTTGCGACATTAAAAGGAAGGGCTCAGAGACCCCACAAAGATTATAATCTTGATCAGTATCAAAATCTGAGTTTTTCTAGAAATGTCTGTGGTAGGCACTCTCACGGTCGTAAATTGTGATTTTTCCAAATGAACTGAAATCATATCTAGTTTTTACGCGTAGATCAGAGTATCGCTTGCAGATAACCGATTGCCGCAATCGCACAAACAGAATCATCTTCTAAGAGCCCACAAAATTAAAAGCAAAAATCAAAGCCTTTCATTCACTACTGTCTGCGTATATAAGGATTTAGTTTAACAGATCAGGCCAGATTTCTTAATTCCTGAAAGGGACAGTATCTCCGATAAACTGAAGTGAAGTAAAGATTTTTGTACTGAATGAAGGGACTTAGGGAAGTACTCCACTGGAGTGATAAAAATTCAGTAATATTTCATTTTGGGGATAAAATTAACTTTTGAGAAATTATTTAACATCTAAGAGTAACAAATAAGCAGAAATGCAGAAGATGCTCTCATTTGCATTAATTTTTTTCCAACTATCTACAAATGACTCTGTGTCCATTCTCCTAAGAATACAACGACATTTGTTGGAAGATTAAACGTATAATTGACGACAATTCCCCGAAGGCAGCAACAATTGTATTCTTTTTTTTATCGACACCTCTCTTTGGCATCACTCCAATCTGCAGCTGTTTGCTGCACACAGTTGGTGCTGGATGATGATAATGGCGAGTGAGTGTCTTCATCCAGTAATCCGTTTGTCATTTAGTGTAGTTTTTGATTATTTACAAAACCCTAAAGATTTGACAAGTTTACGTGAGCAATTGTGTGTGTGACGGTTTTTTGTTTTCCTTAACAGTTCACTTGAATTTTAACCAAATGTTGATTTGTTTTCACAATTGTGGGTTTTTCTTATTTTTTATAAAATGAAAACACTGCGACGTTTTAAGGAAGGAAACTGAACGTATTTTTCACTCTGTCGTTGTTTTACCCAACTCTCACTGGGTACCACTGTTAGTGGTAAGTGTAGGTTTATTTTGATACAGATAACAGAGACAATTTGTTTGTAGGTGTAGTTGCGAGTTTATGCAAATTGCAGTCGTTGCTAAAGAGTTATGAGTGTCGCATATCGCCAAAACACCAAGTGGGGGATTTTAATTATATTTAAATTAAATGCAAAAGCAAAATAAAGATTAGTGAGAAGTAAAACACTAAAACTAAACTGCATTAGATTGCTTAATACGTTCATAAAATTACGTTTATCTGCAAAAACGTTACTTCTCTGTGCAGTCAACAAACAACTTGGAGTTTTTTCTCTTTTTGTTATACATTTATTGTAAAGGTATATGTATGTATAATATATCAATGAAAACTATTGTAGTTGCAAATATTTCGACTTTCATTTAACGATTTTTATGATTTCCATGTGAGAAGAGAGTACAGTCAGTTTGTTAAGCTGTTTGCAGGCACTAGGAGGAGTTAATATATGAACTGATTTAGACATTTCCGTCCATGTATCGTTTCTTTTTGGCATTTTCATGGTCATTAAAATTATTACAATAAAGTGAAGTGAAATTTTGTGAAGACACTTTTAACAGATTAATACGATTGAGTTTCACGCTATAAATCAATAAAAAATCTGTCAAAACAAAGCCAAATACTTACCCATGCACGTAAATTAAAGTACTAAAATTCTACACGGAGTCGAAAAGCGAGCACGCAAAATTTTACAATTTTTGTTTATTTGGCGCAAGATAAAATTTTTTGTAGATACATGCTGCCGCCACAAATCAGATCAAATATAAATGTAAATGTTTAATGATTTGTACTGTATTTGTTGCAGACTTCTAGCGATGGGATATAAGGCAATATACATACATACGGGAGTCGGGCTCACTACCTTAAAAAAACCCTTTTTGAAGCAAATTTAGAATCTTAGGATATCAAATGATTGCAATAAGTCACATAAAGCGTTCTTGTTTCATTTTAACTAAAATTGAGGTATCAATCATAAAGTTGTTAATACAAGTTTTAAATTGAATGGAATTTTATTTTCTTCACGATGTAACAGAATGTTTTCGGCGGCTTTGATTTGATTTTTTATTAGCCTTAGTATAGAGAGTTGAGGCACTTTTTATTCATTATGTTAATAAAAATAATCTCCACAAAGATTCACTAATTGATCGGTTAGGCGAGGTAGTTGTAGCCATGGATACGTCGGTTGTATCAGAAGTAATATTGAACATTCCAATTTGGTTTTGGTCTTGTAGCTTGAGCGATTAGTTCTAGCTATGAATAAATTGAGTTTGGATGTAAATGCTGCAACAAGTGTAGTCTTTGAGCGAGATGCGCTTAGTGCCCTGCTGGCTGCAGGTGCACAAGACTGGAGAAAACGCATGGTATAGCGTAGCGTTCTTTCTTTTTTTGACATTTTATTTAATCGACTTGTTTAACACTTTACGATATACAGTGAATATGAAAAGTTCCTTTTTTATAAACTACTGAAGCATTTTGTTAAATACAATACAATCACTGAGAGTGTAAATAAATAAATACATTAATTAGAGTAAAAGTATTACTTGACGTGAAGTGTGTTTTATTCTACAATCAATTACGTACAAAATTTAATTAATTTAAAAAACAAAAACTTAGCAATCTTGCTGATAAGCTTTTTATGATTTCATTTTTTAATTTATTATTCCACTTCTAACGTACGGTATGCGTCAGATGTTAAAAGGAAAAATATAAAAAGCACAAGTGTGCTCGAGTAATAAGAGAATTCACCACTCGTTAAATAATTAATTTATTTTTACCCACCATACATACAAACTCGTATATTGTGGCGAAATAAAAGTCAAATCTTACTCAAGTGCTGGTAAATGCCTTTTTAGATGTTAATGTTAATGCTTCGCTTATAATAAGCGCTTGAGTAACTTTAAATGACCGCCTTTCTAACATATGAACACACATGCATTAATATTCAAATATATGCATGTTGCTGCAAACATTTTGTTAACAGCACACTTGTTTATTTCTTTACTTACGTACGAGTGGAAACACTTAAGTAGAGTTATGTACTGCACGCTTAAAAACTTTAAGTTTAACAACTGCCAAGGGTAAGCAGGCAGCCATGCAATGCAATATTTTGTACTATTTAACATATGTGCTTATATACACACATACACATGTACATATGTGTGTCATATTGTAATTGCATTTACTTGCGTTTGGAGTAAACGGAAGGCAGTAAACAACAACAATTATAACATATCTTACCCGATTATCATGCACAATCTCTTATAACGCTGCCTCGAGTAATAACTCTCTGTCTTTGAAAAACAATACAAATTCGAGGCAGTTGGCTGTTTGTGATGATGATTGCTGTTTGTGTGTGTTGTGTGTAAGGAAAGTCACACAACAAATGGAAGATGGGCAAACATGGAGGTGGCGGAATTGCGTGATAATTGTTTACAGAAAACTTTTACATTAAAAATGTTAAATGATTGTGCTTTTACACTAAACAGGTGTAAGCAGGTGTTTAATGTATGACACGATAACAAAATTGTTGAATTTATACTCAACTACATACCAACTAAACTCATTTAAAAACTATTCATTCAGTGATTCATTTATCAGGTATTTTTACAACAATAAAGAAGAGATACTCACTTCAATGCTCTTATCTCTCCCTCTGATTTATATCAGTTTATCACATACTTTGACGTTAAAAAAATTGAAAATTTAAATTTGATTGAATCGGGAATACATTAAAAATATTAATTATTAAAAGAAACCTAATCTGGCAACCACACTTATACAGTGCATAAGTTATAGAGCTCTTACTGTCATTTTTGAGCACTTTCTTGGACTACTACGTTTTGGTAGGCTTGGTCAAAACCAACATTTTTCAACTTCATTATACTTTCGACACAAGATGAAGGGCATACTAAAGTTGTTTCTTTTTTGCCACACCTAGGGTGGTAGTTCGTCACGCTCGACTATCAAATACCCTACACCAATTCATGTATAAAGACCACCATTACAACAGAATCTTATATGAAAAATGGTCCGATTCTATTCATTTTCAATAGGGTTCTTATTTGAGCCAATACATGTCCTTGTACCAAATTTCATCGAAATATTTTTAGAAAATCCAATCTTTAACTTGCGTACAAATTTATATGAATCGACAGACGGACAGACGGACATGGTTAAATCGATTTAGATTTCAATTCTGAATCGATCGGTATAACTGAAGGTGGGTATGGCATTTGTCACACAAGTGAAGTACAGGCCATGTTCATGTTAAAGAATCCTGAAAAAATACCTGAAAGTTATTAAAGCGGTTTTTTGAACTATAACACTTGCGCTCTTTGAAATCTAAATCTCTGCCCAGTGGGAAAGGAAATCCCGCCCATGGTTTGGTCTCGATTGTTGTTTGTTTTAATTTCAGATTATACTCCTAATAATAATAAATATTCATGGTAATGGTTTTCAGGTATTTGAAGTTCTCCATTAAGACATTGGTGTAAATTTTTGTTTGTTAATAAGTTAAATAAACATTTCATGGGTTTCGTTGAAGCACTTGTACAGTTTGAAGTAAAATCTTACAATGATTTACTAATTCAATTAGCAAACTTTTGTTTAAGTGTATACCTGTACAAACAACTACATGGGTAATAAGTTCACAACTGAATGCTTGATTTATAATTAGGGCAACTGTTCTATTTGATATCACATAACATTTTTTTTTAAATAAAAAAATAAAACTTTTTGAAAAAAAAAATACATAAAAAGCCGACATGCATAAATCTCAAATCATTTTATAAAATATTGTGTTAATTTATTTTATGTCCACCCATATTTTTTTCACATTTTTCCATATTTCATAACTTGAGGGCTCTACATTTATGACAAATCTTATTTGCGTTTATTTCAATTTTTATTTTAATCTAGAAATATTATTTCGTTGGTGCTTTAAATCAACGTTTGAAACAATTAACAATTATTTACGGGTTTGTTTTGTAATGCAAGTAAAAAAACTCAACAACAAATGGTTTGAAAAATCATTCATTACACCGTCACGAAAATGTATTTACTTTAACGCCATGTGGGAGGAGGACAAAAAGCCTTTAAGCTGATTTTTTGTCGCGTAGTATATACAATATTATGTAAACATTTATGTAAGACATTTACAATTACAAAGCAAATGCAAAACTAGTACATGAGTATAAATTACTGGACCGTTGTGATCGTATTAGATGTTTATTATCACTTCAACTTAACTTTCTTGTTAATGATAATTGTCAGCAGCATAATTGTAACATAGATTGGCTTTTGTCTGGGTTAGCAGCATTTTTCTAATAAAGCGTTCATGTCGTATAATCGAAATGGGTTTTAGTTATTGTTCAGGCTTAGGGTACTTCGGTACAAATTCTTTGTATCAAATTACAAAATTGGTATTTGATTTTAATTTAACTTTTTACCACTAATTTAAAGAAATAAAGATAATAAACTTTGATTTTTCGTTCCCATTTTGAATTTGAAGCTCAATTTTATACAAGTGAAAATGTTTTGATCGGTCAATCCCTACGATTTAAAAGGCCACAACGCTTATATCTTCAAATGATGCTACAATTTGTATGTTTTTTAAATATCTATGACTTCGCACCTGTGTAAATGACTTCGTGAAATATAATTATATGGGAAAGGGTTCTAAACGTCGTCCAATCGGGTACAAATTTGGTCCAGCTAAATATGAAGCTAATTAACTATTCCACGTTGGGTTACAAATACAAAAAAAGTAAACAATAAGTAGTCGTAGTCATGGTAGTAGAAGTAATAGTAATAGTAATAGTAATAGTAATAGTAGATAAAAAAATTAAAATTACGTGTAGCTTGTAAACAAATTTATATGGACAGACAGACGGACTTGGTTAGTTCGATTCAGAATTTGATTCTGAATGGATGACATTATTCGTTTAGAATTTACACATAAACCCTTTACCATAAATACTGATATTAATTGTCACCGTTATTATAAAAGTTATTTAACCATTTCCAGTTAAGGAGAAACAAAAAAGGACTATATTAGGAGTATGCCAAAGCTATAATACCCATTATCTAATAACTTATATGCAGTTATTAGAATAACTTTAAGCTCAATATCTAAAAACATTCATGTACACATAGACGGACTGGCCACTTTTTGGTTATTGCATTTGAAATAACAAATTTAGTATACCTTCCATTTAATATGAAGCGTTAAAGAAACCTTGAAACTACAATGAATTATACCCGATTAAATCGATCAAGAAGATAAACTTTATTTTATAATAAATAAAAGCTTCTTGATCTTCATCTCATTCTTCCTCTCTTTACAACTTCATTTACTTTTTAAGCACTTCAACGTTTGCTTGCGTTCTCCATATGTTATATACAACAAAATAAAATTCCAGTGCTTCCATTATATACAGACACACGAGCTTATTTTGTATATGCAGGTAGCTGCCTACCATTTAGCATTTGTATGCAAATCTTGTACAAATATGTTATTAAATAAACACTTTTTCAGCATCACGTTTATATAATCAGCATGAAAACACTCGTACATCAACACATGTACACACACACATACCCACATACCCACATACACACATTTACCTATTTATTAAAAGCCCTCTTAAACACGATTAGACAATACAAACAACAAATAATTGACACTTTTAGCAAAGAAAATTGTGTGAACTACACCAACGAGAACATTAAATAAAATTTTATTGAACAGTTAACAATAGCAACAAGAACAACAACGATAACAATACAATAAATGTTTAGAAAAATAGAAAAGAAAACAAAACAAAACAAAACAAAATAAAATAAAATAGAAATCCAATACACTAAGTGTTGCCCATAATTCCCTTGATCGTGACCGTAAGACAACAAACGAGCGAATTGAGCTGAACTCAGGCGAGCCGAGCCGAGCCAAGACCAAGTTGTATTGTGGTTAGGAGAGGTAGCACAAGACAGATTGCGAACGCCAATATGAATGAATGACAATAATACAAGCAACCAACGGCAACCACAGTGAAATAGCGATTAAACCTCATTATGACAGGAAAAGATCGAACAAATACAACAACTCCAACAGCAACAACGAAGAAAACAAATGAATATAATAATGAAACCGCAGAAAATAATGTAAACGGTAAGAAACGATATACACACATACGCGTGTACATAGAAATTTGTTTGTACGTGTTTTTAAAAGACACCATTTAAGGAGATGGTTTTGATTTCTAGACACGCGAGACGCTTTTCTATAAAAAACTTGTAACTTAATAGGTGTCTGTCTGTTAATTCAATGATAGCGGCAGCAACAGCAGTAAAAGCAGTGGTAGCAGCGTTCAGTAGGAACTGTGGGTATACAGTTAATAACAGCAATGGTACCAATAACAACAATGTTGCATTTATAGTCATGTGGAGATATTGTTAGATGTAAAAAAGAGGTTAATGCCACACCACTCTCGCTCCAGTGCACAATATATGCAAAAAATATCTTTGTTATATAAAAGTAAAAAGAATTGTCATCGTCATCGAATGTCATTCTGTGGTGGCAATGATGCTGGTTTGTAGACAATATTGTGTCGATGAAAATGGAGACAAATTTTCTAACGCTAAAACATATTTGCGTACGTACACATAAACACTTTAAGGTATGAATAGAAAGTAACAAATTTTGGACATTTACAAACCCCTCACAATTAGGTGAGAGTGTTTGATTGAAATAATTTTAATCGATTAAGTGGCTTCGATGAACTTGAATTTTATTAATAAAGTCATGGAAATATATGAGCACTCATTTTTGGTCTTGGTGTTGCAAAAGTACTATACATTCGATATAATAATATTCAAGTAGTAGGAGTAAGTTGCACGGCTATAAATTTTTATAAGAAAATTTTTAACTATTCAAACTTGGTGTAGTTTTTAGTAGTTTACCATGAATTTTTAGTATCTGTGTACTCAGTTTTATATTGTTCACTCGACTATGCAACTGTCAAGGAGGATTCCGCAACTCCACAAAACATCCATATTCTTGGTCAGAATCAAAATCAAAATCTTAGTCAAATTAAAAATGTCCGAGTGTCCGCTTTAAATGATTTAATTTTTAACTCTTTAGCACAAATTGCACTATCTAGGAGTAATGCAATAGATTTTGATCCTTGTCCTAGTTATCCGTCGAAATTTTCTTCAGCATCACATCATTGTATCACAATACGAATGAGAGTCATTGAGCATGATTGCACGATTATATGTTTATTTTGTTAATTTTTTAATAATAATATATCATGCATATAAATGTTTGGTAATTCAAAATGAATTCCACCCTCATACGTCTTAAAATTATATAAAATATTATAAACCTTGCAATCAACGGGTATTTAATACAATGGCTATGGATTGAAAACGAGTTTTCTTTTTCTTGACTACAATAAATAAATTTAACCAATTTAGCCCTTGGCGGTACAAATCATATCTATTTATAAAGTATGACCATACAAATATAAGAAAATGTTTAAAAGCAAAAAGCCTTCAAGAGTGTTAAGCAGGATTTTTTTTTGTACAAATTTTGCAAAGTTTTACTTATGTGGTACAGCAAAGTATGGCAGAGTATGTGTGGGGCAGATAACAAGATAAAATTCAAAATCTTTGGAAAGGAACATACACAATATTTAACGCCTGTTTCTTCCAAGGCGGTATAACATTAAAGTCTTCTCTTATAAAAAAAGACAGATTGGCAATAACAAGATGTACGCATAGGACATAAAAGTATGGCAAAAACAAAGCAGCAATACGAAATATACAATATTATGGAAAAAGCCTATTGGGCTGAAAAACAGTCCCACATGCATTTGCACACACACATACACACTCACACACACACACAATATACATTTAATATACAATCTTCTTTATCTGTTTATGTTCATATCTTTTGTAAGCATATACTGGTGTTGGAGAATAAGCATGCGTGCGTGTGAGTGTGAGTGTGCATAATGGCATTCATATGAGAGTGAATTGAGTGTTTTGTATGATGTTTGTTAGCAAATCGTAAATCTTGCAAAAGAACTTCTATGGATTCGTATGCGACGATAGTTGTCATTGTTGTTGTTGTTTTGCTTTTATATACATTTTATTTGTAAAGAATAAAACA
The DNA here is from genome assembly GCA_949710015.1 of Crataerina pallida. Lineage (NCBI taxonomy): Eukaryota > Metazoa > Arthropoda > Insecta > Diptera > Hippoboscidae > Crataerina > Crataerina pallida. The sequence goes on from OX453291.1 coordinate 20,463,029, forward strand.
AAACAAAACAACTAAACATATTTCCACACGCACATATACTTGAACACTTAACCATTCGTTCGAGCTTATATGTGTATAAAGATAATGCGCGATATAAACCTTCCAACTCCAGATGTCTGCGTTCATAATTGCATTCAACCAACAACAACAACAACAACAACAACAACAACGAAACAGATCTTAAATTATAATATAAATTTAGTTATTGTTGTTGTACCTTCCACCTCATCATCATCTTATATTTCTATCATTTATACACTCACACATGAACAATTCGCTTACGCTAAAGCATAAATTTCATACGTTTGTGTGACTGTGTTGTATATTGTGACTGATTGAACGCGTAGGCTCTTAGGAGTGTGGGTAGGACTGAGTGGCTTCCAATAAAGCACATGTGTACACGATTGATTTTTTGTTTGCTGTATCTCTCTCTCTCTCTCTCTCTCTATAGTTTTTACACCTATCACTTACCGGAGGGTATAATTCATTTGTCATAGCGTTCGCCAGAAATAATGTTGGAGGGACGTTTTTCATATTGCTCCTCCTTGATTTATTTATGAGAGAATAACTGTGAAAGAGAAATCTTCAATTATTCAATTCAATGGTTTTTTTTTAATTACCGAATTCAAGTGTAAAATTTTCAATGAATCAGTATCGAATTTTCTAAAACTATTATTAGGTAGATAGAGAAATACAATTAATTTCTTTTATTTAGTACTAGTGTTAATACGTTAGTTTTAAAATACATTTTAATACTGAAGGTTTAGTACTGAGGTGTACTATTTAGTACTATTAGTTCCTATATAAATATATTGTTCAGCAATTAATGTTTAATACCAAAGAGTAATTTTATTGTTATTATTGCTACTGTAGTACTAAACTGCAGAAGTAAATTTTTTTAAATTATTATAGTACTAAATTTACAGTTTTATCTTAATTTATAACTTAACCAAAGAGCAATTTTAGTACACAACCTTACTAAGGTACGTTTCTACTTATACCCTTTACCTTTGTGATGAGAGAATACTAAGTTTGTTAGCCCGTTTGCAACACGACTCAGAGACCCAACAACGTATATATATTCTTGATCAGCATTAAAATCTAAACCGATCTAGACATTTGTGTACATACGACTGTTGTTGGAATGCTTCCAATTATAAATTTTTAAATGTGGTGAGAAAATTTATAGATACAGATACGGAGGTAGCGTAACGGACAAGCCGACAATGTACAAAAAAAATTTGTATACTTGTCACAAACACTCTTTATAAATAAAGGTGGAAGATATTTAAGATTTGTACCAGAAAAAAACTCCTTACCTTCCACAGGTACACTTATAAAAACACTCTCAAACCTACGTATAGTACCTATCATATTAAGCATAACGAATAATAAATTTTGAATATAAAATGTTTTGTTTTAAAGATATAATAGAACTGAGAATGTTTAAATTCCATTCTACTGACAACTTCTAAACGAAAGGAGGGCAAAACGAAATAATTTGTTGTTTAGTCCCCATAGTAAAACACGTTTCGTCAAAATTGGTCAAAGGGACATAAAGTATGTATATTTGAGCTATTTTATTTTATTTCATTTTATTTTATTTATGTTATTTTTTCATTTTTTTTTTTACTTTTACTAAAATTAATTTATATGATATGTGTTAAACTAAGTTAACTGTTGACTTCGGTTCCATTCCACCTTTAAAGTTATTTGAAATATTTTTCACTCTAAATATTCACTCTCTTCCGCAGAGAAGTGTATTCAGCGTGCGCTTAGTATTAACACACATTTCTTGAATATTCTCTAATTCTTGCTCTGTTTGTTCTTCTTCTTACTGCCTTCCTACTCGTCGTCATCATCATCAATATAGTGTGCGTGCGCGTGTGCGTTTTCTTATCTAAACTAAATTGAAAATGCAATAAGGAAATCGTTTGTGTTGTGTTATGTTTGTCTTGTATTGAAAAGTTTAATGATCCAACACAGCAAGCGGCAACCTACAATGCAACGAACATAAGTAATTTGCTCCAAAATAATTATAACAAACAAATGGAGCACGCCGGGAAATTGACAATAACAACAAATAATGTATCACATAACAAGAAATTATAAATTTCCGTTGAAATCGATAAAACTTTCTACATTAAAAAAAACAGCGCTTATTAAGGAGTTCCGCTGAGATTGAAAGTAAGATGAACTCTACTAAACTCTAAGTTTTTTATTTCTAAATAAATTATAAATAAGCAATTAAAAATTTACAATGAAAAATTTCAAGTTTGGAATAAAAATTATAAACTTTTTATTAAAAAATTCAAATATAAAAATTAAATTTAAAATTAAAAATCTAAATTTAAAAATGTTCTCCTCCACATAAAATAGAGGGTACATTAAGTTTGTCATTCCCTTTGAAACATCCAGCAACAAATCAGCATAAAAATCTCCGTTTATCCGTGTGTTCGTGTTCGTCGACTTTACGCTTTTTCTTCTTTCTTTAATTAATTAAATAGGCGTGATCGGTTACAAAGAACAAAAAGCGTAAACTCGACTTTGAAGTTCATATGTAATGTATTACTACTTGCGTAATCGTGCATCAAGCACGCCCACTTCTATGAATTAATATATCCTCTACATTATAATGAGAGTTTATTCAGTTTTTCATTGCCTTTGGTGGACTTTTTATATACTTTATTCGCCAAACAATGTCCGTGTGTCCATGTTAGCGATATAGCTGAAAATTGAGTTAAACCATTAAGATTGTCCATTAAGATTGTTCTCTACTTAAAGGGAGCAAAATTCTATGACAACCACGTCTTTAATTCGCAAAAGCTTCTCAGAAATAGAAATTGTTGCACATAATGTTCTATTCATTTATGTACTAAAAATGGGTAGAATCGCATAATGCGCTCGCCCACAATTCACAAACAAAAGGATTTTCAGCAATTTGAAGGGCAATGAGCCTTACCTATCATAGTCATTAAAAGGGGACGCAACTGTGTAGTGGTGTCCCGTCCACAGGTTACACATGTAACATGTATGTAGTGTGGGAGGTATCCCAGATGTGTTCAAAGTCAAATAAAGCTTTTCTACTTGTTTATTTTTTAAAACACTGCAGTTAATGGTTCAATTTTTTCCGTCTGTCCATGTAATCCATTTGTTAATATTGTAGTTTCTGGTTTAATCCGCCATGATTTATGAGGAGGGCACCTTTACAAATGTGTTTCTAGCAAAGCGGACGCACGCAATTTTCCATTAATGTATTGTAAAGCGTGTTATTTACATCATTTATCTTCCTTTGTATACACACTCAACATGTACTGCACACCGCACACACCACACACACACACACACACACATATCTGCCATATTCGACATTACCAACTATTATAATTAGTTTTTTTAGCTTTTTCAACATTTTACTTGATCTCTTTTATACACCTTTGTAACATATTAATGGCACTTTGTTAAGCAGAACAGCGAGCAAGCGAGCAGCAGCAGCCACATTAATGTGGCTTTTCAATTTGTTAACATCGTTACTCTTTCATATTTTTTTTTTTAGTTTTTTGTTTTTTGTCATTGCCAAATGGTGGCCACTTAATCATTTTGCATAGAAAATGTTAATCACGAACTTTCTATCTCCTTCTCTCTCTATCTATCTTTATGCCGGCTTCGTCGGTATAAATAAATATATATCGCACTGTCACCAGAGGTATGAACTACTTTTGTTCTCTATGTATGCCGTCCACGATGGCGATAGTTGAGCGTATAAAGTCTGGTTTGTTAAGATTTTGAGGAAGAAGAAGAAAAGCGCCATATACTAAATTTATAATCAAATGAAAAGTTGCAGCCAAAAGTATTCTATTTTCATTTTTCTTTTTTCTTTTTTCTGAAAGGACAACATGGAGCGACAGAGTATGTGGCATTGTAGGCCTTATGTCGCCACAAATGTTGTTCGATAAAGTGGTTCATTCCCGATAATTGTGATTTAGACGTTTTCGTATTAAAGAAAAAAAATACGATTCAATATTTCATATTCTATCAACATTCAATATGAATTTAATTAAATGCAAACACACACATACGCGAACACACACTGGGCGGCTTATTAAAGATAGTCAAACAAGGCAAATATTTTCTAGAGTTCTTGAGTACGCTGTACCTCGTAGCAAATGGAAAACATTGATAATCTATACATATGCCGCAATTCAATTTTTTGTAATTAACCAAAACATTCACACAACAAATAGATTTATAATGTTGGAAATGATCAAGCAGAGTAGGAGAGCTTGCTTTTTGATACTTCACATATGTACTTGTGTGCCTACATCGTGACATTTGAGTGGCGGGATTTTATACTGTTGTTTGGCAACTGTCAAAAAAGCGATTTAAAAGCATTCATTGAAGCATTACCCCAAAAAAATTAACAAAATAAACCTCCACATGTTCGCCATATCTTGTGCACAGCTTATACGCCTAAATTAAACTAAAAATAAAAGAATATAAAGAGAGAATGTTGAGCTCAATTAAAGCAGACACCCTACAAAACGTATGTCTTTTCATCGGTCAGCTGTCACCCCAACTCGCATAGTCCCAAGAGCTCAAAACTAAAACTAAACTGGGGCATCTCATGTATCGATAACAATCGCCTCTTCTCTTCCGTTTTTATAATATTTGACTTTTGCTTAAAAAAATCGATTTGCTTTATCATATATATTGAATATGTAAGAATTTCGGAGTAAATTTAAAGTAATTTTGGTAGGGTCTACACCAGAAGTAACAAATTTAGGATATAAAATAAATTAGAAATCGTTTCTATGTAATAAAACATGTACTTTAGATCACATTGAGAACAATTGTGGATTGAAGTCGAAGTGATTCGAAATAAATTTAAAGAAATTTCTAATTTTCGGAATAAATTTATTATTACTTTGAAGTAAATTATAGTTAAAATTTTGGTATATGGATTACGAACTGACAAACTGAGGATAAATTTTACGAAATTTCTAAGTAAATTGAAACTAAAATTATGGAGTACATTTAGATTATGGAGAAAAGATTTGGCGTTCAGAAACTAGAGTAGCCAGCCAGAGTCTGTACAAAATTTCAGCTCAACATCGCAAAATTTACAATCTTGAGAATACTACTACACATGGACGGACATGTCCAGATGGACTCGGACTTTGATGCTTATTACGAATATATATTTGTGGGCTGTCTGACGCCTCCTTCGGGGTGCTGCCAAGAGAACAGCAAATTTAGTATAATCTAATATCTTATGAGAAGGGTACAAAAAAGGTGCCCTTGCCTGATATAGAATATATTAATAATGTTCAATATACAAGTGTCTATCAAGCATTCATGTCTGTTAAATATATACGAGCGAGAATGCTTTATGTATTAAAATTATATTATTAAATATTGTATCATACTCGTACCCTACATAATCTCAAAGAGCCTGATACAAAATGGAATTTAAATAAATTTTGTAAATGTTTCTTTTTCGCTTACGTTAAGTTGCCGTTGTTGTTGGGCTACCTCTTAATGAGTTCAAACTTGCAAGCACATGTTTATTTTTATACCCTCCACTTAAGAGAGTGGTATATTAAGTTTGTCATTCTATTTGCAACATACAGAAGAGACCGTCAAAAACATTACAAAGTATACGTAGACATGTCTGTCGGTATGCTTAATTCTGTGATATTAAGATATTATGAAAAACATAGACGATTAGAAAACGTAATCATGTACCAGATTGTATGCAGATGTGTAGGGTATTTCTAAATTTCATTTGGCCCAAATCAAATTTAGTGCTTTTACTTGTTGTTTGATTTGTTTGATTGTGGCTTGTACTTAAGAGATTATTAATGTGAAAGCAAAGCTTACGCGGGCATGTGTTATAAGTGCAGGGAGCTATGAAAATGTTGCAACAATTATTATATGGTCCTACACCAATAAATGTTTCATTTGTTTATTATTTTTATAGGCTCTTGGTGGGCGCACCATTGGATCAAAATTTACAGCCTGGTACCAATAAATCGGGAGCTTTGTACAAGTGTCCCATAACGCAGCGAGTGAATGATTGTGAACAAATTATTACCGATGGGAGAAGATGTAAGTGGACTCAAATGTTTTGCTTTTATTATAAAATACTTGTAGAATGGATCAGTAAGGTGTAATTTTAATGTTTAGCTGAATGGAACAATTTTGGAAAAATCATATTTTTTTTTTAGAATTTTTTAAAAACATTCTTTTTTATTATCCGTTGATTTTCGAAATTTCTTTTCTACTTGTGCGCTTGTTACCTAAACTGGCTCCTTGTAAATGAAAGAAGTTTTTTTTTTATTTTGTAAAAAAATCCTTTAGAGCTGCCTTTGCTGCGTGTAGTTGTTAGAAGTGAACATGCGATTCCATTTGCCTCAGCCAAGCGTTGAACTGTTAGAGTAGAAATAATCTAAAAAAAAAGTATACTTCCAAGAACCTGTAAAAAAAGTGTAACTAAAATAACAAACAATGTGTAAATAATGCATAAAAAGTGTAAAAACAATTTTTCGAACGTTAAAAAACGGTTAGTAGCCAAAAAAATTTAAATTGAAATAAAAATTGCTTGACTTGGAAAATCTAACAAAATTCAAGTGCTTTTTAATTAGTAGAATACATACGTACATACATACATGTGTGATTTATTCTTTAATAAAAAAATATTTCATAAGCTTTTATAAATTTTTAATTTTTTTATTTTTATTTTTTTCTATATTTTTTATCTCTCGATCACATTTTGTTAATCCATACAAACGAACGCAAACCAAATCAACAATGCGTTCCAAAATACATATCATGTGGGTGTGCTACAACTTTTACTTTACACCTCCTCTGTTATTCTCTTTCTCTATCTGCCTCTCTATCGATGAAAAAAAAAAACTAATTACGCTACTATTACTACTACAACAACTACTAAAAATCTAAAACAATTTCTGAAAATTGAAAACAATTTAACCGCAAAACTGTGTAGCGCCTGAAGGACTCTATGAACCTAGTAAGTGGTATGGGTGCTTTATTTGTTTATTTTCATTATATACCATACATGTAAAAACCATTCATTGCATTTATATTGTTATTGACAATATAACCAAACGGCCTCTTTCTGCACTCGCACCATTTTTGCATTTCATGTCTCACCGAGTTAAGCTTCTCATTTGGCTTTCATTTGTATAATGAGCCGTGTATTTTTATTGTGTTTTGGTTTATGCGCCTTTGTGTGAATAATGATTGCTTTGAATGAGAACAGTTTTTATAGCATGCTATATATTTGTTTTGATCATTTTGCTCACTTAACCGCACAGCGTTGTTAACATCGTACAAAATTAACAATTAGTGTTGTAGTTAAATTTATTAATTATTTGATTTTTGCTTTAACATTTGTTTCTTTGTATTGACTTTTAATCGTTAAATCGTTAATTTTTTTATAATTTTTTACATAATTGTTATTAATATTATAATAAAAGAGGTTTTTTATAAATAAACTACGTAATGTTGCTGCATTCTTCATTTACTAAAAATGTTGTGAAATTTCCCTACTTTTCGTTTAAAATATTGAGGCTTCGACGATTTTTTGATCTAATAAGGTTTTCTTCCGGACACTGTCACTGATTGTCAGAATTGTAAGAAAACTGATTTTGTTGACTCTCTTTAAGAAACAAATGAATCGTACCTTTCCAAACCAAAGACTTATATTGTAAGTCGCGAAGATCAGAGCAAGTAAATTGCAACAATCGTAAAAATTACACCATCAAAAAGAAATTTTTATCGTTGCATCTCTTACCTACATAAATGAGGTTATTTAAGTTAGATTTGGTTAGGTTTGAATTACAGTTTAGCTTAGAAATACTGGTTACTCCGAGTGACAAGTATTTATTGCATTTTACCATAAGTTAGGAATCAATTACCACCTCCATGGGTAGCATTGTATGACTACAGAAAGAATTTAGAATTCGAATTTCAGCCCAGAAGAGGGGATTCATAGAATACGTCCAATGGTTGAACGGTGTGTCAAGGCAAGCATCTTAATAATAATAATAAAAATAGCCATTCCGCTGAAGCAAAGGCAATATATAATTATAGCTCAAAAACCAGTTAATAATAATATTCCGCAATAGCTTGAGTAATCGTTGGCTTACTTAAATTTAACCGTATTGGAAAGAATGGCGAAAACTTTTGCAGAACTCTCTACATAACCGACAATCTCGAAAGATTCAATTTCTATCATTCTGAACTTATCTCTGAAAAAATAGTTACTGCTACTAACTTATTTCTTACATGTTTAATTTTGTTAAGGAAGGTATTCAGTGCAGCTATTTGAACTAAGAAGATGAGAATTCAGCATAATGATAATGACAAAAGCATTCGCTTTTATATTTATACCCTCCACATGAGTTTGTTTTTCCTTTTGCAATACCTACACGGACCGGCCTATCTTAAATCTAGATCTAGTCATTGAATATTTCTTCACAACGCCTTCAATAACTATTAATTCATTTGTATTAAAGCATAACACTTTAAGTAGACGCGAATTTGTAAATAAGGACAGCAACCAAGCACTCATTTCGCATTCATTTATTTACCATTCTGTCTCGCCGCAGAAAAATAAAATAATAATAAATATACTTAAATATTAATGAACCACTTAAGGCAAATATGCAGCAATTTACCAAACAGGAAAGGAAAAAAAATAAGTATAAAAATAAAACAGAACCTGAAACCTACAACAAAAGCGTTAAAATATGAAGAAGATGATATTATCCAAGGCAAACGCAAATCCCACTTAAAAGTAAAAATTCAGCGAAAAATGACACCCGAAATGAGACAATAAAACCGCAGCCATAATAATAATAACAGCCAGAGAATGTTTTCTTAAGCAAAACCAATTTACATACATTTGCAGCAGTCCGCATATGACGGAAGAGGAGAAGAAGGGGAGTAAGGAAAACATAAAAATTATGTATAATTTAAACCGCAATTCGTTTAACAATGTTCACACTTTGTACGTAAGTCAAGGCTTTACTCCAACAATGCAACAACAACAACAATAACAATGTTTACCCAATTTTTTACGGATGCCTGAGTGGCGAAGTTGTTCAAAATATTGTACGTATGATGTTTATAAAGGAAAGGAAGCGATTAAAAAAGGTGGGATTGGCATAAAATCTTGGACACACTACTTATATCCTATGTATACTTAAATTGTGGGCGTGTTATATATAAAATTGTAACTTTATTTATTGTTTAATTATAAGAGTGCCCATGAACCAATATCTGTAATTTTTAAAGTGAAACCAAAAATTCAAAAGAAATACTTTAAAAGTAGACAGACATAACTATATTGTCTCATGCAATATAAAGCAGATTTGAAATACACGCTTATGATTAATTCTACTGAGTGTTGCAATTGTTCCAAAGAACTTAGTATATCGCCCCCTGTAGTGTGAAGGATATAAAAGTATCGAAAGTGTACGTTTGTATACCATTGCACTGATCACTTTGGCGACATTAATACTTCATAAATTCTCGTCTTTTTCATGCGAGATTTAAGTCACTCAGGCAATCAGCATAATACGTGTATATACCCCACAATAGTATAAAATGTGTGACGAGGACGATATTATACATAAATATGCGTTAATTTTTGTAAATTATCACACATATGGACACGCGAATATTTAATGTTGTGTGGTTGCGAGACAAATATCATTAAAAATGATTTTCGTTTGTGTAAAAATCCTCTTGAACAGAGACCTTGAATGTTGAAAAAATGTGACTTAAAATTAAAAATATAATCTATAGCGCTTGAGTTTTACTGTTAAGTATCTAAGCAAACAAAAGCTGATGGAAAACCCCGAAGTTCAGCACCCCAAATATATATATAAACAGTTATCAAAAACCGTGGGCTCCTGCTCTGCCCTACAAGTATATTCGGCATTTAATTTTGATTACTTCAGTGCTTGGTTTTGAAAGCTTTAGTAACTAAGTCGTAATGCGCTTCCGTAGTCTTGTCTTAGTAAACTTTGCATGCCATAAAGTTATGTTAATGAAGTTGTCACTTTTACTGCTAGGATAAGTAAATTCTTAGGCACCTCTTGTTGATATATAAAAGGAGGCGCCATATATTTAATCTAAATCCTTCATTTTATTATTATATTAATAGTTTTGTTGCTTCAGATCATTCCAAATAAAATGGAAAGATACAGGGTTAACTCGAATATAAAACAAAAGTATATATATAACTAGAAATGTTTGTATTTGCAAAAAGTTTATTTAAAATTCCAATCTAAAATGATGCGATCACAGCCAAATATGAAGCTCATTAACTATTCTTTACCAAATTTTATCCAAAAATATTAGGAATTGCGTTTTTTTACCATATATAGACTTCCCTTATTATAGGACTTTTATAGGACATAAAAAGGTTTTCCGATCCGATCCATTTATAATAGGGTTTCTCTTTGGGCCCCTACATATCCTTGTTTCAAATTTTATCATAATATGACAAGAAATTTCACTTGTAGCTTGTGCGCAAATTTATATGGACAGACAGACGAACATGGTTAAAACGTTTCAGATTTTGATTGTGATTCGATTGGCATATTTGAAAGTGGCCACAAGTGATGGTATAAATATAAATTTTCAAGTTTCACATTATGCTCTATGTTGTAGTATTTATAAAATATAGCGCAAGTTATTGTTTATGCACCCATATACAACTTCCCGCTTAATGATAATCTATATTTTAAAGACTGAAATCAAAAAGAGTTGTTACCCCCTAATTATATGCATAATAAACTGTAATGCGCCCACCATGTAACAACCACTATGGTGGTAAGATTAACCGAAAATCTTAAATATCATCTATACTATGAAAGAGGGGGTGTGGCAGTAGGTGTTCATTATGTACTCCACCTATTATTTAATAAAAAAAAAAAAAAACAGAAAAAGAAAAAGAAAACCGCGGAACCTGTTTCGGTCATGGTATGATTTGCAAGACATCAATTGAAATTTTGATGGTAACTGAAAAAAAAAAAATACAGTAAACAACAGCAACTATTTATGTAAGATAAAAAGTAAGTACGATATAAGTAAACACGAATTTTTCGATTCATTATCAGACTGAGAATTATTCTGTAGATTTAAACACATCTGTATAAACAGTAGTTTAAACAAAATGAAGAGTTTCAATTGAAAGTTAACAGAGAGACAGCATTTACTTTGCTAGAGACGATAATTTCACGATAAACTTTTCTCACATAAGTGCTTTTATAAAAAAAAAACGGTTTTATATGACAAAATATTAAGATTCCTAATACTATAAACGGAGTATCAAAGATATTGAAAACCTCGGGGTGATGTGTAGCCCGTTTCTGTTAGGTGGATATCTTCTGGGACTATTCTCCCAATAACATAACAAATGACTTTATCAAATTACACAATTTTTCATTCAAATTTACAAAATACTTACATTTTGAGCGGGAAGAACTTCCGCATATCAAAAAATCATGTTTTTCTAAATTTTTTAATACATTATATATATAATTGTACAATACATATTTAATTTTAAAGATTGTATTGTCAGAGTTAATGGTAGAGGCTAGTACAACTTCGACTTTGAGGGTTTGAGGGTAATTTAATTTTTATTTCTTTTGTACGATTTTTTAAGTGCTTTAACCTTCACTACTTCTGTGGTTTATAAGCGAAACAGGTTGTCTAATCAACTTTTTGTAAATCAATTAAATAATTTTAATTTTGCATAAAAAAAATTTAAAATAACAACAAAAATTCAAAAACAATCACTTGAAAACTGTTCATATATCAACAAAATTTGTTGTGGTGGAAACTACTGTTTATATTATAATTTGTAGTTATTAATAAATTGTTGTTGTTGTTGTTGTTGTCGTACTTAATTAAATATTATTAAATTCTTTTAATACTCATGCAGCACCAAAAACAAAAAACCAACAAAAAAAATAATAAAGAAAACAAAATAATCTTATATTCATAACAAATTAGCTCTCTGCTCTAATGCAAATAGATTTCGATATTTGCAACGTACGAGCATAAATACTAGTTTCTAGCATTATATTATTCTTGAATATACAATCTGCACTCTATGTGCAAAATAATCTTCCACTACATACGTACTTTGTTTAAATTGCAATGCAAATCTAATACGAGTACATTGTGTGCATCATATCTTTGTGATACTCCTTGCACCCTACATCTTCTACTTGTGCTAGAAGGCATACTAAGTTCGTGCGAATATTTAGAAAAAGTCTGAAGAGATATCCATTTTTTGTTATATTAGTCGATTCAGTATCACTTTCTAAATTGATATCAGCATGTCTGTATTTGTGTCTGTATACAGGGTGGATTTTTTCAGATATTTCAGTTTAATATGATCTAAATTTACCATTTTTAGAACCCCTTTCCACCTAATACTACTAAACGAATTGTGCTACAAATTGTTTTACTTGTTTAGTTGATGTAGAGAATAAGGCAATCGGGCCTGACCGCCTTTAACATGGTCACTTGTTTTCATTATATAACTTTTTTCCATCGTATTTCCATCGTATTTTAATGCAATAATAACCAAAAAAAAAAACACGTGCCTTACATGCATTATCTTGGTTTACATATCTAACTAATACACTTATCAACAAGTAAGTCGGGGAGAAAAATATGCATGTGCTTACAACAAAAAAGAAATATTCTCCTAATACTCTCAAGTCAACGAAATAAACACCAACACCAACAACAACAACAACAACAGAACAACAATAAAAAACGAGAAAATTATTTTGTACACCCAGAAGCGACAACTGTTGAATTGCATTTCATTGCAGTTATGGCTTTTTTTCTTGTTTCCTAACTACATAGCTTTTTGCATGCCTTCGCATTTATGACATTCTGTGTATGTGTATAGTACGTACGCAAGTACGTTTCGTGTGCATGTATAACAGTCAAAAACCACATAATCTTTTTTTTTCCCAAATTCTGGGAAATTCTTTCTCGTACAAAGATTTTTGATATCTTTGGAATTTGGTGACGTTGTAAGTGGCATACATTTGAGCACGTTTAGTCGGATTACGTAATAGACCCGCGGATGTTGAATATAAACAAATCCTTTCTATCTATAACATTTTATGGTTATGTGAAAGTTCTACTCCAATGTAGAATTATATAGTAGGCGTGGCCCATCCTCACCAATTTTAATCAGTTGTAGAAATATTTCTTGCGGAACAAAATTATAAAATTTTTAAGCAAATTTTTCTTAACAGTCAATTAGTAAAATAGAAAACATTCTTGAAAGAGTATACGTTGTGATCTTACCTTAAAATATATTGTCAACAATTTGCAAAGAAAGAATCCCCATCGTAGATAAACTTAAAGGACAGACGGACGTACATAGGTGCGTTGATTTAGTTGTAGATGCGAACAAGCAAAATTTAGTTTTTAGCGTCTGTGAAACATTCAACATTTTGCTAAAGATAGGTGTTTAAAGAACTCATAGAATTGAAAGTGTCAACAATCATTCTGACAAAGTTACATTCTCCCCGAACAAGGTTCTTCATGAATATATTTTAAAGTCACCAGGGGAAAAAGAAAAAAATTACACCAAAGGAACTTCTCGAGAATTTTTCGGGTTGCCCCTCGTACTTCACAAATACCTTACATATCGTGTATGTGTAGCCATATTTATGTTATTGGTGCCTACGTACATTTTTTTTTTATTCACGAATGCTGTTTTGATTCCAGACAACAACAGCATTTTATGTTATGTTATGTTGTGTCTGGTGGTGGTGTGTACATAAAAATTGAAAAATTTATGAACTGCATGCTTCTGACTTTTTTTTTTACTTTGTGATTATATGCATATTCAACCAATCGCGCGCTCTTCTGTAGGAGTTGCACTAAAGTTCCAAACTCCATATATTAGTTATGCGAGTAAACTTCTTTGCTATTTCGTTTGCAACACCCAGAAAGAGGTGTGAGAGAACCTACAAAATATATATTTTCTTAATCAAGATCAAAATCTGTTTCAGTCTAGACGTGTCTGTCCTTATGTCCGTCTATTGTTACAACGCACACATTGTATAATTCGATATATTAATGAAATTTTGTACAAACATTTCTATTTAGCGTACGCAGATCACTATTTAAATTAGTCAAAATCTCACAATCGACAATTGAAAAAAATCGGTTTCCTAGAATTGGGCAAAATCGCTCCAAAGACACGCCAAAAGATCTGATTAAGCCGAATATCGTGAAATTTAAGAGATCTGTTCGAAATAGTACCGTTCATATATAAAATTACCTTGGGATTGACCGCGCCTCTTAAGTTAGATCTAAATTCTACTTAAAAGTTAACTTCGCATTACTACTGAACCTGTGCACCTAAAATTTGATACACATAATTCCTGTTTTTCAGGTACCTTGGTATTGAAAATGAGTTGGATCGGTCCATGGACTCTCCTACAATTTTATAAAACGCAGAGTTTTTCCTTTGTTACAGACCAACCATAAAAGGGTACAAAAAATTAGTAACTTTGAAACATAAAATAAATATTCCTCCTTTAGGTCAAGAACAAACTTGTGTAATCTGCGCTGTTTTGAGATTGTTCATATACTTGTGCAGAACTGTTTCGAAGAAGTAGTTTTGTAGTTTCAGATGCATTTTTATATAAAATACGCAAATTTTGGACATGGCTTTGGTATTTCCTTCCTTTCCTAAAATGGCGTATTTGTTCGAATACATTTGAAATATTACTTCCTTACTAAATGCAAGGGGTAAATGATGATGGGTACCCTAGATTTGGCATACGCCTAATATAGACCTTTTTCACGCATTTTACTTGTTTTGCTTTAAACTACTTCTGTTTTTATTTTAAAGATTTTTGCATCACTTTCCAGTTCGCAACTCACTTACAGATCTCGCACCTCATGTGCATTCTTATATACTTAGGTGCTCGTATGGTTATTTATACATTTTGCATACAATGTTTGAATGTTTGTGTACTAATATTTTGTTAGGGGCAACATCTAATTTGTGAATATTGCGACAACGTATCAAGATCTGCTAGAGGTTTTTCTTTCCATTTTTTCTGCTTAATTGGCGCTTTCTAAAACACCATAATTATCCGTTTACATGTTGATATAATAAATTATGACTTTCGCCATTAAATTGATTATACGCGCGAATAGCGCTGAGCTGCATGGTGCCGAACTTAATTTTTCACCCCTTCAACTTGTTGTTGTATTTTATAGTAAAAACTTCATGATTTGTCATTTAATAGGCAAAATTGTGCACTTTGCACAAACTGGCTTTTTTCCCTCATTTAGAGCATGAACATAATTTATGTAGATAGATGGATTTATATTGTCGCAGTAACTTACAGATTGAATTCATATTTTCTCATACGTAATGAATAAGTGCTGTTTGGGCTTTAATTTAAGTTGAAATACTGTTGAAACGATCGCGTGAATGTGGGCTTATACGTATTTTTTTATGGAAAAATGAAAGTATGGCTGTGGCTGAATTTGGACTATCCATCATTTTTGGGAATTAAAGCATCTTTTGTAATAAATTCTTTCCTAATTTAATGCAAACACAATATCGCTCAAAAGTAAATAAACGTGATCTTTAGGTTTTGGTGGGCGTCGTCACTCCTTTATACATATGGACATACACTTATAATAAAGTCACCTAAACGACATGGATGCCAATTGTAAACTTTTGATACTATAAAAAGTAGGAGTAATTCAATCCGCTGCTTTTCACTTTTTTCAATACCAAGTGCAATTTCTAAAACTTGTTAGAACGAAACATGTAAGAAAACTAAATTTGGCTTAGTCCAAATCTTAAATACCTTTCACTTCCACAAAGGTGGGCGTGGCTCTTGACCGATTTTGCCCATTTTAAATAGAAATCTACGTGTATAAACTAAACTATCTCAAAATTTGCACCCGTGAGAATGTCAACAACAGACAGACAGATACGGACACACGGACATACATGTCTAGATTGATCCAGTTTTTGATGCTGGCGCCTTCTTCTGGGTGTTTCAAACGGAATGACAAACTTAGTATACCCCTCATCTTATGTTGAGGGTATAATAAACTGTAAACTTCTGTCAACTTCACAGAATTAAAGTGATTAGCAGTTAAATTATTACATAAGGTTGACCAAATGGAATTGATTTATGTTATTAAACAAAAGTTATATGTATAAAACGTTATTAATTATAATTGTTTTTAAAAATAAATGTTTCAACGAGAGCGTGACTCTCAGGTCTTCTTTTTTGACAGTAAAAGTGTTAAAGATTTTAGTATTTCGTGTTACGTACGGTCTAATAGCACAATCAAATGCGGGCCACCGATGGTACGCGCCGCCCAATAAAGCAGACAAGTGCGAACCACCGGTGATACGTTGATTTAGGTAGCCGATATATTTAGCCGAAGAGTTGCAAACGACACATGTCACTTGAGTACTAAAAGTTTTAAAAAGATTGAAAAACTTCCACAATAGATTCTAGTTCATTGGGATTATATGGTAAAGTCTTCTCTACGAGTGATAATAAATAAATTATTCTACCACCAATGGAGGTATAAAAAATGTGGCATACAAAGAAAAAACTGAATTATAGAAAAGAGGAAAGAAAACCATCAGGCCGTCATGAAGCTTTCACTTAATGGAATTTAATTCAACTACTGCTTGAGCATAAATGTGCCAACATATAACCAAATTACTTGACGGTTTCTATCAGACCCACATACCGAACAGGCAATATATTAAAAATATTTGACAGAAAAGCACAGAAAGCGCCTACACTCGAAGAAAACAAATGCTTTAACGAACAAATATTGTTAGCGCCAATACGATCCAATCCGCAACTGCGCAGTTATGAAAAGTGATCAAGTTGCGGTTGATGTATAAATTTTTAATCAAGTTCAATGTAACTATATTTTTAGATTGCATAAAAGAAAACCTTCTCCCCCCAAAAACCTTTCAATAAAAAGATTATTATGTTTATTATCTAAAAGACCAGCAATATGTGTAATGCTGCTTTATTAGCTAAATAATTTAATATGCACAATCGTTTTGCCTTTTTGAATGTTTTGTCTGAGAAAATGTTGAATTTTTGTTAGCTGAGGCAGCACCATGGCTTGCAGTTCAATGGCTGTTAAATCGAAATGAATAACTTTTTATGCCAATACTATGGCATTTACACACTCATACATATGTACTGAGTACTGCATTGCATAAGTAATCTGATAGTTCATATTCAATCAAACGTTTCAACGCTTCAGTTGATCGTTACTATTGATTGCCCGCCTGGGTGTTATCTATTGTTTTTTGTTGTTTTAATTTTTTTTATTTTTGATCATGCATGATTAACCAGCTATCCATCTATAGTTTGTAGCAAATTTTCCATGGATTTTAAATGAAAAGTTAACAACAAAAAAAAACTAGTAAAAAACTATGTTTAGGTTAGACCAAATCTTAAATACCCTCCATCACAACTTCTTCTATTATGGGCGTGCACGTAATTGAGTCCACACCTTAATGGTATATATATTATTCGTTAACGTACAAGGAGAACACCAATTTGTAAATTGTGGGCGTGTCTGCTTTCCAATTGGGCAAATCAATAAAAATTCATATACTAAATATCTGCAATGACTTAAATTGTGAAACGCACTTTAAAGTACTTTTGACTCCTGCTTCACAGTGTTTCAAACGGAGTAACAAACTTAATATACCGCCATCACTAAGATGGAGGATATAACAACAACAACAACAACAACAACATCAATATTAACAACACCAATCTAACCACAGCTACTGTTTGCATTTTGTACTATATTTATATGTATATATATATATATATATATGTATATATGCACAAATACCATTACAGGTATAGTGGTGCCTCAATTAAAGCGCAACTCATTGCGGTTTTTTTTTCATAATTTCCATAATTCTGTAAGATCAAAAATATGAGAAAGGAACTGCACTATCGTGCTACTTACTACTAAAGGATATTAAAATCCATAAATCTTCCGTTAAGTGAATATAAGAAGGGGTATTAGGTGAGCCTCAAATATAATCAATTCTACTTCCAAGGCTGTCCTTTTCTATTATGTTATGATTACTATTTTTAAATATTCCATCAGAATGCACTTCCCATGTAGTCTATATAGTCTAAGCAGCCCTCAATTGATTTCTTTTGAAGTAAAAATAGTCCAACGAACCATAATAACAAAAAGGGGTTTCATTAGTGCAATTAATTATTTCTTCAAATTGGTTTTCCGTTATATTATATAACTGACGACTGATGAAATTAAAATAAAATTGACTACTTTTGAAACAAAATGGACTGTTTCTGAATGTAGTGGGTACTGCCCTCGTGTTTTTTTTTTTATTATGTACTGTATTTATTCATAATTATTTATATTTTACATTTTTGTTTATAAGTTTGAAAATTTTCTTTTAAGAGTTCAGTTGTATGTAAAAATTCAAATTAAAAATATCAAGTTTAAAAAATTAAAAAACAAAAGAATAAAAAATCCTTTTCTTTTATTTTACGGAAATAAATACATTCACTGGCTCCTATACTGAAGTACAAACGATTGCATCTGAGATTAACTTGAACAGGTTGTGAATTCGACTTCTTGTACATAGAAATGTCATTGAGTTTTTTAATATAAATCCATTACATCATTTTATCATCCATAATCGCAAGAGCTCGTCTTTGTCTTTTAATAAATGTAATTAAAAGACATAATTATACAATGGAATGCACACAAATGTTTGTAAATAATTTTCCATTTAATTAAAAGAACCAAATAACAACAATTACCTCTTGCACCTTGCAATTACTTTATGTCTCTTTTATGAAATGCACAATTCTCTATTAAGTAAATAAACGCCACAATTATTTTAACAGCATTTGTGTTTAAGAGCGCTGCATAATGTCACATACGTGTATATACTCGTGCATAAAAAACATGTTTTTGTAATATTTTTAACCAATTTGTTGTTTCTTTTATTGTTCATAAATAATCTGTTTAATTGATCTTTTTCAATCATTACATTCTATAATGGTTTTATTGTATTTTTTCATAATTTTTTGTTATTCTTTATTTTTTTTTTTTTGTTTTGTTTTTTTGTTCACTTTATAAAGCGTACGATAGTGATGACGTTGAAGAGTTATCTGAACCATCGGACGATGAAATTAAAGAAGGTCAATGGCTGGGTGTGACTGTAAGATCACAAGGCTTAGGTGGCAAGGTAAGTGAGTTGTGTTGTTAATGTCATTACCTAACTACTAATAACTTCAGTTTTCCTTTATCCAAATATCTGCCTCTTTGCATTGTTTTGTTTGCATTTTGTTGTATTCAACTTGAACAAACTTTTCACTTGTGTCTTACGATTCTACGGTTGGCTTTCCTGTGATTAATTTTTGTGCTTTTTATTCTTTTTAAGGTGTTGGTGTGCGCTCATCGTTATATTACAAAGGTGCGAGAGAATCGTTATGGTCAAGGTCTGTGTTATGTATTAACTAACGAATTGGGCTATGATGAAGTGTATGAGCCGTGTAAAGGTCGTACTGTGCAAAGGTTGGTATAACTTTTCTTTATATTCGAGTTTTCAAACACAGCAGGCTTCAGACTAGATGTTTAAAAATTAAACATTTCACTCAGTTTCCGTTTATCTTTCAAAAAAGCAGCGGTGTAAGTTTGTGTTTATTGAGAAAGTTTAAGGATGGCTGTGTTGAAGGATGTTGCATTTAATATAACAAAAAACAACAATCAATCGATTAGGGGACGTCAGAGACCTCACAAAGTTCATACAATATATTCTTGATCAGTATAAAATTGTGAAATAATCTAATCATTCTTCGTAGGCATGTCCTTCTAGGGTACATGCTCAAAAACGAAGATCCTTACCAGTGGGCGTAGGTTTAATGATGGTAATAGCACATAATACACAAGGACATTTTCAGTCCTTCAGTCAAGTCAGTTCTGTCCCTGCAGAATAAAGAAATTTTAATCTACAATAAATATATAAAAATTCTAAAATATTCCATAAAGATTATTGGAACGTAACATACCTTTCATTTGATGATCTTTTAGAGGTCACGAAGATTACGGCTTTTGCCAGGTGGGCACTTCAGGTGCTCTCCTTGATGACAATACCATGGTATTGGGCACTCCCGGCCCATTTACTTGGCGTGGTACAGTATTCGTTACGGAGATCGGTGGGGAATATTTAGAGCGTGACAAAAATATGTATTACGGTGACCATTCGGATAACTCCTCGCCTGTGAACAAGTACAGCTACTTGGGTATGGCTGTTACGGGAGGTCGTTATTTTGGCGAACGCATGTCCTATGCAGCCGGCGCGCCGCGCTCTAATGGTCATGGGCAGGTGGTGATTTTTAATAAAGCCAACACCAATCCAATACCAGTACAAATGATTTTAGAGGGCGAACAATTCGCTTCCAGTTTTGGCTATGAACTAACCACAGCCGATTTGAATGGTGATCAGAAGCCCGACTTAATTGTGGCAGCTCCTTTTTATTTTGATAAAGTGGCAGGAGGTGCCGTGTACATCTATCAAAATGAAAACGATGAACTGCCTTTGACAGCGACCTCAAAATTAACGGGAACATTTGAGAGCCGCTTTGGTTTAGCTTTAGCGAATATTGGTGACATTAATAAAGACAATTGCGAAGATTTGGCAATAGGTGCTCCTTACGAAGAGGACGGAGTGGTCTATATATACTTAGGCAGCCGGAACGGTTTAATAACGAAGCCAGCCCAGAGAATTGAAGCTTCAGATTTAGGTTTATTGCCGAAATCTTTACGAACGTTTGGTAGCTCCATTGCCGGGGGCACTGATTTAGATGGCAATTCCTATCCTGATGTGATTGTGGGAGCATACAACTCATCGGCAGCGGTAGCTTTACTGGCTAGACCCATTATAAGCATACAAACGCGCTGGCGTAGTTCCGAATTGAAAAATATCGATCCCACTAAAGCGGGTTGCATTACTGACGCCTTCACTGAATTAACTTGCTTCACTTTCGAGGCCTGTTGCTCTATAGATCCTTATGAACAAGCAACGGCCAACAAAGATTTGCGTTTATTATACACAGTAGAGGCGGAAACTTTTGCTGGTAATAAGAAATTTTCACGTATATTTTTTGAACGTGACAATAAAGGCAGTAATGTAATCAAACGTGAGGTTACCGTACGTACTGATGGGCGCTTGAGCTGTCACAGAGTGACGGCTTATATTAAAGAGAATACCCGCGATATACAAAGTCCCTTGAAATTTCGCTTAAACTATACTTTAGTGGAGCCTAAACTACCCGCTTCCGGTTTAATGCACTTAAACCCCATACTGGATCAAACGCAAGCCAATATCGAATTCGAGGGTACATTCCAAAAGGATTGCGGCGATGACGATGTATGCGAAAGTGATTTGCGTTTGTTTGCGGAATTGGATTTGAATATGGAGAGTAAGTGGAGAATGCATTTGCCAGGAGTTTTATGTTTCTAATTTTGTGCCTTTTAGATGAGAACTATGCGTTAATTTTGGGTGAACAAAAGGGAATTCGAGTAAACGTTAATGTTAGCAATACAGCCGATTCAGCCTATGAGACACAATTGTTTATAGTGCACCAAAAGAGTGTCTCCTATATAGCGGCCACTAAATCGGTATTTTTTTGTATAATTGTACTTTTTCTACAACTAATTGCTAAAAAACAATTTTAGAGTTCAGCTATTTGCAATCGGTTCAATGATACGGTGGTGGCCTGCAGTTTGGGGAATCCTATGCGTCGTGGCACGGTTGCTCAGTTGTCTATACGTTTTGATCCCAGCGGTTTGGAATTGGATGAACGTAAATTGACGTTCGATATATTTGCCAATACAACCTCGAAATTAGTTGGCAAATATTTACCGCAAACTAAACTCGATGTAAAAGTAGTGAAGAGGGTAGAATTGAGTCTGCAGGGATGGGCTAGGCCGGAACAAAGCTTCTATAGCGGCGAAATACGTTTAGACAATGCCCTGATGCAAATGGAAGATGTGGGCTCCCAATTAATGCACACCTACCAAGTAAGTTATTTATAATCTTAAAAATCGTTTATATTTTATTGTGAAAAACAAACGTATTTAGATTTACAACGAGGGACCCTGGAAGGCACCGAAAGTTCAACTAACCATTTACTGGCCCCATCAGGTGTTCAGTGAACGTGACAAACGTGACAAATGGTTGCTGTATCTCGAGGAGATGCCCATTATTGAAAATGTAGCAGCAGGTGAATGTTTTGTGCCGTCCGAATATGTGAATCCCTTGAAATTGACTACACGTACCAAATCCAATTTTATGCTGGACGAATTACTACTGGGTCCGGCCCCGTATATAATGAGAACTCCCTTGTTTAATAAAACCCATCCTTCGCATCGTATTTATGAAAAGACTGCCTATACAACAACTAAACAACAAATGCACCAACAACAACAACGATTTATGAACAGTGACACACCGTCATCTCTATGGAATCGTATACGTCGAGACACTCTAACACGCATCATACGACCCGAACGGTTTATGATGGATTTTCGCGAAAATAAAAACAAAAAACGCGATATTGTGGAACTAGATTGTAATAAAGCGACAGCGAATTGTATAAAAATTCAATGTGATTTATACAACATGCCCGCCAACACAGAAGCCTACGTGCATGTAAAGGCGAGATTGTGGAATTCCACTCTAGTCTCAGAGCATCCGCGCGCCGATGCTGTACGAATTATATCCACTGCTAAAGTACAAATTCCCATTGAATTTCGGGTAGAACAGACACATGCCACGGAACAATTATTAGTAAGTACACGAATAAAATTTACATTTATGTTGGAGATTAGATTATAATTTAAATTTAAAAGAAAAAATATAAGGAGAGGGAGGGGTTAATGTAGAAGAAGCGGCCGCTCTTGATGTTTACAATACAAAACGACGTCCGCTGGACAGAGCACGCATTCTAAGTGGCGAAAAAAGCAGCCAAAAGTATCGCCTTTCTATAGCGATGCAAGGTATACTTCACTCCAGTCGATATCCGAACCATTTACACTGAAATTATAGCTTCCACATTATGTCTTGAGAGTCTTGACTGCATGCAACGAATTGCTCCCGAACTCATAGGTGACAAAAGTCTGACAACACTCTTAAGCAATGACGTAACGTAAACTGTGTTATTGAAGTGTTGTAGAATTCTATAAAGATATGTTCATCTTAAAATATAAAATACTAATAGGACGAGCAGTCTTCAGTCTTCTGAAACCATTTACTAGCTGAGGTATTTCCCACCCCCTTTTTGAAGTCGAATATGAATTCTTTTATCTTTCTCCACCTAGAATCGTTTCTAATAAGCATTATATAATCAACCCTCAAATAAATAAGAAACACTTAAGAAACTACAATATGTTCCGTACAAATAATTGTTTGCCTTTTTTATAAACATATGTTCCACGAATTGCTCCGGACGTACTCTATTTCCTTTTTTTACAATTTCTAAAATTTTCTTTAAAATTTAAAGGTGGAAACCCGCGCTTACCCGGAGCTTTTGGATCCACAACGTGACACATCCACACCTTTGTGGATTATTATATTGGCCATAATTGGCGGTTTATTGTTGTTGGCCTTATTCACTTATGGCATGTGGCGTTGTGGTTTCTTTAAGAGGCGACGGCCCGATCCAACGTTGAGTGGAAACTTGGAAAAAATAAATGAAGAAAAGCCATTTTTGAATTCAAAAAATAATCATCGCGCTTTCTAACAACAAGGAACTATCGGATGGGATGTGATTTTGCGACAGCAGGCACTTGTGACACATCCCCAAATACAACTCAAATCGTGTAATAAGTGTTTCGATAGTTGGATTAATGGTGATATGAAAACTAGCTTAGATTGGCAGCAAATCGTTTTTGATAACAATAATTACAACAACAATAATAATAATAATATTGATATTTATAATTATAATAATTTAAATCAACAACCAGCCAGCAACAGTGGCGTTATTGATTGGGGTTTTACAAACCCAAACGCATAAGAAAGACGGGGAAACGAAAGCGATATAATGTTAAAGACAAGAAAAAAACTCAATTAGAAAAAAGAAGAAAAAAAACAAATTCTTTGTGCCATTTTTTCACTCCCACAAAAGATTTTTGATACTTAAAACTTTACTTAATTAATTTGTAACATACTTATGGGCATTTATATATAATACTGAAAATGTGTAAAAGAAGAGAAAACAAAACAAAAGAAAACAATTCAATCGAATAACGAAACAAACCTTCATTTCATTTTGTACATACATTCTGTAAAATAATATAAATTTGAGGCCTTTTGTGTAATAATTTAATATTAACTCGAAAAGTATTATTGCGGTCAGTAAAACGATGACAATTACACAATTTCATTTCTGTAATATGTAATACTTCAAACAAGTATATTTTAATAGAATGTAAATATAATTTTAATTATTGTTCACATAATTTGTAAGTAATGTATATAAAAAATTTTGATTAGTTGGTATTGAAAGACTTTGTGGATCTAGGTTGTAAATTATTTATTGTCATCTTGTGTATGTAATTGTACAATTTAGTTTAATTAAATTTATTATAGTAATGTGTGCACTTTACAAATAGATTTTAATTTTTTTTTTTTTTATTATAAATGATTAGGCTTTTGTTAAGACTATTTAAGAAAAAAATAATAAAAGAAAATATCGGTAAACATACATTGTTTTGCTCTATAACGCTTAAGAGAATATTTTTAAAGGTAAGTGCAGAGACCACAAATATCAGAGACCACAAATATATTTGTGGTCTCTGATTTGTGGTCTCTGATCCACTCATAAACTACCGTAAAGAGAGACCTGAGATCTCATACAATATTTGCATATATTCTCGATGAGCTTCAAATGACAGATTCGTCGCGGTGTGTGAATTTATATTCACGGTCGAAATATTTGACAGGTTTTGAACATATGCCTCTTCGAGCTTACAAAATTTAATTCAGTATCTATACAAAGGAAATTTGTGGGTATCCAAAATTTGACCCCCCCCCCCCCCCCAAGTCGAAAATAATTTTTGTTTGTTCCTTATTAAAAGTGAAAATCTTATTAACGGTTAAAACCGACTTCAATAGTACATGTTAAACTAAATTGTATCGCTATATACATACATATGTACATATATATATTAGAAGAGGAACACCTGAAAAATCCCTTCATATGTAAATCATATAACAGTACTTACGTATTAAATCATCTCCAACTGCCACTTCACCACTAAAAGTCATATATGCTTACCTACCGCTATATAATTAACTTATTAGAAACACAAATACGCACATTTAAAAGAATTACTAGCTTTTACTTTTTCTCCTTGTCAGTTGTGCTGGGTTGGGATGGAACAGTGAGGGAAGAGAGAATGAGCTGTGTGCAGATATACGTAAATACTACAATTTTGTAATTGCATAAAATACAATTGTAATTGTCTTTTTCTAGAATTTAAGAACAAAAAAACAAAAAAAAAAGGAAATCATTTGATTTGTGATTTATGTAATGGCCGAAGATGTTTCCAAAGTTTTTATAAGTATATAAAATTTAAGTGATTGATTGGATTAGACAGTAGGACCAAACATTTCTACGAAGTACTTTCCAAATATTCGTAGTACATCAAAAAATCAATAGCTTAGAATTTCGTAGGCCGTATAAGGAAAGTAGGTTAAGGTGTAGGGTCGATACAATACGGCTTTTTAATAAAGACTTTCAGCATTTGAGGAACGTGGTTTCTTTAACTTTTCCATATTCTTTATAACAATGTCATGTAGCGATGAATAACGGTTCCGGACTTCGCAAACCACCAGCCATAAACTCAAATATTCCTTTTCGTCCAATTCAATGACAGCTCTCCGATAATCATCAATATGCGGATACTTGGCCACTTTTGAGACGACTTTGGCACGCGATAGAAAGTAGCGGGAGATTTGATCAAAAAATGCGGCAGCTTCAGTTTCAACAGCTTGTATTTCAGCCAAAGTATCCTCTTGTACAGATACACCAAAATTGTTGCCGTCCTCAATTTTCGGTATCATAAAGGATATCCACATTTTCAATAAGTTCGCTAAAATTGTGCATACAATGTGTGAATTAACAATAACAAGTTTTACAACAAATAAGCACATCAAAGCATCTTACAATCCTCCACTAATCGGCGTATGATGGGTTTAACGATTTTTATCATTTCGCACAATGGAACATTGCAGGGAACAGTTCCATTTGGTAAACACATAACCTTAGTACCCAATACCGGGGTTGCTTCAATGCGTGGCCTCTTAAGAGAGGGCGGTTTGTTAACGTCACCGCCATCCTCGGCCCCATTATTGTTCACCAAAATGGGATCGGGCACAGGAATGTTTAAATCTTGATGTACTTCTTCAAAATTGCGTTGACTAAACATTGGCATCTCCAGCAATTCATTTAGTTCTACAATTTTCTCGGGGAAACCTTCAATGATCAATTGTTCGGCTACCTTAATCAAGGAGTCTTTATAATCTTGGACCTAAGGTTTTTTATTTGTTGAATAAATTATAAAAATATTGCATTATTTTATTATATTAAATTTTATTCACCTTAGTTACTGTATCGGTTGGCATTTTTTCAATTAAATGTACTTGTTATGAATTTTATTATTTGTGCTGACTTTGTAGCTGGATATTTTTTTTATAGTATCACGCCTACTTTACTTTGCTTTAATTAATTTTTATTAACTTATTAACTTC
The DNA here is from genome assembly GCA_949710015.1 of Crataerina pallida. NCBI lineage: Eukaryota > Metazoa > Arthropoda > Insecta > Diptera > Hippoboscidae > Crataerina > Crataerina pallida. Next base: position 20,489,934 of record OX453291.1, read on the forward strand.
GTTTTCCGATGATTTTGGTAGAAAATTGAAAATTTCCGTTTTTATACGCAGTCTACCAATCAGCGTGCTTTTGTTCTTAACGTTTTTGTGACAGTTTTGTCATTTATCAGATTCCTTTTTGAACTATATTTAAAGTTATTAGAGTGCAGTAACTAACAACTGTGCGATAATGTTTAAAAGTAAACCAGAATCGTTAGCAAAAACTTTCTCTGCCGCAAGATGGCGAAAAATTTACTATAAATTTTTCATTTTCTTTCCTTCTCAAGGTTGATTATAATGATTATAGTTATTTTTCAATTCATTTCACTTCCGTTTCCAAAACACTTCTTGTAAAAATTTTAAATGTTCTTTCAAATATTTAAATGCGCCCATAATAATTATAATTTTATGCGTAATCATTTTCCTGAACCATCACCAGGATATAAAATTTTTTTCATTTCAATAAATAGGTTAATTACTTATAAATGTACCGAATATTCACTCAGTACATAAATTTTTGGAACTGATGGACAGATTTTTGTCGATTATGGGCGTGCCATTAATTTAATTAGAAACTAATGTAGAAAAATGATCAAGATTTTTAGCTCACTGTCTCATAGACTCACAGCAGCAGTAATCATGATCATGATCATGATCATCATAGATATAAATAACATTCCCGTTTTAGATGTTGCAAAATTTGCATATATTTTATATGAAGAGCATAGAAATTGCTCTTCTTATATACGTAAACAAACTGAGATGAATTTTTTACTATTTTTCACTTTCATCGGTACTTTATCCTCAACATAACACTAATACGCTTCGTTTCACTTTAACTGTTTCACTCTTTATATCACATAGTATTAAAAAAACAAAGTGCCTTTGAACCACAAACATTTAAAGCACGTTTCGCTGTTCACAATGAAGAATGCAACTATTTTGGGGAGATGTTCACCGTGATTATAAAAGAAAAAAAATATATCGCATGAAATGTGTCAGATTTTTTCACGTACATACAAGATACGTTGAATTTGAGATTTTAAAGATTTTTTATGAAAGAGCAAAAGACTGATTCAAATTTAAAAGAAACAAGTAAGAATATACTAACTAAATTTGGTTCAGGACATATCTTAAATACGCACCACATGCACAACGCTGGGCGTGAAAAATATATATATATATCGTCCTCTAATAATTTATATATTACGTATCAGCTTGCAAATCTAATTTTATCGTGAATATGGTTTTTTTGTAAATTGTGGGCGTGTCTGTTATGCGACCACGTCCATTTTTAGCGTGTCGATAGATGGGATAATTATATATATGTGCACCAAATTTCAAGTTCATAGGTCAACTTTTGTGCCAGATATATAGATTTTTGTTGATTGTGGGCGTGGCTCAGGAGCATGCAAAAACTAAAACTGTCTGTATAAAATTTCAGCTCAATATCTCAAAACTTACGCTCATGAGAATGCCAACAACAGACAGACACACGGACATATATGCCTAGATATTCAGCATTTGCCGCTGTGTGTGACAAATATATATACTTTGTAGGGTATCTGACGCGTCCTTTTGGATGTTGTTCATCTTAAATGGAAGTACTTGAGTACTAGCACTAGTGTTCTCATGGGGAGATGTACAGAATCAAAGAGGAATCTCTGCATTTGTGATAGAGTAGGTGTGTGCGTGCAATAATGCGGCGAAGGTAAAGCAACTACATAAATAATATTTCATGAAGCATCCGACATAGTTTATAAAAACTTTTATTAAAGCTCTAATAATGTTTAGACAAATGTATAAAACTTTGACCGAAAACCATAAATGTTATAAACTTTTGAAAATATGGTCAATGACGATGGACCAACCAGCAACTAATGCTGGTCTCATTACACGCTACACACAAGATGGAGCTATAATTAGTTTGTCATTCCATTTGCAACAGATTATCTACATATTCATGATTTTGAAAATGGGCGGAATCGAATAACGAAACTTTTACAAATTTACAAAAAAAATGTATACGGCGTAGAATCCAACTTGTGAGTTGATACGTAAACTGAAGAAGCATTACACGGGTCCCTATCAGGCCCAATGTTTGTATATAAATGTAAAAATTATTTAAAACTTCTCCTAAACTAAATTTAGTTAATTGTCATCTAGTAACTAAGGCGTTCACTTTATAATGCAGGGACATGTATGCAATTTAGATGATCTGCTTGGTTGTGATTAAGGCACGAAGCGTTCTAGAAAGAAAATCAGCTGTCACAAGTGTATGGGAATGTCAATTGACAGGAGACGACGAATATATATTTGAATCATTGGAGGGATGGACTTGAGGTTTAGAAATGAATTTAGGCTTAGGTCGAACACATCTATATAGCAAGAGTGGACATGGCAGGTACTAGTTTATGCCTTTTAAAAGTGTATGTATAAAGTATGAATTGAACGGCGCGTTTGTCTTACGACCCCGCCCTCTTTTGGCAAATCGATTCATGGAATAGTTATAAAAATGAGTGTCAAAGGCCAACTAATAAATTGTGGCTTATAAATAGATGTAATTGCATAGTGGGCATGGTACTTGGCCGATTTTGCACAATAGCAACCTGCGCATGAAAGCTAGAAATGTTTATACCCTGCCCCACTTGTGGCAGACAGTACATTAAGTTTGTGTGTGTTTATGTTTGTAACTACTTAACGGCAAATGCCACACCCATCTTCGGTTATATCGATCGATTCAGAATCCAAATCTAAATAGATTTATTCATGTCCGTCTGTCCGTCCATATGTCTATGTAAATTTTGTGCGCAAGCCAAAATTTTTTCTCTTAGAATTTTTGAGATATTTCGATGAAATTTGATACAAGAATATGTATTGGCCCACAGAGGAACCTTATTGAAAATATATAGGATTTTTAGAACCCCTCCCCATATAAGATCCCGTTATAATGTACGTCGGGCTTGACCAACTATATTAATGTTGGGGGTACTAAATAATGAAAAAAAAATAAAACATTTCTCTAACTTGACACACAAGTACATACATTTCTATCATTATAAAAAATAAACACAACCATTGCCCACAATAAACTTTGGCAAGACAAACGCCAAAAACATAAACGTCCAAGCATCGTTTTGGCTGTAAAGCCACCAAGTAAATAAAAACTGAAAATTTACAAACAAAAAAACCAACATAGAAATAAATCCTTTTTTAACGAACTTTGGGTTATAATGACTGAAATGTTTATATTAAATACATGAGTCGGTATGGAAGCAGTGAAATTCCAATTGATTCTTCCAGTTTACCAAATAAATGGTTTTTAACAGCTTTTACGCTTCTCTTAATAGTAAGCTTGGTGATGACAATAAACTCTTAAACTAGAGTTTATTGTCTCTGCAGTCTCTGCAGCCTCTGTTTCAATATAAAAATTCATTTGTCCATTTAGCCAAAAGCAGCCATCACGGAACCACTTGTAATGCAAACAGTGCAATAAAGTTCAAAGATGATATAAAAAAGGTTTAGTGGAGAATTTTCCTTTTACGTGGTGGAAGAAAACCCTAAAGATGTAAAAAATAAATGATTTTATAACTTCATGCCATTTAATGAATTTTCTGGTGGAGCCAAGTTTATTTGCAGCACGCATAGGAATGGTGGTGCATTCTACAACAATAATTAAAATATTTATTTGTTGGTCAACTGAATTCTCTCCATTCACAGTCACTCGTAATTTTAAATTATAATAAATATTCTTTTTTACACCAAATATTTATACGGCTCTGTTTTATGTGTTGTGTGGTTCATATATTTTGATTCTTTCTAGCACACAATGCCCACCACCTGCAATAAAAGTTTAAATATTTACGCATATTTTTTAACACATAGTTCATTTAAAGGATCTGCAATGTTACAATAAATTATGCAATGATGACCTACGGTCCAATAAAATGAGAAATAAATCAACTAATCTTAAATTAAAATAAAATACACAGAGGCCTCGTAAGAACGACTCCTTTTAGGTGATGCTCACTTTGCAGATGATTCTCACTATTATTAATTACTTAAATAATATAATAATAAATTTAAGTAAGTTCAAGGACTTAGTAATTTGGGTCACGGGAGCCTTTGGAGCCCTTTTGGAGGTAGTTTGAGACTCTATCTAGCTAAGAGAGATATTACCACAGATAAAAAATTTGTTTTTTAGGCTAAGGCAGCAATTGTACAGCAGAGCTCTCTCTCGATTCATTATTCCTATGCTTCTTTCTGGTGCCAAAGTGTTACGTAATGAAACGTTTTTAGTTGTTAGTTAGAAAATTTCGCACCAAAGTCTTTGGTTCATATGAGTTTACAAAAAATTCCTGATTTCTAATGAAACATAAATTATTTGAGCTCTGCTAGGCCATGTCGAATATATGGAGGAGACTATTGCTGCCAGAAAAGTTTTCAAACAAAAATAAAAGCAACTTCTATCAAAACATTATTGAATTTTAAAAAAATCTGCAGAAGTACACGCCCACATTTACTCAAAAATTCCATTAATATCCCGCCTATAATTCATAAGCATCATTGCCATTCATAATTTTTTATTTTAATGCCTTCAGTTGGCGGTAAGGTTCCTTCAATCTTTCATGTAAATCGATTGGCACTTGCATTTAACTACTTAACGTGTAGAATTAAAAACTACTGTATATTTTGGTTAAAATAGAAAAAAAAAAATACAATAAGTAGTAGTCAGTTCTACGTTTTGACATTAAGAAAAAATTTTGAAGAAAAATTGACGAAAAGGAAACATAAATTTAATTATTATAAATATTACAAAAAAAGGGTAATAATTTATAGTTAATTGTTTAAATGAAGATGTTAATAATATCTCATTATAGGGTTTGTTATAATTGAACCCCTTTTCCTTATTACCTATTTATTCGTTGTTCAATGGATCAATCTAAAGGCAGTGAGAAGAAAAGCTGTTGTAATGTTTTAGTATTGGCGTTATGCATCACTTTTATAAATTAACGGAATTGCTGAATGCAGAAAAATAGAAAAATCATATATAAAAAAAAAAAGGGGCGTATTGAGTGATGTCTTATCACGACTCCATATAATTTGTCATTTATTATAATATAATTTTATTGCATTGAAGATTCTCGTTTCTCAGTATAAAAAAAAAAAAAAATCATCACCTGTACTTTCGGAGGAAGCGTTTTCGCCGTGGAATACTCAGGTAATTAAAAAAAAAATTCCACTTTGCTTTAATGAAATGTAATTATATACATTTTTATTGAATTAAATTTATAAAAAAAAAATTACTGATTAAAATTATTTTTTTTGCTAATGACTTTGACGAGGCTTGACAAGAGTGTTTGTATGTTTCTGTTTTCGGGGTTTTATTTTAACACACTAAGTAAAACGCTACAAATGCTATATATTTTTTAGTTAAAAATGTGATTTAACAAATAACTCTAGAGCACTTAATGGTTCTTAATCATTGATCGGCGGAATACTAATGTTTTAGAGCAACTAGTCTATTGTTAACATTTCAAACTTTACATATTTACGCAGTTTCATACCTGAAACAATCAGCAGGATTCTTTACCAGCATCAGCATCTGACTCGTTTTAGTCTTCTTTTTAGACTTAAAAATATTGATGCTTTACAAATTTGCTTCATAATAATAAAAAGTGTTTCCTGACATTAAGCAAATTCAGAAACACTGCCATAGAGTCATCTTTGTTAATCTGTGGCAAAATACTGCATTTCCTGTGCGGCATGTATGTTATTTTTATTAAAAGTTTCCACCGGATACATTCAAATCAGCATAATAGGGATAAACTTGCAAAACGACATTTATGGTATACTGACATCAATGATGCTAAGAGAGAGAACAGAAAAGCCTGCGAGTTCATCATCCAATGTTGAAATTGTTGCCAAACTTAAAAATGTTTTAACAAAAACATATAACGGAAGCGAAGAAAAGAAGAAGACGAAAATTGTTTTCACTTTTAGCTTAAGGCTCACACATACTCACGGCATAAACACAAATACAAAAGACTTGCACTTACAACAGTGATACGAACATGATCAAAACATTGTTTTTAACTTATAAATATTATATTTTATTAGTTTATGGTATATAGGAAGATTTTATGTATGTGTGTAGAAAGAATTTTATATTAATTCAAAAAGTCCAATATAAACTGTATATGTATGTTAATAAATTTATTAAAAATAATTTTCTATCTCCCGTTCTCTCTCTCTCTCTCTCTTATTTCATATACACCTAAAATACATAACATTGGTTCCCTTTATACCAACCTTTTAACAATTGTAACTTCACATATTTATATATATATATACAACGCGTACAACGCTCCACATATGATTTCCAAAAATCATATACGCACGTTATACAATAAAATGCTCCTGGTTATGTGCAACCATGTATAGCTGGTGAAAGTTAACATTTCTGTAGTGTACCGAATATTGTACATGCATGAGTATTGTATTCTAATTATACTCTTTTACTTAACAACAACGACAACTCTACATAAAGTACTCATTATTTACACTTAATATAAATTTGTATTGACTAGTAAAGCTATTTTGCCATTTGCCACCGTACGGCACTTTGCCATGCCTCATATAGTAGATAGAATAAAATAACAGTTGTACACACGCACACATAGGTATTCACCTGGTACATAGCTGTAGTTATATATGTATGGGCAAAGTCTGGTGCCATACTTCAATAATGTTTTTGAAAGGAAAAGTGTTACATACATATTAAATCTAAATTGTTATTTTATTGTAGGAATTACTTAAATCGTTTTTTATATTCTACACCCCTTTATGATAAAATAAGTACAATAAGTGGGGATGTTTTTGTAACTTGAAAAATCCATTTAACACTTTTTCGTCTGCATGTCCATCAATCTGTCTGGGTACTAACTGTACTGTTGTCGTCGTATTTTTTACGATATTTTAATGGAATTAAGTATAAAGGTTTATTTTTTTGTCCTATAATGATTTCTTTTAAAACCCGATTGACCCGATTTTATCAATTTTTAAGCGCTCACGCCATGCGGCGCTTCCTTCTATTAAAAGCCTTTATATAAGAAATAAGTGAAAACCTTTATTTGGTTGAATACAAATCCAGGATATTTTCCAATAATTATATGAAAAATGTGAGTGTGGCACAATTCCACTGCCTTCCTACACATATTATGGTGCGAGTAATATTTCACTGCGAGGGTAAAAAAAGCAAGCAAAACCGGTTATATCCGACATTTGAATACCCTACATCATTTAGTTCCACAATTTACATATGCTATAATTAGTTTGGTTCGTCAATTATCATTATATGAAAAGAGGTTCTAGAAATAGTCCAAACAGGTTCAAATTTGCTACAGTTACTTTTTGACTAATGAACTATTATTCACCAAATTTTATTAAAACATTTAAAGAAATGCCAATTTTCGTTATATACAAATATATTTTAATATATGTTGGTATATGAGGATATGTACTAAAAATAGATCGTCCAGGTCCATTTTCAGTAGTGATCGTTTTTATAAAAAAACATATCTTTGTACCAAATTTCATCAAAAAAATATCAAAAATTTCTACAAGGGAGGTTCGATCAGATTTCAGATTCAGATACGATCGGTATCCTAAAAGGTGATTATGGAATTTGCCACTTAGAAGTTATAAACACCCGGTTGAAATAAAAATTTACTTGTTCCACTTTGTGTTTAGAAGGTTTTTATAAATTTCGTTTTTAATCCAATGACGCTTACATCATGTTCATCGTTGAATTCATTAAATTATTAAATAATTGTTAAATTCAAATATTTTATATGTGCTTTAAAAATCATTAATTTTATGTAATTTTTAAACAAATTTCGATAGAAGATGTTTTCGAAGCGGACAGAACTAAAGGGTGTAGAATAAAAAATGATCAATTGTTACCGACCATAATAAATTCACTTATTTTGTATTGTTTCAATATGTAATTTATCAAAATATTTATATAGTATACAATTATATTCTACTTTAATTACGTAAATTTAAATTGATCCACAATTCTTTTAAATATTTATTCATTTATTTTATATATTTGAGATATAGAAACGTTTTAAATTTAAGTGACGGTTAAGTTAAGAGATATATATTAAGAGAGAGAAAAGTTAGTATTAGAATTAATTTAAGACAATATTAACGTGACATTTATATAAAAAAGAAGGATAACAACTTTTGATAGATAAACAGGATTGTTGTAGTTAAAAGAGTTAAAAGACATATACTCGTGTGGTACTAGGTGGTAATTAGATTAGATTTATAGTATAAGTGTGATTAGTGAAGTGAATAAAAACACCTTGCGCCCTACACCACTTGTTTTATATGGATTTTACCTTATTTTAATTGGTTTGGAATAAATTTCTGTAACAAACTATTAACATGTGTCGGTCCGTATTCTTTTTGCATTTACGTCCGCTTACTTTTGACAACAAGTGGTGTAAGGGGTAATAAATTGTGTCGGGTATGACCGACTATAACGTTGCTCCCTTGTTTCTGCAGCTATCTTAAACTACTTCAGCTGACTCATCTAAAACCATTGAATGTAAATCCATGGCTGAGCGCGTTTTACGCGGTGGTTTTGGCATAAAAAACCGATTAGAACTTGAACCCACAAACACAGAATTTTGTCGTGGTCTCACATAACCTGGAAAGCCTGAAAATAAAATATAAATAAAAAAAAACTTATGTAATAAAATGTTAAATAAAAACAACACTCCTACTTAACATCTGTTATATCACATGTCATTGCCATTTACATATGTTTTCATGTAATTAATTAATTTGAAGTTGCAAAAAACGAACAACAACTAGTAAACGTAAAATATTTACATGATAATTAACAATTAAACTCAATTACACTTGACACAAAATAAACAAATAGAGAAAAGGAATAATAAAGAGCGGAAAAATGTTTCAAGTTGTGCGTCAATTAGTATTCAGTATAAATTTAATTTAATAATTTCTTAAAGTTAAATTACATTGAAAAGGGAAAAGGGCAAAAAATAAATGAAATAAGTAAAAAAATTAATTAAAATTAGATTGAATCTTAAACTTCCTCCACATGTATAATATGGGGGCGTGACGTATGTATAAAATTTCCGCCAATATCTCAAAATATGCCCACATCAGACGGACAAATCTAGATCGACTTTAATTAAGTATATATTGTGTAGACAGACCCTACCACCACCCACCTTCTGCATGTTGTAAACGAATTAGTAAACTTGGTATACCATCCCCAATAGGTGGGCGGGTATAAAATTCAACTTCTACAAACAAGCAATAATTTAATGCATATTTTATGGTTAAAAGTTACACCCGTTAGTGTTCGGAACTCAGTATATAAAAAATGCCTAAAACTGCACATTTGAGGGCTGAGGTAAATACAATAAATTTTTAGAGTCCCGTGTTAATAATCACTCTCATCAGTAATTACAGATAAGAAAGATAATTTTCGTTAATACGAAGAATGATTCTATTTTTGTAGGAAATCCATTTACCACAAAACACAACTGAAAACTGTCCAAAACTCATTTACGTTGTTAATTACTTGTTTGATCAATTAAAAGAGATTGTATCTTTTTTTTCTTTTTTCTTACCACCAGATCTTCTTTGTAATGGCCTTTTAATGTTACATTAATAGTGTTGACAGCGTATACCAAAAATATTCGAACAAAATTGTAATAAATTGCACAGTGTTTTTTTGTAGTTTACAAAAAAACCATTACATTAATTTTAACCCACATTAACTAAACGCAGTCTACGTATAGATGCTGAGCTCTTTCGTGGTATATATTCCTGTCAGATTGTATATTTTTGAAAAATCCACTATTAACTTGAATTGCAAGAATTCAAACAACAAATCTTAAATATCCTTCACATCTACAAAAGTGGGCGTGACAGATATATATACTGCAACCTGTAATAGTGTACGAATTACGAATCAGATTGCAAGTCGAGTTTTACGTTGAGTACGGTTTTTTGTAAATTGTGGGCTTGTTTGTTATTTAACCACGCTGACTTCTAACTGACTTCTAAACAAGCGTACCAAATTACAGATAAATTTTTATGATAGATATAAATATTTTTGTTAATTGTGGATGTGGCTCTTGGCCAATTTTGCCCATTATAAATAAAAATTTACGGGCAAAAATGTATACGCTTCGTATACATTTTTTTTTTACGGAATGACAAACTTAGTAAACCCCCCAACTAATGTGGAGAATATGAATACAATTTAAAATGAAGTGTAAGGAAGTGCATATGATCTGTAATACGTAGTTGTAAAAGTTTGTTAAATTGAAAATGGAGAGTGAAGAAAAAGTTTTCGGCTTAGAAGAACAAAGATCAAGATCAAGATGACCAACTTTTAATTAATCAACTTTTGAATTTGAAGAATTTTTAAAAAATGTAATCTTATGACATTACTCGAGACCTTGCATCCATTTTCTTCACACTGTAGACACCATGTACATGAATACGCCATTAACAAAGGCATTCCATTTTAGACGTACGCACATGAAAGATACATACATTCATGTTTACAGCATTCATAATAAATGTAATTTACATAACTATAGCTTCATATGGGCGAAGGCAAGTAAACATACATACTTATGTATGATGCCGTTTAAGTAAAAGACGAAACTTCATTGTTATGCAAAAATTAATATAAAATTTATTACATTTACTCTTATTATGTATTATATTTATTTAAATGAAGTTTCACATGTACGCGCATGTACGCGTATGTACGTCCATAATGGTAAAAGAAAAATTTTGTATATACGAGTATTGTAAGCCATTAATTATGTATGTGGTGTGATTTCGTAGCTGAAAAATGAAGGAAGTGAACTAACAGTAATCACTTCTTCTTTATTTATGTTATTTACATGAAAGGGAATTTTTCCGATTTTTTTATTTTTATTTTTAAGATATAAGATGCTCTGTAGAAAGCAAAACGTTTTATAGGCAAACCACACTTTTATATTTTTTACATGATGTATGATATATAGAGTTTGCAATGTGTGCTACAATGATAAGTAAAACGCTGTTTAACATTTTGCACTTTATTTTTATACCCACCATCATAATGATAATGGGAGTATATTGGTTTTGTTCACACGTTCATAAGTACCAGAATGGGGCCGAGTCAACTTAGGTCTTCCGTGGATCCGTGAATATGTAATTTTTTTCCTTTCTCCTAAAACTACGCCTACAAAAATTGAGATATCAAGCTGAAATTTGGTATAATAATCTTCACTAGCGTTATCAATTTGTTATTGCCAATAAACAAAATCTGCGCATGGACGGTCCAATTATTCAATTCCAGTCAAGCAAATTTTGATTACCTAATTTAGTCCTTTTTTAAAGCATTCTAATGGAAGAAAATTAAATCAAACATTCCGAGTTCTGAGGTTATATTAAAGAAAAGAAGATTTTATTAAACGTTCATGTTTGCTTTGGAAGGAACAAATTTAGTCCTTAAACTTATCTTATGTGGAGGGTATAAAAATTAAGTTAAAAATAGAAAACTTATCGGGGTACGCTATACTCAACTGACGGTTAATACTTTTTATAAAGTTACTCAATTTATCAACAGAATCTGTTATACATGAATTTCAAAAAAATTACCTTTGGAGTATAATGCGGGTTTACACATTGCAAATTGACATGCTGGCATATTTATGTTATTAACCAAACCCATTGAAGTTCGGGTTATCGAGGAACGCTAACAATAAAAAAAAAAAATTTATTGTATAGAAGAGAACATAACTTATTAAATTTATGGTACAAAGTCAATATACGAGATTATACTTGAAAGGGTTACAAATGCTCCCACAACTTAAATCATTTATGAAACCATAAATGAAATATTTACTTGATGGGTTGGTATTGATTCCAATGTATCAGCCAGACAGGAAGCTCGATGTTGTTGTTGAAATTTTGGTTGATACGGCTCCAGCATACGTATTTTACCCCAACGGTTAAAGAATAATATAATAGCCCCCACCCATAACATTAACACTAAGCCGACTATTAAAACTTCCTCGGTGCGTACAATAATTTTTGGACCTATTAAGGACATAAGAAATTTATTTATTTATTGATTCTTTTTAACAACAAATCGATTTTTGTATTAGGATTTACCTTGTGCAGTCATATTTGTTGCATTTGTTGTTTCTGTTACATATTCGTGGCTGCTATAATAATCTGTATTCATAGAGGAGGCAGTCTCAGTCTCTTCGATTTCTACAATAAAATTTGTACCTGTCCATCCAGAACCCCATTCTACATAAATTGTTAACGAATACATTAAGAGGAAAAATTAACAAATTAAACCACTTAGTTCCTTGGAAGTAGTCGAAGGTATAATACACGCGTTAAGTTGAGGGTCTAAGTACTACAGTCCTTAACAATAAGGATCTCAACTATGCTTAAAAAAGAATAAATACTTTAAAGCGATTTCTAGCCAGAACATGTTGAATATGTTGTAATATATTGTGTAATAGGGAGTATTTATTTTAAGTTATGCCTCCCACTTAAATACTTTTCATTAAAAAGCCAAACATACCTTCTGACACTTCTGGCGTTGTTTCTGTTGATAATAGGCGCTCCAGTTTGAAATCTGAAAGGGATTCATAAATTTTAATTGTAACTATACTAAACATTCAATTCTTAAATACTCTAAAAATAAACTTATTTAACAAATCGTATAGAATTTAATTTAATGCAAGAAATATTTCTTGTAAATCCTACAAGAAATAAAAAAAAATTGTACTTTGTTTTTTGTTTTTTATTAAAAGATTAATATCTTTAATTAATTGAATTATTTAGAATAATACTCCGCTTAAACATCATCATTTACAAGAACTTTTATTATATTGTACGTGTCCTGAGTGCCTGATATGATGATATTTATGTATTGAAACTAATTATCTGAGATAACCGTTAACGTGTAATCATTTGTTGGCTGTTTGCCACAATACAGACTTGTGCCGTTAAATTGATTACCGTAAGGTGATGATGACGACCAACATTCATTTGAACAACACTTGAAATGTTTACAGGTTGCCCAATCTACAGTCAAGGAATGTTTAGTGTTTTGAGCCGAAAGAGCATATTAAGAAATTTATATATATCGACACATAGTGACAGATTACAGTAAAAGAGCTCTAGCTCTGTATTGTGAAATAATAATAAGAGTAATTAATCTTGAAATTTGTTTAACGATTTTAATTAACAAAATTAAAATGAAAGTAGTTTTTGTATCCATCTGAATTTGATTTATTTCATAACCACATGGCTCCTCCAAGTTAATTTAATAATCCCAAAAGAAAATTCACATTGTATCGTTTTTTTAATCAATTTTTTTAATTTAATATTTTTTTTAAATTAAACAAAGAATGCGAATTAAATAATTTAGCTTTATAATAGTAAACAAAATAAAATAATAATTCATTATTTATTTATTTAAAAAAAAAACCAAAATTAAAAAAGAAGAAAACTATATTTAGCTGAGGTATCGATGCACAGTTGCAAAGTTGTTGCATTGTAGGCGTGTTGCATGAAAACTATCAACACTTCTACAAAGTTTAGAATCAATATCTTGGACATGCCTAGATCGACTCCGTATTGGATGTGGATTCAAAATCAGCTTTATAGAATTTTTTTAGACCCCAATGCCTCCTTTTGTTATATTAGTAATATGAAAGGGTATATAAATACTAAACAATGTTTTCTTTTCACAAAATTTTATTTAGAAACAAGAACAATACATACATGAAGAATGCTTTGGCTAATCATCTTCCCTAAACACATAATAATGTACAAGAACAAGGCACTCTTTGAATTCTTCAATTAATCCTATTGCTAAGAATAGGGTTCTGAGAATAACGCTTAAGCACTTCACTTTAGTTTGGTTCATTACTAATAAAATGAGACGCTAAAGATAAAGTACTAATTGGCTGGCAGAAATAACGACTCCAGGAATAATTTTTACGAAACGCTATGACTATGGCAAACAATTTACCCTGTCGCTAAGATATCATTTTGCAACATGCTATTTTCTATTTTTCCAGATTTACAAGTTTGTAACTTTAGCTTTAGGAAGTTGGAAAGGCTTGCTTTTCTCTATTTTAAAATTTTCATACGTTGCGACGGGCGTAGTTTTACACTTTGATTTTTTACATTTTGCAAACATATAATCAGGTGTATCAAGCAGATCATTTATCCATTTGGCATAATGTGTTGTACAAGGTTCTTCAATAATGTGCCTGGATGGCAATGGCGTTGAAATTTTACCAATTAAACGGCCGGTACGTTGCATCATAAAAACTTCCATTCCAACATCATCACCAACAGCCGGTAACTGAGAAAGATTACCCTCAGATATGTTTCGATCCATTTGTTTAGATATTTTTTCTATTTTAGATAATTCAAGGCTGGAATCTGAATGATTATCGGATAATAAATATTTCATCCATTTGGCATATTGTGTTGTGGCGCAAAAGTCATCAACATTGCGTCTGATTGCAAATGGAGTAGACGTTTTACCTATTTGGCAAAAAGAGGCTGCATTTTGCATCGTGGATGCATTCGTTGATATATCACTAGTTACCGTACGTGATTTCGTTATACTAGATTCTAGACAATTTCTTCCCACATCTCGTGTCTGAGGTGGTTCTGGACTGGATGCCGAATAATAACCGGATGATCTATTGCGCCGCCAATATTTCTGCATAAATGCTTTATGTTCATCGAAATCATCGCATATGGGTCTGCGTTTTAAAATCCGTATCGCATTATTTCGTTTAATATTAAAAGATTTCATTCCTTCATTTGAAACACATTCACTGCTTTTTGAGGGGCTAGTGTTGGTGCTGCTAAATCCCGAACTGGAACTACAAAAACTGCGATAGCTTTTAGAATTACGTTCAATTTTGTGGCGTGGAATTTGAACTAAAGCTATGGGTACTTTAGTTTCGCGAACTTTACGTAGACTCAAACAACTACCCATTTTAAACTTGTATGGTTTAGAATTTTTATTTCAAATATAATTTATATTGTCCACAAAGATGTTAACTTTACGAATCTTAAACTGCAGAATGAACAATGTATTGCAATGAAGAATCTTTTTATAGTACAAGCGTTTACCTGCTCGTATAATAATAGCGTAAAAATTTACGCGATTTTGTTTGGTAAAATTTTCAGCGTAGGCATATTTACCTGTCTAAGTAAAAAAAATTACTGGTGAGCAGCCCGTGAATGTTTTATCTCACTGTCGCAAGGCAGTATGTATCTTAATTTCTTACTTTTGAAGGTTAGACGGTTTAGTGTTTTAAATATTTGCTTTAAGGATATTTATGCCCAACATATATAAACAATACTTATATTCACGCTGTTCTCTTTGCGATGTAGAGATATAAGATTTAAAATTGTGGTCGTAAGAGTTTTATGAATTCTTTACAAGCGAGTCGCTGTAGACACTTTCTGCATTATTTCATTGTTTTTATAACGACAAGATTGCTATGGTATATTAAGTATGTTAATCCATATGTAACACCCAGTAGAAGTCATCACAGACCCCCACAAAATATTTATATCATAAAAATGTAGATATTAAGCTACAATTTTGCACCACAAACTGGACGAAATAGATGAGTCCACAGCACACAATTGACAAAAATCTATCTATCTATCAAAAATTGATCCATCAAAATGAATTTATGCTAAATTACATTTGACGCCCAATTCAGCAAAAACCATATTTGGCAAAGAATTCGAATTCGTTAATTTGTGCTACAAAATATTAATCTACTAGATGATAATACCATATATGCCACGCCCACTATCTGTATGTGGATATGGATGGTATTTCAGATTTGGGAAACATCGCGTCGCTATTATTCGGCCTAGAGGCTCTAGTATTCTAAGATTCTCCAAAACGTTATTATCCTTTGTTCTTATCCACCCAACAACAATTTATACAAGCAGAGTATTAGCTTATTATATTGCGTTAAGGTTTAACATTCAAGAAACCATAAAATTGACGAAAAAGTATATTTTTCTATGAATTTTGTTTTAGAACTAGGATTATAAAGAAAATAATATACTAGTAAAATTCATGCGATTGGTTTACACCGTTAAACGCTATTTTATGGCTTTCAAAATGATACCTTAGGTGCTTACAAAGAATTTAATGCAATGTTTTAGTGGAAAATAACAGAAATGTATAAAATTAAGGTTTCTTTTCTTACATTCGGAAATTTATTAGGATTTTTCTCCTCGTTTTCAAATAATTTTTGGAAATTCTTCTTTAAAATTTGTAAAAGATCCTAAAGAACTTTTCTCATATTTTGAAAAAAAATTATTATTTTTAAAATTTAGGTAAAGTTATAAAAGAAAAAATCCCTTAATAGAAATGTTTCGCATGCTGTTGGGAATTCCCACAATCCACAAAAGACTCTCGTGATTTTAGTATATGGAATATTGTAATAATCATATTTTTCATCAAAGAGTGGAGTCGGTAATAAACAGGATCACTCTTCAAAAGAAATTATTTTAGCACAGAACTCGATCTCTAAGTTGTTATTTACTACACTTTTTATTAGAAGATAAAGTCGTGTAGCAACCCTTTCCTCACTTTGGACAGGGACTTGTGGAATCCTATGGCTTAAACAAAATTTAGTTTTTTAACCTGTTCTTCTGTACTTCTTCTATTTTTGATTACGTATAAAAAATTTTATATTTGCACTGGTTGCCTCTTGCCTATGTTTTATGAATTATGTAAATTGTAAGCTCCTTCTACCTGTTTCTTATTAAATATACATCTGTTTAACTATCTATGTACACTTCCGACAACGGAATTTCAGTGAATTTCCTTTTGTCGTAAAACTTTCGTTCATATGAGTATTAAAACCACTGAGTAGCTACATTTTGTAAAGTGCCTTCATATTGAGATTTCAATTGTTTGAGGCGCACTTTGTAAATCGAAACTTTCACACGTACATTTATATAAGTAGGAGAACAAAGAAGTGTAAACGAAACATTTCCAAAGACAATTCTAACGAGGTGACAAAGTGAATTTTTTATCCTACAAGAGGTGTCTAGGGGTAGAGAGAGGCACTCATTATCAATTAGCTTTCTATGGAGATGTTAATTGATGTTTATTGGAGAATAAAATCTTTTCTTGAAATATTTACTTTACTTCATCTTAAATGTTATTGAAAACTTGTAGATTTTTATATTTATATAGAAATTAAATTTTAAATAAATCAAATTGGCTCAGTTCGTAAACCTAGTGTTAAAAACAAATAAACGAAATTTAAATTTAGTCATTAAAATGGTACATAAAAGAAATTCATACTAATTCTCCATTCGATGTAATCGGATTCAACATAGGTCATACCTATATAGTAACACCAAAATGTTAAAAGGGTTTTTTGTAAATCATGGACATCCCAGTGAATGAACTCAATTTTTATGTCTAAAAGACCGATTTTTCCTTGTGTAAATAGGAAAATGCGTGTATATACTGAAAGAGTCTGTAAATGTGAAGCATCGGATTATAAGATAAACCTCCTGGTTGACTATGCTCTGTGTTTGGGCGCATTTTGTTATTTTAAAATTTTTACCGTACTTTTGGTCTAATCGAAGTTACTCTTTGGATGCCCTTTGATTTTCATTTATGTACACTAAATTTTCGATGGGCCGGATCTATACTTTAGCTTCTAACCAAAATCTTTTATCTACGGATCTACGGATCTACGGACATGTGCAATGTAAGATAATACTTTTATCTTTGCGTCAGAATGTGAGTGAGAGTGATTTTGACTTTACCTTTAATTTAGTAGAATATTTTAAATAAAGAAAGATAGTAAAAATTTTATATTACGTTCAAGACGGTCTGTTATATTTAATTAGAACATTGACGACACTTAAGTAGAATTCACTTAGAATCACTTTTTAGTGCTCTAGTGCACCAGCTAATGGCCCAAACTTTCCCCTTAGTGAAAAAACAAATTCTTCACAAGAGTATAAGAAACTAAAACAAATAAAGGATAATGAAGAAGTAAAGACAAATGCTTACAGCATTGTAATGCTAATGGCACTTTCTTTCTTCTTCTTTCAGATCCACTCTTCGTTGATAAAAAAAACAATCTTTTTTACACAATGTGATAATTATGTGCCTTTATAACTGTCATTAATGCTGAAACAATGGTTTCCACTTATAAGTATCTACTCGTGTGTATTTGAATTTTATGAACTACGAATTTATTCCAATCCCGTTTATTGTTTTTATTCACACTCTATCGATATAATGCTTAACCTACCTCATAAGTATATTTATTACAACATAAGTACAGAGTATGTTGTCTGTGCATTGTAGTATATATTAATAACAATGATTTTGTTGGATGAACTATAAAAAATCGTTAAATACATAACTACGGGTAGGATTGTCAATGTCGTCCTATTGTGTGTTGAGGATAAACAAAGGTGATAATAGAAAAAAACTTTGTTAAGTAACCTTAATTTTCATTTATTTATAGGTAGGATACAGTAGTAGTGTATGATGGCACAGTTGCAATATTATGGAATATTTATTATTTTTAAATGAACTAAAGTTTTGTCATAACATTTTACGATCCTAATGTCATTTTTAATTGAATAAATTGTTGAATCGTGGTCTCTTGATGTTCGAGTAAAAAAAGAAATGCATGAATAAAATATATATCAAAAGTAGAAATATTGAGTAATCGACCATTTTCTTAGTGTGTTCGACCTGAGCTAAATGTGGAGACGGGTCCTTTCAATATATTGTGTATACATGTGTATATACGGCTAAAAAATGTAATTGGGAATATTGCTAAATTGGTCATTTCATTTGCAATGAATGGAAGAATGTCCCAAATACCATAAAGAGGGGGGTTTTTAAACACTTGATCGGCACCAACATCTGAACAAATTTAGCCTTATTCGCCCATGTTAATGTCCATTCTTGACGGACAAGAATATATCTATTAATTACTAAAATGAAACTATAAAACTTGAACTTGGTAAACATACGCATATGTGGTACTCATCATCCACGTTCAAAATGTAGACAGAAACATACCAAATAAATTTCTTGTTGGAAAATATTGTTTGGTGCAGATTTGAATTGTAAGTTGATATGTGTGTACTTGGAGGGTACAGCCATGCAGCTGCCACGTGTACAAGTTGTACATGGAAGTGAAGTGTACTTAAAATTTCCTATAAACCAATTTTAGTTTTCTTCGCTTTGTTCACTTTACCAACGTAACCTTTAAGATATAATATATATAATTTTGTTGTTTCCATGAGCAATTACTGTCAATCTACTTTCAAAACAATAATAATCGCAACGAACCCTCCAAGTCAAATAGTACGTGTAAATAATATAAAAGTAATATCATAAGTAAATTGAATATTGGAAATAGCAGAATGTAAGAAAATGATTGAACAGCGTTGCGCTAACTCCTCTTCACAAAGAGGTTGCGTTTTCACTTGACATGATTACATCGTTTACGTGGTTTTACATCTTAAAGAGTCCTTCTGGTCAAGACAACCCTTATTTACTTAATCGGTTTTCAAGCTGTTTGTTTTACTATCAAAATATCAAATATGAGGTTTTCCTCTATTGTCTCTGCCATCTTCCTTGCGTTCATTCCTTTACCATTATGTTCAAAAAGTCATCAACGCTTTTGTCATGATTACGCATATTTGTTCTTCTTCACTCTATGCCACTATTGTCCACTTTTCAGCTTTTTCTGTATGGGTAAGTATTTGTGCGTGTGTTTCGTTGTAGTTAAAGTTAAGTATTTTCAAATGCACTTCAAACCTTAAGTCAATAAGAATTCTAAAAGAAAGAAGATTCTTTCTTAACCTCTTCAGGGACGATTTGTTATGTAGAGATTTAAAAAGCAAAAAATATTGGGAAAACACGTGAGTAAACGATTTTTTACATTCTCGACACTCTGGTTCTTAACCACCATTTAATACCCTATACGAAACATAGAATGACTTCCTTTATAATAACACGTTATATGGGGATGGGATTAAGAAATGGTTCGATCAGGTTCAAATCTGGCACAGTCAAATATTAAACTAAATGACAATGCTTGGTCAAGCTTTATATAAAAATATTGAAAATTACGAATTTTTGTCCTATAAGACCATTTTATATAAGGGCTTTACATGGGAAAGGGTTCTAAAAATTGTCCACTTCAAATCATTTTCAATAATGCGTCAATAGTTGAGTCAAGACTGTGGCTTGAGCACAAATTTTCGTGGGAAAACAGAAGGACGGACAGACATGGTTAAATCGATTTAGATTGTCTCCTAAATATTAAACGTGGGTGTGTGGGTAGGAGTTACAAAGAGTCGCTCAAACTTTATATAGTAGTGTAGAGTATAAAAAACATTTCTTTTTTGAATTTCTAGCAATTATTAAAACCTAATATATTTGATATTATTTTAATGAAATATTGATATTTTACGCTATTTTCATATCCCCGATTGTGCATCGAAAATAATATTATCAGTGCTGCCAAACCATGAAAATTGAATTATTTTTGTTGAGAGATTTTATAAAGAATAATTTATTATCACATGTGTGTTTTTTATTAATGATAGTTATTGTATATGTAAAAAACTAAATGTCCACGGAAGTGCCCAAGGTCGTCAAGGGGTTAATTTTCTTAGAACAAATCTATTGTTATTGTTGCACTATAACGTGACTTTTCAAAACTCTTCTATATTTTTTTTGTCTACAAAAAGTTTTCTGCACTTCTCATGCAATTTCTTTTCCATAGAGCATAATACAGTAAAGTTGGTCTTTAGATGAGTGAAGATAAAGTCTTATATTCAATGCATCATTATACCCTGAAAATATTTTTGGGATGACGTACAATATAAACACTTTTATCAAAATGAACTCGACAAGAGTTACGTGCAAATTCATCCAGATCCTTGAGTACTTTACATTTAGAAAGACTGCTTCTAAACATGGCAAAATCCTAACAATCACTTTTTTATATACTTATCAAGATAACAAGGTGTATAATTCCCTCACTCAATAACTTTAGCGCTGTCAAGTAAAAACTTCCCATACATCAACAACACCTTAACCTTCACTAATTGTTCCATTTAACACAACAATTAAGTTAACTTAGTAACATTGATTAATAATTAATGCATTCATTATTGATTTAATTTAATGTTAAGATGGTTTGAGTATTTGACTAATTTGTGATTATTCATATACATGTACTTATGTGCATATAAATAGAGCAAAATCGTATAATCATGAAATTAATTTCATTTATTTTAACGCTTCATTCACTTATTGAAAGATTCAAAAGGCAAATGTTTGTAAGGCATATAAAGCCGGAAGGAAGTAGTAAAAATGTTTATTTTTATTTGCAGCATTTGTTAGATGGAAACATTAAAAAAACTAAATTGACTTACACCAAACCTTAAATACCCTTTACATCTACATAAAAAAGTTGGGTGTATATGATTATATTTTTAATCTCTCGTTGGAAATGTTAACTATACTCTAGCTTTCTAAATTTCAAGTTCATAGGTCAATTTTTGTAGAAGATATATAGATTTTTCTCCATTATAGACATGTCTGTCATCTGACCATGCCTATTTTTAGCCTAAAAACATCTCTTCAAAATTTTAGGTCAAAGTTACACAATTTATAACCATGACCATATCAAAAACAAACGCTCAAGCGGACAAATAAGTCTAGATAGTTCTAGTCTAGATATATCTAGCCTCCTTCTTGCAAATAGAATGGAACACTTTGTACACGCCCATTTTATATATGTATACATATGCAAATACCATTCATTTCATTCATAATGAAAATAGGTGAAAATTTATGCTAAATTAATTTATAGTGTTTTTTGATTAGTTTACAATAAACAAAATAAAATTTGCTATTCTCTAATTTGCATTGTTAATTAAAACACATTCAATTCAATATTTGACCTCACCCAAATATATATTCCACTTTTTTTGATTCATTCTTTTTAACATTATTTTAATTTTAGTTTTTAAATAATCAATGATGTGACAAGTACTTCAGAATTCGCATATTCTGCATATTTGGTTAAACGGCCAGACTGGTATTAGTTAGAAGCAATTTTAAAGGGTTTTTGCAATAATTGTCGCATTTCATAAAAGTGCAGTTCTGCGTGTTGATGAAAAAACTCATCATTAGTCGACCGCCCCACTTTTCTAAACCACAAATTTTATAACCGTATACATATAGAGCGACTGGAATAAATTCACCATAAATGCCTGCAGTGCTACTAAAATGATTATTGCTCTCACTTAAACGAGTGGTTTGCGTACTTGCATTTATACTGCTCCTCCTCTACGTGAAAAGTTATTATCGTTACGCTACAAATAATTATACAATTTTTTTCATTTATGTTTATGAATTCCGTCTTTTTTTCCTTTTTTTTTTTAGATTCCCAATTGAATTTGAAGTAGTACTGGTGCTAGCCGTAGTTGATTCAACTGACAGAAAGCACAATTTTCACTAATCATCATGATGACCCACATCATGATTAGCTGAATTGGAGTGTGCCACTCACACTCTATTGATTGAAAAAATAATTTCTGCTTGGCATGTTTCAACTTTAGTCATACTTCATATTGTATATGAATATATTGTGTCCAAATGATTGGAAAAGTATTGAATTTCAATTAGATCGATTACGAAATAATTTCAAGAACAATTTATTTATAAAACAATATATGGTAAGCAGCCTAGCTCGTGATGTACAAATAAACGCTTTATGCCCGTTCACATATATAAGTAACCTCGGCCTGGTATTAATATTCATCTCAACTACGATCACATACCGCTTTTGGTTAAATATTTTATAATGGCTTCGTGGTAACTACCATTTATAATTTTATTAGATCTCTGCTTTCTTTGTCGGCTCTGTTTTGTTAAAAACTGTATGAAAACTTTAAGCATAACTTTAAGATTTCATATCAAGGAAAGAGTACATTCTAGCCTTCGTCCTTAAACGGAAACATTTGTATATACTTCTCGTTATTTTTTGCTTTCCTCAAGTGAAAGAGAATAACAAATGGTGAAGCAATGTAAATAAGAAGAAAACTTCAAACTTTCTCATAGAAAACAAGTGAGAAAACTAAATTTGACTTAGATTATACCTTAAATACCCTCCACATCTGCATAGGTGGCAGATATATACATTGCACTCTCTAACAGTGCATGTATTACGTATCAAAAAAATATGCAAAAATATGTTTGTTATCCGATCATGGCCATTTTTGGCACATGGAGGGATATGATAATTATAGGCTTGCACACAAAATTTCAAAATTTAGGTCACTGTTGCAAATATAGATATCTTTGTCGGTTGTGGGCGTGTTTACTATCCGACTATGCCCATTTGTAATTTATCGTTAGGAAGTATAAATATAAATATGCGCACCAAATTTCAGATTTATAGGTAAATGTTTGTGGCAGATAAATAAATGTTTGTCGCTTGTGGGATTGGCTCTTAACCGATGTTGCCCATTTTAAATAACAATCTGCGTATAAAAACTAAAAGTGCATGTACAAAATTTCAGCCCAAATTTTCGCCCGTGACAATGCCAATAACCGACAGACACACGGACATATATGTCTATATCGACTCACTTTTTGATGCTGATTAAGAATATAAATACTTTGTAGGGTTTCTGGCGCCTCCTTTTGAGGTGTTGCAAACGGAAAGACAAACTTATCACTAAGGTGAAGAGTATAAAAAAAGTAAACCTCACCTATATATGAATTAGTGCACTTATCTCTTGATTTACACTGCTTTCTAACAAACCCAAATCCTTATTTTCAGAGTAAATTTATATAATTTGGTAGCGTTGCTCAAGCGTGAGTCTATTCATTATGAATTTGCAACGTACGCTGATAATAAATAAATATCAAATAGTGAGCATATCGCTCACATCGTTTTATAGTTCATCTCTCAGTAAATTAAAATAATTTAATTAAATTATTGTTTTATGTCTTCGTACTAAATCATATTTAGTTGATTTTATTTCGCTTAAAATGAAACTAAAAAAAATTTTAGAATAAAAAGCTTCCAACTGCTTACTTTTATCAAAACATTGTTTACAAAATATATTGAAAGATGCACTAAATCAATTGCCAATGAAAACGAATCTAAGCAAATGTTTATTTTATTTCATTGATTTATTGCCATGATCATCATCACCATTAAAAACGACGGGAGCGAAGACATAACAAAAATTTTATGAAAATATTTTATAAACAAATCTTAATAAATAAACAAACGAATAAGATTATTCACAATTATTAAATAAAAATGAAATCAGTTTTGATAAATATTATTTTTAAAATTAAAAAGGAAAATTTTGTTTATGTATTCAAACAAACGTATATACAATATGTTGGGAAAATATTTGTCAATTCCATTCTATATCGCCAGAACAAACATGGTTGTATACATAAAGATTGTTTTCTTAGTTCATTTTTTTTTTTATGATATTTGTTGTCATGTTTATTTTACGTGATAGAAATTTAAATCAATCATCACTGAAAGAGTTTATTCATGCATAAATCTTAAATGCACCATTTATGACAAAGGGTATATTAAGTTTATGCGGATGTTTGTAACCCTTAAAAGGCAAATGCCACACCAACTTTTATTTTATCCCGATCGATTCAGAAGCAAAGTGTTACTATGGCTGTCCTTACAAATTTACAAGCTACAAATCGCATTTTATAAGATAAATTTTGATGAAATTTTGGTACAAGGAGCCATTTTGGAACAAAAATAAAGCCTGTTAAAAAATGAACCATTTTCGAAAACCTCCCCTTATACCATCCCAATTATAAAAGGAAGGAAGGAAGGAATTCTTTGTAGAACTAAATGGTGTAGCACATTTAATAGTCCTGTAGAACCGACTACAATCTTTTCACTTGTTTTCTTTAAAATTTGTACATTTTGTGATGTATATGTTTTCCTTAAAATGTATTGAGTAGAAAGCATATAATTATGCAACATTTTCTACCTTTATAACAATAAAATATTTTATTTCAAAAAGTCGAAATATTGGCTATGATTGCCTGAAAATTAGTCTCTATTAAAAATTCAAAGTCCTACCTAATATAAAATTGTATATATTCATAACATCGGACAGGACCTCCTCCATACATCGCAAATCTAATACGCAGTCTTCTCTGTTAATGGAATATTAGATGATGTGTTAAAAGAGAGAAAGCTACACATTTTTATACGTACAAAATTATATATATTTTTTGGATATTATTCATGCGTATTTTATAAGCGCAATAATTTGTTTTATGTTTGGTGCTCGATTGTACAAGGTCATGTGTGGCTCTGTTTGGGTGGTGTAACATAACATTTCACAATATATTATTTTCAATATTTGAACATTTGACGGACGCTATTGTATTGCAATTACATGGTTATGGACACATTTGATGCTTTTTATTTAAATATATATTAATTCACTAACGAAGTATTCACTCTTATGGAGTTGTATTTTAGGATGGCCATACATTTATGGTTTTTTCCTCATTTGGAGAAGAACCTCTATTTTAAGAGGATGTCCTAGATTTTTTACTTGTTATTCTTTAATAATATTTAATCTACATCATACATCAATTTTATATCATTGCGTAGCTTATCAAATATTGAATTCTTGGAAACATTTGGAGAGAAATACAAAACAAGTAAAGGTGGGGTGCGCCAAAGCCATTAACCTTTTCCAAACAGTTAGAAAGTAACATCTCCATTTCCTAATGTAAACTTTATATTTATATGCATATGAGTAAGCCACTAAGTAATTAATTTGAAAGATATTGTGTGACGCATTTGTAGAGTGAGGGATTTGGTTCGATTCCTGTCGTAGTTTCTTAATGTTTTTTCAAGTTTATTGTAATATGATATTGTGAGCCGATTTTTTCCATTCAACAAGACACTTTTAACATTAATGATATATACGAGTATGTGTACAAATTTCAGCTTAATGCGAGTTTTAGGACGTCATTGTGGGAGTATCCTTTGCCCGATTTTATCGAAATGAAATAAAGAACCGTAAGAAAGAGGATTGCGCGTACCAAATTTCAGTGCATTTTCTCAATTTTTACAACTGCAAGAAGAACAACAAAAATTCATACAGACATACGAACGGACAGAAAATATAAGTACTCCTGCGTATGTCGCTTCTGGGACTTACAAACGTCCGAACACAATCAATATACCTGCACATCATTCTGATGATGGATATAAAAATATGATGAACAAATATTTGTTCTTTTTGATAGATTTCATTTATTTGTATTGTGCGAAAACTATACAACAAAAGGGAAAACGGATACAAAGCATACGTGAAAGCAGTAGCATTTTACCATGAACATATTATATAAAAATGCATATAAAGTACAACTTTAATAGTTACAGTTAAAAGTTACAATAACTAAAAAATTAACTTTTTCAAAAACCACAATGCGTCGCCGGTCTGAAGTAAAATGCCTCCAATGGAAACACTTTCTTTTTATGGGTTTGCTATGAATTAAAATGGCATTGTACTCGTCAAAATCTTTCATTTGACACACTTATCATATAAATATTTTGCGGCGGTCACCATATTGAAAGTACTACTTGATATTTTTTGAGTTCTGCAACGCTGTTTTCTCAGACTTATATGTAGAAGCATTAACACAATGGCTACAAAAATTGTGCAAACATTCGTTTGTGATAAGTAGATCTATAAATGGAACGTAAATTTATGTAGTCTTATTTCTTTTGTTGTTTCTTTGGTTGAAGATTTATTGTGATTATAATACATGAGTGAATACATGACAAGTATGATGTATTGTTGCTCAATTTATAACTATGGTATCATCTTGGTTAACATTTTCATTTTTATTGCATAAGTTTTCTTTATACTTAGAAGTCGATATAAACATTGGAGTACTACGTACACGTTTTTATATATACCATACTTGCACTTGCACCTTTAGCTAAAACGTATTATGATAACTTCTTTTGTCATTCATGAGAAAACAAAAAATGGACCGGAAATAATTCAATATTTTTATACTTTTTCCCAATATTTCTTAAAAGTACAGCGCTTTACACCGTTTTAATGCTTTCTAACTTTAAGTTTTCCCACAAATTCTACATTCGTTCATTAATGATATTGAGATGAATGAAGCAATTCCAGAAAGCAAAGGCAAAGGAAGCGTTCCTCTAGAACACATATTCGACGTATTGATTAAGATTTTCAAACTAAAATTTTTATATTTCTGACTATTCCTACGAAGAGGGCTGTACACACCATACATCTATTTTAATATATTGATAATATATACATACATATATTATATATGACAACATCGCATTTTCTTTTCTTAATTTACGATATTTCTTAAAGAATGAATGAAATAATTTTTTAAAGAACAAACATGTCACACTTTTACGCACATCTGTCACTTGGGGTATAATTAAGATTTTTCACACTTTACGTAAAAAAGAAGCGCACACAAACCGTTCGTGTGTGCGCTTGGTTCATTAATTATAATGACCAAGTGCAAAGAAAAAATATTGTATAATATATTGTATAATAAATAAATTAAAAGAAAAACTATCATATGGGTACATAAAAATAACGAAAGGCCAACAACCTTGATCTCCTTAGGCACAAACAACCTTAATCCATAAACACATCAATTTTTTTATTATTAAAAAAAAAAAAAATATTTGTTTCAACCAACCTACAATTAACTTAGGGAATGTGTAGAAAGCACTTCTAGATTAGAAATCAACTTTTGTAATTTTTTTGAAAACTATTAACTTACTAACAGTACCTTCCAGTAGAGTACAATATATAAAGTATTCGAAATGTGTACATAAGCGTTCACCACATGAATTATCAGCAACCTCTCTTAAAACATAATTTATATATTATAATTCGCATCAATCGCAACTAAATTTCTGAATTTACAACATCTCAACTTCAGCATGGTTACATGTGAGAACAGGGCGCCATCATTTCATATATGATTTAGTAACGGCATTAATTTAATTTCAAAAATTACGATCTGAACCATATTTTCAATATACGTGGCAGAGATTTTCCTCGATTTTGCGAAACAAATTCTATTATTGAATTCGATTATCTAAACCTACATAGCATTTGACAAAATTGTCAAGCAATTTGGTTATAATTCAATATAACTTTTATGGTTATACCCAATAAACGGATAAAAATTAGTTTCCCCATTAAAAAAAGTTGAATTGAATTGCTGTTCACACGAGGGATGTAAAAATAAAGAAAACAAGTAAGAAAAATAAATTTGGTTTAGGCCAAATCTTCAATACTCCTCACATCTACACAGGTGGGCGTTTAAAGCTCAATTTTTGTGGCAAATAAGGAAGATTTTATCCGATTTTACCCATTTTATATGCAGATCTGAGTGCAAAAATTGAAAGTGTTTGTACAAAATTTCAGCTCAATACCTCAAAATTTATGATCGTGAGAATGCCAACAACAGACAGATATACAGACATACGGAAATACCTAGAACGACTCAGTTTTTAACGGTGATCAAAATACTTTATAGGGTCTCTAACGCCTCCTTTTGGAAAGGCATGACAACGGCATGACAAACTTAGTATGCCTGAGGGTATAAAAATCCATAAAGTAAACAATTAAATTAAACAAAATTAGAAAAGTAAGTGAAGAAGAGTAAATGAAGAAGAGCGTCAACGAGAAAAGAAACAAAAGTAATCGAAATATTTATAAAGGTATAAAATAAAAATATGTGACATGTACTAAACTGAAAACTTAATTAATCATTTATATGCAGTCCTATGAATTACAACTACCGTTATTTATTAGGTAAATCATCTACACACACATACATAATACTGTGCTTTATACCATTCACTAAAAATTCATTTTTTCATTATAAAAATTGGATTGATTACTTTTGAAAAGTGTGTAAACTGTGGATACGAGTAATAGCTGGGAGTCAATTATAGTCAATTATAACACATATTATCTCTATAAAAATTAATGTAAAAATATAAATCTTCTAATTAGAAAAAATCGCTTTCATTTCAATTTTAGTAGTGGCACATTAAAAAAACAATTATATAACTTTTAAATTTAAAACTTTTCATTATTTCGTTTGGATTTTTTCATTTTGAATTGAAAATTAAAAATTTTGCAGCTAACAAACTAGTCGTTTTTGATGAAAGGTCAAAACGTGGCATCCAAGGTATTAACTTAAAATTTCGTAAGTAATTTCGTGAGTAACCTATACTGCGAGTTCTATTGTATTAGGCCGATTTCTTAACCATACAGGTTGAAACTTTTAATAAAGTTCACCACCTTCGGGATCCTACAGATTCCCCAATTCTTGAGAGCTAGAACATTCGCATAGAATGGGCCTTTTATTCGCAATTGATATTTAAGGCTGTCTTAAACAGTTTTCCTTTTTTTGTGCAATTTCAGTCTTCGATAGGTGGGGAAACATTTTGATCTAATTTGAAAAACTACATAGCATTGCCCCACATAACTACAATATATAATATAATACTAAATGTCCATCTCAATACATATTCTGAAGTGGTGATTAAAGTGATGACATTCATGTCTTTCTCTGTCTCGTTATTGTGTTAAACTTTTACAAAATGGTCGCAGTGTCCTACATTGAACACTCCACGCATTGTACTACGTACAATGTGCCCATAATATGTATATGTTGTATACTCCTACAAACCTACAAACATACACATTTGTGTGGAAGTTTATGCGTATGTTGGGTTCACAGCAAGGTTTCCGCTGCTGTCTGCTACTAGAGAGAGATTACAATTTTATTTAATTTATGTACGACCCCAACATTCCCTTGTGGATTTACAACCTATTTGTTGTCCCTTCATATTTCTTTGGTTGGTGACTAAGTTGGTCAAGGCAGGGATTATAAAATACAATAACAACAACAAGCAGCCATTTTGACAATACATATACAAATTTAACAATTTGTGATTTGGTTGTTAGTTGTAAAATTATGTTTAGAAAAAGTGTTGTAACATTTTATTACAATACACAAACTGTGTTCTCTTCTCAGCATTATAAATATAAATAATTGAACAGCGTGTGATGCCAAATGGAGGTGGAATACTTTTTTTAAGGTATTTATAAAAAATCACGAAAACATTGAAACATTGCATTCCAAAAAATAATTATTCCAGTGTTACATCTTGTTCATAAAAGTGAGAACTAAAAATTTGGTATGTAAAAGCTTTTTCTTAACGCCTCCTAAATTTCTTAACTAAGAGAAGTTACCTTCTGCAGAGATGTTCTGGATGCCTTAGGAAATATTAGGGACTAACTAAAAAGGTCAAAAACATAGGCTGTATAAAAATTTTGGTGTATAGTTGCACCTTGCTCAGTCTTAATGATAATTTTTGCTTAAACGGCAACAGGTAAACTTTTCCGCGAAACTCATAAAAAAGTTCAAAAAGGGGAGAGCTCACTAAACATTTTGTGAATTTATAAAGGAATAACCCATGCGAGCAAATAGAAGGCTTTTACATAGGTTTACATAATAACGTCACCGCTAACACAAAAAACTTGAGTGTTGTGTCTTACAACAAATTTCTTCTTTTTGTCAAAAATGTCTCTACAAATAATGAAAGTTAAAGAATGTCAACAACTGTTCAGTACGTTGTACAGAGACGCCAAGTATACATATAAGGAGTAAGTGCCGGGAGGAAAGTATTTTCATTACACACACAAAACTGAACAATTACAAAACTATATGAAAAAAGTCATGCGTTATGTTATTTCCTAGAAACTTGAAAAATTAATTAAGTATATGATTTTTGGAACACTTAACAAACTAACTTTTCAAAAACTAAATAATTACAATAAAAACGCTTATTAAAAAAGACACGCACAGAAAAGTGGAATTTTTGTTAACACAGAAATATCGCCGACACATAAACGAACTGGGAAGAATCGTCTTAGACTTTGATTAATGTTTACAAAATAGTACTTCTAAAACCAACAGGTATACCAACGGATAAGCAAAGTGCTCTCTCTAGCAAACGCTAAAAGACCTAAATAAGTTGTAAGAGAATTTAAAACAGTGTGGCCTAAAACTTGTTATTTATAAAACTGTTGTTATTATTATTTATAAAACTATTATTATCATTGAACATTTTTAAATGAAATTTGGTACTTTGGTTACTTAGGTATGAGCTGCGATCTGAAATATATCCCGGCAGTAGTAAGAAAGTATAATGAAACTAAAAATTTAAGATAACTTGAAATTGGTTGAGCAGGCAAAATGGTTTCAAACTTGTACAAAGTCGTATATATATTTAATTATAATATACTAATATACCTACTAATATACCTTCCGTTTCTACTTAGCTTAACAACTGTAACTTGCAGATTGAATAGGTTAAGAAGGTGAAATGGGTTAAGAAATTGGTATTGTAGCTCTCATCGATTTTAATGATATAATGAGTCTTTCAGTAATAAAATGTTTTTTCCCTTTCAATGCGCAAATTTATATAAGCTTCCACTATTGACATGCTCAGAATTTGTTAACAGGATACCATTATACGAACAATTATAATTTGCTGTACCCCTCTTTCGCGGGATTATGCAAATTTACACGCAATACTTAACTGTCATCCAGTGCAAGCCTCTGTTGTATTGCATTTGAATACGTATGGAGATGGTGGTAACAAATAGGCGTAACACAACATTTGTAGTGCTTTATACCCAAGTGGGATTTTGAATTCTCTCCATATATCGTTGAGTTTATAAATGATTGAAAGAATATTATCAAAAGTGTCATTTTATTTTAATTGATAGATAATCAAAAAAGAGGCGTAAACATTTAAGAAAAGTGTTTATATTCCTTATTAGCATTTAAGGGTAACGCTAATCCTACAAAGGCCATGCCCATAATTAAGAAAACTAGAGCTATAAACTTGCATAAATATGATTTGGTAACCGCATTTTGGGTTAGTCTATCCCTTAATGTGTTTAACTTAGACAGGACAACAGACACGCCTGCAAGTTGGTCCAGAATTCGGCATCTTTTTAGAAAAAATGCAGCACAAAACATAAAAATCATTAAAATAGAACGCAATTTTATACATGCCACACCCACAAATTATTTTTTAGAGGAATATGCCAGGTTTGGCTTAAGTTGAAAATATCCTTTGTCCATGCTTTTCAAGCAAACTTTATCTCTTAATAGAAATAAAAAAAGTGTAAATGCTTAAAAACGATTCTTTGTTGGTTTTCTAAACACACTTTAATTTTAAGTAATTTTCACATTCTAGGTTAAATCCATCAATTTCTTCCATTAATCGATTGACAATTTCATTTTCAGTTTCAATTGAAATTGCATGTAATTGTAATCACCCTGCCGCCCTTAATATCTTGTCTAATGCAATATTTATTGATCCACTTTAGTTTTTATTCTAGCCGGTGGTAAGCGTTTCTGGTCTTTATTTCAATGTTTTTTTTAAGTTTTTTTTTTTTGTTAAAATGCCAACGTTTGACCCAGAACGGAAATAATTTTAGTGTTGTTGATTTCTGATGAGTTTTTCCTCCTATTAGACTTTTGTTAAAAAAATGGAATTTCAATTTACTATGAAATGAAATATTTACAATTAAATGGCCACTAATCAAAAAATTCTATAAAAAACTAACATAAACTTATAGACGACAACAACAACAAAAACATTAAATAAAATTAATTTTATTAAAAATGAAATGCATGAGTGTGAATAAACTTGAAATTAAAGTTGAATACAAGAATACTTATAGGCGGACGTACAGACAGTGGGGCAATATGTTGCATTGGATTCAGAAAGTAAATCAGTCTTATATTAAAACAAGTAAATAAACTAAATTTGACTTACGCCAAATTAAATACCTTAAATATCCTCCACCCCCGCGTGCGACCAGTAGGCGTGGCATGTACTTAATTGTGCCTTCCATCGTTTATATATTTTCTATAAACTTTCACGTTGACTTCAACACAAAGAGGTTTTTTGTGTATTATGAGCAAGTATGTTATACGATCATGGCAGTTTTTGGCACAATGGATAATGTATTAATACGATATGTATATGTATGTGCGTTCCAAATTTCAACTTCATAAGTTAGTTCTTGTATCGATTTTTGTCAATTAAAAAAACCTTTTGGGTACAGAAACTAGAAGTGTTTGTATCAAATTGACAAACGCACATGTCTTCATCGATTCGAACCTTCCTTTAATTCCGTTCTGAGTCAAACGTTTCATCTTGATCAATAATAAATATATACTCTGTAGGATCTCTGACGCTTCATAAAACGAGAAAACAAACTTAGTATACCCTGAACTTTGACCATGGACCATTATTAAAATTAATTTTTGTTCGTATCACAAAGTTATAGATTATGACAAGGATTAATTTCTTTGAGATATTTTCTAAAGCAATGGCCTCACATTAGAATATAATACAACCCCATTATAACATTACACAAACTTTTAACTTATTCATCCAACAATTATCCATAACTACGACACTAACGCCCAAAGTAAAAAAACCATTGCTTTCCATGGTCATTTATAATTTGAAGTTGACAGTTGTGGTATGTATGCATTGTGACGTAGTTAAGTATGTATGTGTATATAGTATTTAAATGCTTTTGTCTAAATTACAAATGATTTGAAGAAGGACTGAAACTGAAATTCACATGATGCACAGATTAACATCACACTGTCTAAGATTAACCTATCAAAATAGTCACCAACAGAGAAGCAACAACAACGACAACAACAATAATAAAAATAAAGTGAGTATAAATGTTCCGAAATAATTGAAACTCACAAAACCTTGATAATATGCGTGCATATAAAACCCTCAACCTAAGTGATGAGGGTATACTAAATTTGTTCTTCCGTTTGCAACACCCAGAAAAGGGCGTCAGATACAGTACAGCTTCAAAAACTGAGTCGAATTACACATGTATGTCCGTCTGTCTGTAGATGCATTCTCACGGTTGCAAATTTTGAGATATTGATCTGAAACTTGTAGTTTTTGCGCGCAAATGTGATGGCTTAAGGGCGATGCCCACAATCGACAAAAATCTATTTATTGAGCTATAAACTTGAAACTTGGTAAATATTTCATTCATCGATGTTCCAAAAATGGGCGTTAATAGATAACACACACGCCCACAATCGACACAAACCTTAATATCTGCCACAAAAATTTTACCTATGAATTTTGTGCACTTACTTAAGGTTAGCCTATCTATTGATGTGCCAAAAATGGGCATGGACACGCCTACAATTTACGAAAATCATACTTAACGTAAAAGTAGACTTGCAAGCTGATTAGAGGGCGCAACGTATACATATTTGCCCCCTCACCATTGTGGATGTGACGGATATTAAGGATTTGGCCTATGTCTTTTAAATTGGACAATAGTTCATTGGTTTAAAAAAAAAAGGTGGATCAAATTCGAACCCGATCGGACCCCACATAATACTTTTGTATGACAAGGTTTCGCCTTTACTGATACAACTAAACTAAGTATAAATGGTGAAAGTAAAATGAAAGAAGGGAAAGAATAAAAAAAAATCAATGAAAAATAGTTCGAATTATTGTACTTTTAGAACACTTTCAAAGTTATATCATTTTTTAATTATGTATGTATAATCTATGATATAATGTGAATAAAATAAGTTGTATAAGCAAAGCATTGAACTCTTAAATATTCTATAATGAGATTAAGGAAGTGATTAAGCGAAGTGGAGTCAATAGCATTTTAATTCCTTTAACAAAGGAGGTAAATCACAAAATAATGGCGTCAATTGCATGAAATTTTTATAGTGTAAATGAAATTTCAGTTAAGAGGTCATAAGGAAAAGGTATGAAAAAGGGAATAAAGAAAAATTTCGATAGCTCACATATGTCATTTAAAAAAAAAAAATAAGTCTTCTTCTTTTAAACGTAACGGCAAGCTTAATAAATCACCCCCTATAATACAAAGTATTTACTTTAAATGTGACCTAATTACCCTTTAAGCAGCAGTGTGTCCTTGTCGTCCTCACTCTCTCTCTTTCCCTCTTAAATAGCTAATGAAATTTAAAACGCATTTTCATAAACATCTTTATCATTGATATCTCTCTCTTTACGTTTAGATGGTAGATATCCAATTTCTAAATATATTTAGTTTCATTTCTTAAGCAATCATCATCAAATTGTTGCATCCCAAATGCATTTTGTATAATTTATTTGCAGAATGTATGATAATGACATATACACCAACCCTCAGTGAAGTCGGTCAGAAAACGTGATTGAAAATGTAAAACGTGACGACAAAATGGAAAGAGGGTAAAATGAACAAAAAAACGTAAAACACGTAACAACAATCTTTGGAAACCAATAATACAGTTGTCAACAATAGATTGACTCGCGGACACTCTTAATACCCTTCTTATATATATGGGGTATATTAAGTTGGCCATTCCGTTTGCAGCTCCAGAGACGCTAGAAAGTATATTCAAAGCAACAAAATCTGAATTGATTTAACCATATCCGTACGTGTGTTGGAACGCTTTCATACACAAATCCTGAGATATTGAGCTGAAATGTTGAACAGTACGCGCACAGTTTACAAAAAACATAACTTTTATTTGGCATCTTAGTAATACACAAGCTTTTGAGTGCATAATCAGAATTCTACTACGTCCTCTGTTCCAGCGTAATGTGAAGAGTCCTTAAGATTTCGTCTGAGCCAAATTTAGTTTTTACTCATTCTTTGATCACTTTTGAAACCTTAATCTTTCCTAAATGTTAATATACTGAGAGTGGTTTATAAATGAACTTTTCTTCAATTTTTCATTTTGATTAAAACTTTAACGAGTGCAGCAATGTCTCTTTATCATTCTAAACAACACTTACAGTAATTGATTACTATTTCTCTTACTTCAACGCAAGAGAGTGACAATCGGAAAAAACCAACTTGACATTTGAATAAACGAATAATCGAATAAACCTTTATCGGTGGTGCTTTGTTTAATAAATTGCAATACATTGATTTAATTCGACTAGAACTAGATTGATTAGTGGAAAATGCAATTAATATAAATTATGTGAAAACTAAAGAAAAACTTATAATTAACTTGTACCGAATTTTTAATACCCTTCACATGTACAACGATTACTTTAAAGACCATTGTTATGGTGAGAGAATCGACAATCGCCAATATGCTCAAGATTTCATATTTTGCGATAAGAGCAGCAAAATCGATTCATACAATTTTTTAATACCGAGCTATTTGCAGAAACAAAAACAATATGAGACTGGAAGAGGGGCGAATGTGACGATCAACACGGAGACGTACAGACAATGGTGGAACGTTTCACTGGTCACCAATAGTTTTGTATTCATTTTTGATTAAAATTAACTCTGATTTTCCGAAATAATATAGAATATAATTTAATCTCTATTATAACATTTTTAATAAAAGTGGCGTAAAGCTGTTCATACGCATCCGAGTTGAACTTGATTTTTGTTATTAGAATTTTGATACGATTTTATTATCTAACTACAAATATTTTTTATACGCTCTCATGGTCGCAAAACTGGAAATATCGATTCCAAACTTGGCAGAAGTGTTGGTGGTTTGGATTTAAACAAAATCTGTCAAGTGTTAGGCTCACAATGCAACAAAAACTAAAGAAGGAACAATTTCCGTATTACTTATAAAGTATAAGAAGTGTTGACATATACACTCCTGAGGAAACTATGGTACATCGATGTTGGGCTTTCAAGATTTGGCCTCAGCCCACTTTTTATTAAAGATATTAAAACAATGTCACGTGTATTTCAAGAGTATACTTAAGTGTTCACGCAAATATTGTAATTTGTAAAACTCAGCATGTGGGGACATTGTAAGAATAAAATGAATAGTTGTCAAGCTTGTTATAAACAGGTTAACGTGCTACATGTAATTTTTTTCCATTTCAATATTAATTTTATATTATTATCATGTTGTTTTATCGTCACGCTATGCGTATACCGAAATATCCACATATACCAAAAGGAAAAGGGGAGACAAAGAGATCAAATCTTTTTAATGAAATGAATTAAATGAATGAATTTCGAACATAAGTAAACACTACATTATAATGTCGTAGAGATTGATTGGCTTGTGATTGAATATCAGTAAAATATATAAATCGAAAGTGAACAGCTTACCATGGTAGCTGTCCTTGTACTAGGATTAAATATTAATTGATATAAGATTGATGTAAAAATACTATTGCAATGGTCATGTCAATGTCAATCATTTGCTGGCAAAAACAATTATAAATTTTTCAATATCATAAAATTGATATGTTTGAGTGTTAGTTTTAAAGAAGAAAATTTCTTAGCTTAGGTTTCGAAGAAAATATTTGCAGCATCGCATAGGCTTGACAGTTACGCAATGTAGGGAATTAAACTACGTGTACAATTATTTTTGTACTCTCTCTGAAATCAATACAATACAGTGTAACAGAGAAATTGTTAATTCTGCAATAATCCCGCCATAATTTCATAAGCGCTCCTTCTAAAGCCTTTATTGACATAGATAGCATATTGCTGAAACTGAAATTAACTTCCTGATATTCGTACCAGGTTAAATGTTGTTGGCGCATTAAATCACATATGGATGCTGAGCCAGTGTCATTTAATATTTGCATTTTAATTGAATGGAATAAAAAAATTTACATTTCATACATAATTCATTTTTTCATACCCATCAACATATGCACACAGGGGTGTATAACACGTTGCAACGCCCAAACGGTGGTGTCGAAAACCCCAAACCCCAAAGAATATACATATTTTGAGTCAACGTTGAATACTAAATTGATCTGTGTGATGTTTGGTAATCCCTCTCATGGTCGCAAACACTGATAAATCGATTCTAAACTTTGCAGAAGTGTTGATAGAGTTCAACTGCTGCTTGGTAATGAAATTTAGCAATAACAACTGAAGAGGGAACAATTCTTTGAGCAAGTTTTCTACATCACCTGTAAGGTGCAGAAGATATATTGGCATATATACGTTTCGGGAAGCTTTCGTACATCGAGAGTGGGTTTTGGCAAAATTTGGAAATCAATTGAAAAATTTTACATATTTTTCCAATACACAGACATACATTTTATGTATGTGCATTACAATCATAAAATATTACTACGAGTAGCAAACTATTGTGGCTTCACCAACTCTATGATATTCTCCACGTTTATACGTAACCAGCTGGCCACACCTTAAACGCATTGTACAATTATATATAATCAGTGGGCGTAGCAGCGTTTTAATAAAGTACGTAGTAGACATGAATCCATTTATACTCAATTTGGTCTCTGAACAAAAGAAAGTTTTTCCAAAATTGTGGGCACATCTATTATTCAACCCCGTCCATTTTTAAATAACTCCTACAACTATAATGTACGCACGCATCAATTTGCAAATAGAGTATCGCGCCGAATATGTTTTTTTTTCAAATTGCAGACGCATCTATTATTCGACCATGTCCATTTTTGGCACATTTATGGGCAGGATAATTGTAAACATACCTACCAAACTTCAAGTTTGTATAAATATATTTTTATAGCAGATAAATAGATTTTTGTCGATAGTGGGCGCATCTCCTGGCCGATTTTGAAGAAATTAGAAATGCCTGACATATGGAATTATATGTCTAGATCGACTGTTTTGATGCTGATATACTCTGTGAGGTAACTGACGCCTCCTTATGGGTATTGCGAACATAATGACAAACTTAGTATATTCTCCATCTTATGTGGAGGATATGAAAGAATTCGTACAAAAATTCTAATTTAATATCTCAAAAATTACAACCATGAGGCAGCAGACGGACACAGGACGGTCACTTCTGGTTAGTTTCATATATAGATGCTGATCAAGAATATAAATACTCTGTGGGATCATGGCCTCTGCGTGTTAGAAACGCGATAGAAATCTCAGTAACCTCCGTTTTATGTGTAGGGAATTAAAGCAAAATACTTTTAGCTTTAGAATCAGTTTTTCTGAGTTTATACGTAATCTATACATCTTCTCTAGAACGTTTGATAATTGATACCAACCAATTGGGCAAGCTTACCAAAGAGGCTTGATGATGTTTCAAATTCAATTTTATGTTTTCACACAACAATAGTTGTTAACGTTTCACTCTGATGTAGAATTTTTGCGATATGTACATGTGTAGATTTAGCAAAGAAGTATCTAATTACACTATTCTGCGCTTTATACCGCACACCTACTACTGTTAGAAACCTGAAAGTGAAATGTATCTTCCTTCGTCTAACTTACCTTTAATTTGGAGTGTTGCAGATAAAATGTAAAAAACACAAAAACAAAGAAAAGTCCAACCAAATCCAAATCATACCAAATGCCGATTATTTCATTGTTGTTCTTGCGATGGATATTGCCATAGTCGCCAAATAGTTAAGCCATGAATTATAAAGAAGTATTGATTGTTGAATGTAAGTTTTCGAATTTTTCCACCTAAGAACGCAATAGAAAGAGGGTAAACAATAAGTCGTCGTTTATAATAAATAGATCAGTTTATTACACGCTCCACATTAGTGATGAGAGTATACTAAATTTGTTCTTCCATTTGTAACATCCAGAAGGCGACGTCAGATACCCTACAAAGTATATATATATGTGATCAGCGTCAAAAACTGAGACGAGTTAAACATGTATTTCCGTATGTTCGTGTGTCTGTATGTTATTGGCATTCTCAATGGACAAAATCTGTCAAGAGCCGCACCCACAATCGATAAACACCTATTTATCTGCCACAAAAATTCAGTTAATTTAGTTAAGTTTAAATCTATAAATATTTTATCCGCCGATGTGATAAAAACGGGCGCGATCGAATAACAGACACGCCCATAATTGACAAATATCTTTAAATACGTTACAAAAAACATGTTTATGATTAAACCCATCCATCGATGTACTAAAAATGGGCATGATCGGATAACGAACACTCCCACAATTTACAAAAAAACACATTCAACGTTATATTCGGAGTGAATATAACTTTTCAATGATTACTCTCTTCGTGGAACTCAATACAATAAAATGTCACTAAACGTTATTGAATTAAAAAAACCATGCACTCTGACCTATAACAACATTTCATTTTACAAAAATAACAACAATTAATATTAAATATTTAATAAGCAGCATAAGGTTGAGCAAGAAGGTTTCAATTCGTTTATAAAGCCAATTCAATTTAAATGCATTGGCATGTAAAAATATGTGTATAATTACGTATACTTTCACTTTTATTCGCTTTATTCAATACAACTATAATCGACAAGAACGGCACTTAACCGCATCAAACATATGGCACAATTACAGTTTATCTTGTTCCCTCCTTTCCATCACAAATTCTAACGAATTGCTTTTAAGTATAAATTTCAAGTTAATATTAAAGCAATTACTTTAAATGGATGCATTTATATTTTTACAAGAGACTCTGTGTAAATTTGTGTTTTGAAAATATTTTGAAAACATTTGATACAAATTACGCACGCGACAGCTTTTAAGTACTAATTCGTTTGTTTTATTGTTTTTTATTTTTTATATTTAATTTTTTTTTTTTTAACAAAGTGGAACGGAAATGTGTGTTTTAAAAATAAACCGAAAGCATTCGTTTTTTAATTTGTAGTTTTTTTTATACTAAAACAATGAAGCGCGTATTTTTTATTCATGCTGCTTAATGGTGTGCCGCGTTTCATAAAAGAGAATGTCCTGCTAACGGTAAGTTCTCGTTAAAAACTAAGCGCCAAACGAAGAGTGTACGCACTTTTTGTTTGGGTACAATGCTCATGTACATGTGTGCACAATAGAAAACATTTCCAGCAGAGCTCCACATCATGTGTGCATATACGTACATATGTGAGAGCATGTGTTCATATAGAAAATGACTTAAATTCATTTATTGAAAATATTAAAATACTTTTGTATGGTAATAAGTTTCTGGTAAGTAAATAAGAAGAAGAAAATTAATTTGGTTTAGGTTAAGTCTTGAACATCCACCACCGAAGCTCCCAAATACTAATATGTTTACCATACCTTATGAGTAAAAAGGGAGAATTTCCTAAAAAACTTACTGTGGACATTTTTTTGATTTACCAATATTCCTGTCACGCCTTCTTTTAGGCATAGCAAAGAATTGGCAAAGTGTTATAAACCACCAACCTTAAGATGGTGCGTATATTTCCATTTTTTCCCCGAGTTTACGTACAATGATATAAATTGACAACGAATCTGCCATTGGCTGTAGTTAAACATTCATATATTATATATCAAGAGACTTGAGTTAATTTGAATAAAACGCATGACTTACCTACACAAACATATGAAAATTGATCCCAAAACAAAATGTTGACTACAGCTATTACCAGCTGAGTATGTTAGTTGTTAGTGTAATACACAAGCAATGTATAACACTTGTATTATTTATATCTCACTTGAATGTTTTACATAAAAAAATGCCGGTTTATTTAACAGAAATGTACAAGAAAGTATAAGAGTACACCGCAGGGAATATAGATGAGTTATCTTGTGCTCCCCCATAAATCAAATAAATCACCTTAACTTTGGTTGAATAACAAGTTACAATATCTATATTACAATACAATGGTTATTTTATTTCATGTTTTTTTTTTTTATTTATTTATACATAAAAACTTACAAGCCTTATTAATATGAAACAAAATTATAGTAAAACAACAAATTTTATGGAATCAAGGTTTATATACACGCACAAACACACTCACAACAACAAAATAACAGTACGATTATCTCTATACACATATATATAAAACGGACAAAAAATAACAA
Source organism: Crataerina pallida (assembly GCA_949710015.1). Classification (NCBI taxonomy): domain Eukaryota; kingdom Metazoa; phylum Arthropoda; class Insecta; order Diptera; family Hippoboscidae; genus Crataerina; species Crataerina pallida. The sequence goes on from OX453291.1 coordinate 20,532,018, forward strand.
ACGGAATAAGACAAGATACGCTCGGAAAGGAAAGGTTTCACAAAAGTCACAAAATAATTTATTTTTCCCTCATTTTAGTTGGTTTGTTGTAAATGTGTAGAATTGGTATTTTTATTACCCCACAGCCAATTTAACAAAGCTGTAGAAGCCGATTGAGTTGTTTGAGCTAAAAATAACAGAATTAATGAACATTTCGGATTTAGATGATTTTGGCATAAACTCACTTAAATCACTTCCAATTAATTCGGAAACGGCCGCTGGTGGTATTTTTGCTATATCTTGTTGGATTTTTTCCATTTGTCGTAAACGTTGCTCCCTCTCTTCGTTCATAACTTTATCTTTTGTATGTTTGACCATTTGCAACTGTGACAATCTGTGATGGAAGAGGAAATTGATTTGATATTTAGGGCGGAAATTAATCTTGAAATACTTACTTTGCATTAAGTTCAACATCATCATCTACACTTAAAGTGTTGGCTGATATATTGGCTGCTTTATCACTTGACGGGGCGGTGTTAACAGTGGATGCAGCTAATGTAGGTAATGCAAAAATATATTGTCAATGAAAAGATATTTTTAAGGGTGGCTGTCATACCTTCGTTTAAAGCATTATTTTGCGATTTCATTGTCTCCAGCTGTCTTAACGTATTAGATAGTTTCAATTGTAAGGTATCGCGCTCTTCCATCAGAGATGTCAACTCCAAGGTCATCTCTTCACAACGCATATCCCGTTGATGCAATATGTATAAAGCTAAATCTAATTGTGACTTAGACACCGTATCCACGTCACCGACGGTATTGCGTTTGAAATTGCTCGGCGCAGAGCTTTGTAGCTTAAATGGGTCGTACTGAGCAGCTAAACGTGCGTATTCTGCTGATCGTATGGCCAACTGTTCTTTCAAGGTGACAATTTCCAATTCCTGAGATTCCAGAGCGACTTGCATTCGTTCAATAATCGTGTCAGCATTATTGTCACCGTTTTCTTGTTCAGCTCTTAAATGTGATGGGGTTGGATTTTTGGATGCTTCAGCCGATGAACTGCCCGATACCGGGCTCGATGCTGAAGCTGGTGTTGACGTAGTGGTGGTATTATCACCACTCATAGTCTGCCTCGGCTGTTCTGTCTTTGCAGGTGGGCTAGCACCACTATTACGTAAAGTAGTGCTCTGCAAGGCAGCAATTTCTTCTAGCAGACGAGCCTCCGTACCTTTGAAATCATGTTCTCGCTGTGCCAAACGATCCTGCCACATTTTTGCTATATCACTGCAACGTTGATCGATTATCGCCTCCCACTGGGCATTCAATGCTGTATAATCCACTACCTCGCCTGAGCGTGTTTTTTGTAATTCCATTATTTGATTATTCTTGGTGTCCAATTCTACAGTTAGAAGTTTCACTGTGTCCTCCAAGTGTAGGGTGTTGAGGACATGTTGATTTAAAACTTGAAGTTCGATTTCCATTTGTTGTTTGCCGCTTAACAATTCTTCGAGTTGTTGTTGCAATTCCAAAATTTTAGCTTTATCGCCACCATTACGATCGGTTTGTGTTTCTGCCTCTTTATGGATGCCCTTTTGGATTGTGTGCTTCTCCAATTCTTCTTTATCATCTTCCAACGTTTTGATTTGCATTCGAAGCAAATGAATTTCTTGATTTTTCGTTAAAATTTCTAGCACCAACTTTTCCGTTTGATCCTCATTCATTAAATCGCTTATGCGCTGTTTCAAATGTTCGATTTCTGAATCTTTTTCTAAAAGGAGCAAAGGCAATTCTTCTCTGTTGTCTTTTATGTTGTTACTCTGATTCGATTGTAATAACTGGACTTCAGCTTGTAACTGTTTATTGATACGTTGAAGTTCGCGCACCTCCGTTTGCAAATCTTCGTTATGTTTCTTTAAGGTATTCATTTCTTTGTTGTGAACATTTTTCAGGGATGATAACTCGGTCTCTGTACTGAGTAACTTTTCTTTGATATTGTTTACTTCAATGTTTAACTTGTTTTTTTGTGCTTGATTTTCGGTCAAGTTTCGTTGAAGAATTTCAAGTTCATTTGTTAATTGTATGTTTTTGCTGAGGAGGTCGTTGTAAGATTGTTGAAGGCTTTTCAGATCAGCCACATTGGCTGGTGATTGTTGCATAACATTGATTTGCTGGCGTAATGTTTGTATAGTTTGTTCTGCTTTGGCCAGTTCGGCTCTTTCTTCGTCTAGCAATGCTTGCAATTCGGAACGATCTCCATTAAGGTCTTGTACCTCTAGGCTCAATGCAGAGATGCGATCTTCCAAATCTTTAACATTCGGCATGAAGCTGCCTTCTTCTTTTGCTGCGTTATTGGAAGCGGTTGCTTGCTTTTTTGGCGAGTCCGTAGAACATGTCTCGGGTCCCCAGTCTTCTAGGGCTGCCAGTTTTTCTTGAAGTTCTTTTATTCGTGCCTGATACATATACACTTCCCTATCTTGCCGCTCTTTCATTTCCGCCATGCGATCATTACCCGCACTTAAAACATCGACACGTTTTAAAAGTTTTTCTTTTTCAATAGTTTGCAGTTCTTGCTGTTTACGTTGGTCTGCTAGATGAGTTTCTAAAGTTTTGATTTGATCTTTCAATTCTTCTTGTATAGCCGCATCCAAATCACTGCCTATTGCATTGGATTCAACTGAGGAGGATTTACGGAAAACATTTTTCCCCGATGCGCTTTGTAATTCATCAATTTTTGCTTTGTATTCCTTTAATTTTTTGCCCAGTTTATTATATTTAGTTTGTAAATCTTTTTTCTGCTCCTCACTTTGTTGTAAAGTTTGTTGCAATTCTTTTATTTGTTCACCAACATCTTGTAATTGTAATTCTAACTGTTGTTCTCGCGTTATTAAGGAATATTGAGTAGTGGACACTTTAGCATAATGTTCAGCTTCAGCTTGAGCCTCATTATTCGTCCAACTATCGCTCCAATCTACACCGAAATCTAAAATGGTCAATTCTTGAGCAGCTCCTTCTACGGGTTGACAATCGTAAGCTTTTTTCGGTACAATAGTTTCTTCTATCACGGGTTCAGTTGGGTCGGCAAATGTTTCAAATATACTTGTGCCAGCATTGCCAAAAAACATATCCAAAGTAGGTTGAATTTCGGTTTCTAGTGGCTCGGAAATAATTTGTTTTTCCACCAAACTTATCGACTCTTTCAATTGTTCTTCTTCACGAAGCTCTTGGCGCACTTTAAGCAACTCTTCATTACGCTCATTTAAAATACTTTGCAAATGCATTAATTGCTGCTCTTGTTCAAATAATTTCTGCTCCCATTCTTTGCGGTCCTTCACCTTTTCGGCTAATAAATCAGCATATTCGCGTTGAACTGTGCTCAGATTATTTTGATTTTGTTCACATAACCCTTCCAAATTATGGATTCGTTCTTCATATTTGATGACTTGTTGATTGCGTGCTGTCAATTTATGTTCCAAGTCTTGTGCATGCTTTTCCAAATCGGATACATTGCGTTGCAAAGCTTCAATGGTGGGCGATTGTTGTGTCGTTGTAGAGATCTGATTAGTTGTGGCAAGGTGTATATCATCGAATGGTGTTCGTAGTGCGGTGTCTGTTGTAAAGAACATGGTTGGTGCGGGTATGACATCATGTAGTTCGTTGTCAGCATTGACTTCTTGATTTTCCTCAGCTGGGGTTTGGTTGTTGCCACGATTGGCTTTAAAATTGTTGAATTCTGTTTGTAAGGCGGTCAAATTTTGCTGGAGACTCTTTGCAAGATTTACCTTCTCAGTTAATTCTTGTCTCAGAGTTTCTATTTCATCGCTAACACTGGCAGGCGTTCTACCAAAGTTCGTTGCCAAAGAATGTCCCGTCGTACTCGCAGTAGCGGTTAAATCATCACAAGCGCGGCCACTAGTATTGGTGTTGACCGCTGCCATCGCTACTTGTAATTGCAGATTCTGTCGCTGATAATTTTCAATGATTGCTGACTTTTCAGCCAACAAGTCCGTTAAACGTTTATTCTCCGATTTGATGAATACTTGATCGTCCGTTTGATTTTGTCCCACTTGCATGCGCAACGTGTCCAATTCGGAGATTTGCGTACGTAATGCTTGCAATTTGGTTTCATGATTACTGACCATCCGTTCAATTTGACCTCGCATGTTTTCGATTTCTGCTTTATCTTGAATGTACTGCAGACGCAATTCTTGTACTTCGTATTGATTTTGTTGCGACGTTTCGTTTTGCATGCGTAACCATGTGATTTCGCGTTCCAATTCCGTTTTGGCCTCGTCCGCATCATTGATCATTTCTCTAAGCTTTATCAGTTCATCTTGATGCAGGGTACAGTCGTTGGTCATGCGCTCTAATTGTTCGGATAATGTGCGCTTCTCCGCATTCCATTGTTTTAACTGTTCATCTAATTGATTTTCCAAATCGTCCAATTCTTGAATTTTGTTGTTAAGCTTTTGTTCAGCATCTGTTTTATTCTGTTTAATTGTTTGCAATTCCAGTTTCATGGTTTCCAGTTGCACCAGCCAACTGTTGCGTTCGGTTTCAATTTCTGCTGAATGTTGCGCTTGGAATTTCTGATATTCCTTTTCCAGTTGCGAGTGCTTCGTTTGCCATTCGTTCAGCTCCGTTTGCTGTCGACGTACACGTTCCTCCATCATTTCTTTGTCAGTTTGTGAATCAATTAAACGTCTCGCTATAATATCATCATGTTCAGATAGCATGTTTAAGCGGTAGATCAGTTCATCTTCCGTTTTGCTATGTTCCACGGAGTGTCGTTGCATTTCGGCATTCATACACTTGACTTTGCGCTCCATTGAGGCGCGTCGTTCCTCGAATATTGCTACACATTCCTCCAACCGATAAATTTTATCTTTATACTTATTATTTTCCTGCTCTAATATCTCTATATAAGCCATGTCCTGTTGCAATTTTGCTTGGATACCATCATGTATCGTTTCCAGGCGTATTATGGTATTTTGGAATTTGGTTTTTTCCTTTTCATATATTTCATTGAGTTTGTTGTAGGCCTCTTTGACTCTTTCCAATTCTATGGAGAGAGACGGTTTCTCTTCGAGTTGAGCTTGTGTTTTGGGCGATAAGATTTCTTCTTCTGGTAAATGTGTTAATTTTTCTTGCAAGTCATTCAATTGACTTTGTAAACGTTTTATTTGACAATTACGTTCTTTAATGACAGCTTTTGACTTTTCAAACTTCATTGATTTCATTTGCAATTCTTCAGACAACAAGTTTAATTCCTTTTCATATTTTGTTAAAGATGATTGATTGCTGGAACACTTAGTTTGTAAATCGTGTATAATGTTGTGCTTCTCATGAAGTGTGGCCCTAAGCTCGTCTACGCATTGTTCAACTTGTTTCAGCTCAACGCTTTTATCAGCCGAAACAGTGGATAAGCTGTCATTTTTTCTCTCCCAATCGGCAATTTGCTCCTCGCTGGCCATTAATTGTTGTCTCAATTTTTCAATTTCCTGCACTTTCATGGTAAGATTGTCTTGTAGACACAATAACTCATTTTGTATGCATGCTTGTTGCTCCTGTTGTTGCTGTTCTATACCATAATGTTCCTCCTTTAACTTGTTTATTTCTTCAGTTTTAAGCTGTAGCTGATGTTGTGATGCCTGAAGCTGTTGACGTAACTCATCGATTTCGGATGGACTGGTCCAGTCGGCTTCCATTTGTGGTGCGGCGGCAAGTTTTTCTTGCAATTGTTGCACTTCTTGTTGTAGTCTTTCATTCAATTTTATACTTTGCTGCAATTCTTCAGTTTTCTCCATTAAGCTCTGTTCTAAATTATGGAGTTTTTGTTCTTTCTGGTCGTAATCTTGACATTGTTGCACTTTCTTTTTCAAGTTTGCCGCATACTTTTTCAACTTTTCCAATTGCTCTTTGTTGCGTTGCACCAATTCCTCTTTCGCTTCCTCCAATTGTCCAATGAGCGTTTGTTGTTTGGCAATGTCTTGCCGTTGGCCATTCAATTGGTCCTTTTGTTTTTTGGTGTGTTGTTCCAATTCTGTGTTTGTGGTTTCAAGTCGTTGCATTTCTCTTTGCAATTCCTGCACTTGTTCTTTATTGTCTTCGTATTGGTTTTGCAGTTGAGTGATTTCTTCATTTTTCTTTACAATTTTTTCATTATATTCCGCAATGGTTTTGTAAAGATTTTGTATTTCTTCATTTAACGCATCAATGGTTATTTGTTTATTGGCCAATTCGTTGCATTGTTCCTTCACCAAATCATTGGAAATTTGTAAATTTTCTTTTAGCTTGGTCCATTCTTCTTCATGCCTTTGTTGCTTGTTGTTGTCTTCTCGCAGCTGCTGTGTTTGTTGGATGAGGGCGAGGTTGTCGTGTTGTTGTTGCTCGTTACATCTCTTCATCATGTCCACTTGTTGTTTATACATTTCACATTTATTCTCCCATTCTTGCCGGGATCGCGTTAATTGCTCAATGCGTTGCTCATAAGACATTTCTGCATTGTTTAATAAACGATCGAAATTCTCGCTTGAATTTCTTAATTGTATGAGTTCTTCTTCCTGTTGCGTTATCAGGCGATCTTTTTGGGTTAACTGAACACGTTCAACTTTTAATTCTTCGGTAAGATTGTCCACTTGTTGTTGTAGCAGTTGACATTGTTGCATTAAGCTGTCGTGTTGTTCTTCACTTTTTGTCAATTGCTCTTGTACGGTATGCAGTGCGTGTTCTGTTTGGTTATCTTGATCCTCGCTTTCTTCATGCTTGTCATCTAATTGTTGTTTCAAGTCATTTATTCTGGCCTTTAAATCTCGATTTTGTGCTGCCAGTTGTTCGTATTCTGCCAGCGCTTTACCGTTGGGAGCCGTCACTGCTACCACTGTCTCGACAACCGTTACCGTCTCTACAGCGTTGCTGGCTTCTTTAACTTTTTGCAATAATTCACTGAGTTGTGTGTGAGCATTTTCAGCTTCTTTGGCCAATTTTTTGGACACATTGAATTTGGCATTTTTATCATTAGCTTTGCGATAAGCTTTCAATTCTGAACTTAACTTCGCTAAAGATTTTTCACATTTATCAAACAGACAATCCTGTTTATCTAGCGCTGCCATGACTTCGGAAGATTGTTGCATTGAAGTTAACCCTTGCGACAGCTGAGCTTTTTGTGCTTGCGTTTTAGCCACTTGAACAGCTAATGTGTCTTTCTCTTTGTTAAGCGTCAACATCTTTTCTTCCAGTTGTTGTTTCTCTTCTGTGACTCTATGCAGCTTATTCTCCAAGTCGCTCTTTTCTTCCTTCAAACGTTCAATCTGTTGTTGTAGATATTGATTCTCATTCGATATATGTTCCATTTTATCCAAGACTTCCTTGCGTTCGTTGGTGAAAAGCTCAATTTTACTTTTTAGCTCACAACTCTCTTCTCTTAGCTTGAGTAGAGCATCATTGGCATTCATTTCTGGCTGCAGATCTGTTGGTATGTGTTCACTAACCATTTCATGGGGCGATGTTGTTGTTGGTTTAGCTTCTTCAGTCATTTGTGCTAAACCTTGTGCTTTGTTGTATTCCTCTAGTTCAGCATGCTCTTGCTGCGTTAAACGTTCTACAATCTCTATAGATTCAGCTGATGAGGATGATTTACTTAATTGTTCCACCTTATCCAACAATTCAATATTCTCGTGGATATAATGTTCCAATTTTTTGTCCACTTCTTCCTTTTGCTTGCTTACGTTATTGAATTTATCTTGATATTCCAGCAGCTCTTTATCTTTGGTGTCAAGCAATTTCTGGGTGGTGCGTAACTGTTCCGTTAAATGTTTAATTTGTTCCTCCCACTGAATTTCAGATAGTTCCGTTTTAACGCGATATTGTTCGTCCTGTTCCAATACTTCTAAAGCCTCAATTTTCTCTTTGGCAACACTCTCTAAAGATGTTAATTTTGCTTGCATTTGCTCTAAAAGTTGATTTTTCTCTTTGAGAGTGTTTCGCAGTTCAACGAGTTCCACTTCACGACATTGCTGATTAGTTTTCTCAATACTATCATCCTTCTCTTCAGCTTTCGCTTCTACTTTTTCCAGGTCTTTAATGCGCTTCTTTAACTTTTCCACTTCTTTTTCACTTTGCTTACATTTTAGTTTCATTTTAATGGAATGTTTGTTGGAATCGTCCATTTTCTGTTTCAGCTGAACTATTTCTAATTGCAATTTGTTTATGTCCACTGCTTCGGTGCTGTCAATAAAACCGCTGCTACTACTAACCGACGCAAATAACGGTTTTGATTTCAAGGCATTTTCCAATTGTTCTTCCATTGCTTTGAAATTGGCATTTAAAACATTCAATTCGATTTGTTTTTCCGTGAGCTCCTCTTCGCTTTTCTGCATGTTTAGCTTTTGGGTCTCAATAGTAGATTCCAAATCAGCTATCTTCTCCGCCAACTTTGAATCTGTTATATTTATTTTGGTTTTCTCATTAAGCGTTCCTTGCATTTGGATATTTTCCTTGCGTAACGCATTTACATCATCGGTTAGTTGTTGTATTTTTTTAGCCATTTCTGACTGTACTTCAATATCTGTATTGGTGGTGGTTGGATCTTTCGCTTCTTCTTCCAATAGTTGCTGCCGTTGCCTAAACTGTTCTTCCAGTTGAGTAACCTTCGTAGACAACTCACAACGTGACACTTCTAGTAAATCATTTACATCGGTTAACTCTTTTATATGCTTCAAATGTTTGTCGATTTCATTATGTAAACGATTGTTTTCTGCAATTAAATCAACTGCTGGTTCTTCAGCTTGCAACAATTGCAAATTCTTCATGGCAGCTGGATCAGTTTCGCCTTGGTCACCTTGTTTCAAATTGCTCTCAAGTTGCTCGCACAACTTCTCCTTTTCTAATAAACTTTGCTGTAACTGCTCAATTTTCGATCCCATAATCTCAATCTTAGAAGTCTCTTTTTGTCTCTGATCATTAAGTTGTTTTTCCTTTTCAAGTTGTTTCTCTAGTAAACGGCAACGATTCTCTAAAAATTTCATACGCTCCTTTTCCAAATTAAATGATTGTGGACCGCTTAAATCTATGCTGGACATATGACGCTCTCTATATGAGGACGTGGCCATTAAATTACTTAAATCACTCATCGATTTGCCCAATTCTGACGCATCAGCTAAACTTTGTTGTGTACTATCGAACTTTACTTTAAGTTGCGTTACCAACTGTTCCAGATGTTGTTTGCTCGTGGCTTTCTGTGCCAATCGTAATCTATTCTGTTCTAATTGTTGGCGCATTAAAAGGATCTTCTCGCTACCTGATACTGGTGCCGTCACCGCCTTATCCAATTCATCATTTTCATTAGCTTTAGTTGGGGTAGGCTGTGGTGTTGATGCATGATTGGGAGTAAGTGATTGTATGGATATGTGCGATGTGGATAACATGGCCGCCCTATCCTTAGCACTGGCCACAGATGTATCGCCCGATTTTGTCTCTGTTGTGGAATATGTAGACACATTTAAACCCTGACGCGATCGTGCTTTTGACATTTTAAGCCTTTCGGCAATACTTTTCACTTTTTCTTGTGCGGCCAATTTTGTAGAGCCATGAGCTCTGTCCGCTTTATGCACCAATTTCTTTAAAGCGGAAATCTTTTCCTTTAAACAAAGAACAAACCAACACAAAATTATAAATTTTTTTATTAAACTCAATGTTTTCCTATTCTAGGTACCTGTTGTTGTTGAAAGGTTTCCTGCAAATTACTAATATCTTTGGTGCACTCGGTCGTTTCGGAAGACATAATCGTTGCAGTGATGAATGTACACTTGTATATTTATAATTTTTACAAAGAAAATTTTTTTTGTGTCCACTGTAGTAGCTGCCTCGTTTTATACACTAAACTATTCATATAATCATTTTCTACATACTAATAAAAACATTTACTGCAAAAAAATATAAATTTGGTAATTAATGGAAGAAAAATGTATGACGTTTATATGTATGTAACTTGCATGCAAATGCACAAATGACGTGTTTTTGTTAATTCACTTAATTTAGCAATACTCCAATGATTGTTTTTTTGCTGAATGATATATAAACATAATATATTAAAAAGTATTATTTTTATGATAATTTTAACGAATATGTGCCAAAGAAGAATTATTTTTAAAGACAGAATTACTTTTATACGAAAATAATAACGCACTATACAAAAAACTCCATGTCAGCACCACAACATTAAATCGGGAATGTTTATAAAACAGAAACAATTATAAATTGGCAATACTTTTGAAACAGAAAATAATACTACTAATTTTTGTTGAAATAATGTACGCTACAAATCTGAAAATTTTTTATACCAAAATACTTTCTCAAATTTAAAACAGATTACTACCCTCTAAATAAAACACTTCATATTCTGAATAAACATGTGTTTTAATACTGATATCAAGCAGTTAACAATAGTATGGGAATCTCTGCATTATCATAGCATGTATAATTATTGAGTAGAATAAGTTCCACTTTTGATATGGCAACACCAATTATGTTTTGCTTGATTTAGAAATTTTTATAGACGATATTTATATTAAAAATTGATATAAACAAAATAAACAATATGAAAAAAAAAAGTATGAAAAAACGTTCGTACAAAAAAAGAAACATTTGGAGGAGTTCCGCTGAGAACACTCTTATTGAATTGTGGGCTGAAAACATTACTGCTATGCGTAATACAAAAAAAAATGGGATAGTATATTTGAAAATGGCAGAAGAGCTGCGCTACAGGGGTTTTAATGTGTCTGCGGAAGAGGTTAAATCGAAAATACACAATCTTACTACAAAATATAAGTAACATTTATCCATAAATTATTTATAAAATGCTGTTGTAGCATGCGATGTATTTTCAGAAAGGAAAAAGCAAAAATTGAGGAGTCAGATTGGTTACCTTTCCGAATAATTCATCAAATAATTGGGAGTCGCGTCATTCATTACCACGATATTGAAGAGAGCATGGATAGTAAGTATGGTTCACAATAGTTTATACATATATATATATATATATATAAATATGTATAACAAAAGCTTCTTAAAATTTTCAGAGGGATTGAAAAGTCCGATGACTTTAGAGGAAACAGAACAATTGCCAATATCTGAAGACAATTCTTCTAATTCCTCTTCCAATTATTGTACAGGTCAGTATTTTATATATATTGTTCGCATATGCTTATTTATATACTCGTATATATATATATATATATATACTTAAAGACTCTACGAATCACTTTTCACGAACCTCTTCAAGGTCTAAATCTGCGGAAAAGATTGATTTTCAAAAGGGAATTTTAAAACAATTTCAAATATTTAACAAACAAATATCCCGTCATATAGCCATAAGTGAAAAAGTGGAAAAGGATCGAGCGGCCATAGAGAGAAAGAGATTGAAATTAGAAGAAACAAGAACTGAATTATTAAAAGAACAGGTTGAGTATACATACGAATTAAAAACATTGTTTGAAAATTATTTAAAAAACAAATAAAACAATTTCAAATGATAAAAACCTTGAACGCCTTGAATAAGCAGCATATTTACTTTTAAAAATTCCTGAAAATGTTGAGCTCAATTTCTAGCAGTAGTGTTACCTCTTTTTTTCCCCCAACTTTTAGCTAAGTGAAGTTTGAAAATATAAGCAAAACATATATACTACGAAATAGTACAAATATTACTTTCAAATTTCAAATAATTTAAAATTGTTTAAGGAAATGAATCACAGAATGGAAGGAATATCGAAAACACATTGAAGATATGAATTCAAGAAAGTTGGAAAAATAATAAGCATTACATTTGAAACATATCTACAGAGTTGCATTTTAGGAACTTTTTTACAACACTGTGCTAAGCGCCCTTTTATGAAAAAAAATTTACCGTGGTGAAGAGTTGTTAACATTATACATAGAAAATTTAGAAAAAAGCATTAAAATTATAAACAGAGTGTTTGGACGTTTATGTGGTGTATTGAAATCATGTGAAATTAATGTATAATATATAAATAATGTTTCGTTAAAATAATAAGCAAATGTGTGAAAGTTACCCAATCAAATTCAAAATAACTGCACTGCATATAATATTAATAAGAAAGGTGTATTATACTACGATTCTACCAATTACGTCATAACGGACTAGCCAAAAAAAAAAATGAAACCCCCAATGTCCTTCTCCAAATGGAATGATGAGTGCAGAGGAATGTTCAACTCACATACTTTATAGAAATCAAGAAAGTTGACAATATTTATTTATACGGATTTATATGGAACTATAGGGTGTTGTATGGTCTAAACTAATTGATAAAACCAACTCGAAACTTTTACAAGCATATACGACGTGCCGTTTTTACGCAGGCTTTTTTCTTTTTATCAAATACAAAGTACGTAAAACACAAATCAATTAAAAATGTAAAACCTTTGATAATAACATTCGTAGATATTAAAAATCGGTATGAACGAAATACAAAAAAAAAAAAATTAAATTCCATCAGTATTACTGTACACTTAAAATTTTTTGAAAAACGCTCTTAACGGACTTATTCCAATATGCTTGACCGGGTTGTATTTTTAATGATTCTGCATAATTGCATAATACTTGACCTTCGAATAATAAAAGTGCTGCCAAATGATTCAACGCATCTGCACAATCAATATCAAATCTTTCGTGAAACTGCAGATAAGCGATTTGACCCTTACTAATTTTTATACCCAGCTTACATAAATCCAATAACATATTAACCGGGGTAACTACTGATCTATTATTGAAGAAAAACTTTAATAACTACAATGATTCTTTGTTAACATATAGCTCGACTTACGCTTCATTCATGGTTGATAACATTATCTCCATAATACCTTTCATTAGACCGCTATAAAAGGTAAACCATACAAATTCTTCAGGATAAGCTAGTAAGATATTTTTTTGGAAATCACATATTAAAGTATAAGCTCGTCGAATAAAATCTGAAATCAAGCACACACAAAACTACATATATCTATGGTTAGGCACTAAGTTTACTACTTACTCTTTTTTATTAAATATCGTATATAATGTAATTCAATATTTAAACGGACTTCATTTTGTGGACCATACATAGCTTGAGTCTTCATATATAGAATCAAATGGATTATGAAAATGTCTCTTTCTCGTTGCGGATATTCCTCGTCACTATTTATAATAGTATCCAGCTCATCGATTAGTGCGGTTATAACCATGCGATGTTTTAGTGTAAGATTCTCAAAAGCCTCACCGCAGTTTGGACATTGTTTATCAGATGGTACTATCAACGACTTTCCACAAGTTTCATTATTACAAAAAATCCCTTCACGAATACTCTGGAAACAAAACCAAATGAAAAATACTTTTATTACTCCGTTTATGCACTGCATTTTAATATCCTTACAGTTGGTTCTTCCCTTTCAGGCATTGTACACGCTTCACATGTACACGTGACATTTAATTCTTCCAAAAACTTCCTTCTATCCGTCCGTTCATGATATTGATAATTAGCTTTATACGTTACAACGAGTTCTTCATCTTCTTCAATGTCACGCAACGCTTTACCAATCGTTGTACCATTATCCATAACACTTTAAATATAATTACAAATAGCAATCTATGGTTCTGCACATATCAATTAATTGGTCAAATAGTCTGGTAGTCAGAAATCAATAATAAATTTAAAACAACGGAACCCCCTCGTCTGTCTGTCTGTCCGTCAATAAACCTGATGTGCATTCTACAAGTAGTATTCTGCCCTATTTAGGGCCATTGTAAAGAAGAGTTCTCAGGTCTAGGTAACCAATGCATCTTCACTTATTTTTAAGCAGTCATTACATTGAAACTTACATGACTTCCACATTTGGTTTGCAGGAATGACACAATTGTCGCATAACCGGGCAATATATTTTAGCCACCTGCTTTAAAAATGGATTTTTGTGCGCAATATCAGGGAAATTTTTCTCGTAAGTGTGATGAAAGAGTCTGACGGTTTGTGCCACATAAGTTAAACGTTCTGTATCAGTCATTAGAGCAATTTTATCGCAAATGACATCCGGATGCACATGTGATGGATCGGCTGACATGACACCCCAGTCGATGCCAGAGTTCATGTTTGGGCATAAAATTTTCTGTGCTACAGCATCACGGTATAATCCCATCCAACATTGTATTTTCTCGCACGTACGAACATGGCCCTCCATGGGCAATTTTTCAACGTACACTTTTGTTTTCTCTAAAATGTGCGCAAGTCTATGGATGACATCTTCGTTAATATTAATGTTGTAATATTTCCAAATGTCTTCGTGGACCATGCCCGGCGCTAGTGCATGATTGACAGGCTTGACATTTGCCCGTAATCTCTCACCATATCTTAAATTATAAGGCCTCTCGTAACTATACTCGATATCGCATGAATTTAACAGCAAATGGGCGTGTATACGTATAAGCAGTGAGCCTACAAATATCAATTTTTGTTTGTCCGTGAGATTTACGCCATTTAAAAGTGCTTCGAACGCATCGGTTCTCTTCTCAATGAAGATGGTTAACCGGAAGGCGGTAGCTATCACCGTCGAATATTGTTGTGGCAATAAATCTTCGTATTTCGGTTTCATCTTAATTAAGTTTAATGCATACACCTGTGAAGTAAATCCGGCACTATTTAATACATTATATAATTTCTTTGCCAGCGCTTCAGCTGTTTTACACTTGTGGAACGAATACCGTTTGAATACATCTGCTTTCAATACATTCAAGATTTCCATAAATATTCTGTAAATGTGCGTAGCTCCTAATATCAATAAAATCATGTGTCTATAACCCAAACATTCACTGTTGTGCCGTCTATCCGTATCCATGCATTGCACGGAACAATAAATTTTTAAGCGACAGTTGAAGCAAGAGTAGGGATTATTGGAGCAATCTCTATAACACACTTCACAATTTGAACGAGGTATACTGAAAATTTGTAAAGTGAGAGTGTCAACAAATACAACACCGCCTTGGGGTATACGCGAATTGGCGTAAATGCCATCGCTACAACGAGGTGCCAAAAAGTTCATAAAGGAAATAATTTTAATTTTTCAATCATTGGACATAAAACATGTGGGTAAAGTTTTACTTGCGGTAAGAGCATGCATCTGACGTTGCCGATATATCTGGGCAGTTGTTGAATCCTTTATAAGGTATCCGGATAGTGGAATTTTCTAGAATAATGGGTCGCACCTGCTCCGAGGCCAGGCACAGACTTTTATAACCAATCATTTCTTTATCAATTGCTCCTAAAAAAAACATACTTTCAAAAAATTAATTAAAAATTATGGTCCCTCCTTGAACGCACCTACAAGAGCCCGTTGCTCAAAGTTAAGAGTCGCTAAAAATTTAAAAAATAGGTACTACCTTAAGGTTAACGGTGTCACATTATTACATACCGTGCATTCGTTCGTAGTGATTGTAATACATTTTGGATATTTTCACAGCATGCATCTCATAATAGCAATGGGTTAGTCGGCCATACACCATACATAACGTGTCCGGGGGCAAGGCACACTTCGAAGCATTTGCAAGCAAAACCATTTCATAGTCATTACTAGCGAGCTTTAAAAGTTGGAAGGAAAAAAAAAACAACGTGTTCAAGTGTCATACCAATTAAAAGAATAAGCAATAACATAAATTGGCTCTCGGGAAAATTCTTACAAAAGGGTAAGAGTTCTAATTCATTTCATTCATTTTCAGTATTCAATAATTTTCCGTAAATGATTACGATTAATACAATTATTATTACCCTCACGTTAGTGAACGTTCAAAATAAAAATTCATTGATTATGTAAATTCAACACTCTTACCTGGTATCTTTCTTTCTCGAAGTTAAGATCACCCCTGAGCTTCAAGGCCTTTGATAGTGTCTGAGTATCGGCAGAGGCTTTGCGTACAATCATATGTAAAATTTTCAATGCCTACATTTATACACTTATGTCAATGTCAAATATATAATTGTATAAATTTCATGAACTCGTCATAATTACAACTTGAAAGACGACGTGTTGCTTCTGCCGTAAAATTCCATCGACCTCGGCTAACAAATTATTCGTTAATTCCTTGTTATGAGCTTCATAATTTGTAGATTCCTCCTCCAATATATCAAGAAATTTATTTGTTTCCCTTTTTGAAAACGAACAAATCGCTGCAATGTATATTTTACAATTTTTAGAAATATTACACTTACTCTACGTTGCCTCTATTCAAAGTTCTTTCAAATAAAATGCACTCCGATAAGTTGCGATTCCACGAAATGGATGGTTCTAACAAATGTAAAGGCATGCGATGCATTTTAATCAATTTCTCAATCAATTTTCAAGTTTACAAATTTTATATTCCTTTATGAAATCATTTAAACTTATAATAGTACTAGAGGATCAAAAGATAACGGGATTTCATAAAAAGCTTCCTCACTGTGTCTAGGGTTGCCCAAATTATGATAAATGAGATTAGAGACGATGATTTGCAATATATTGTAATGTTTAGAGTTACCGAAGTGCTACTGATTGCGATCCCTAATCCTACAATTTTTTTATTTATATTATAGAAATTGCAATATTTAGCATAAAGCCCAGATTCAACTGTCCGAAACTTGTTTTTTTTTTATATATGTTCAAGTTGTTTATGTCCTTTTATTGATATTTACACTGAGACCCAGTACCATATATCAAAAATAAAAGCAATAATGATTAATAAAAAATTGTGTTTATGCTGAAGTTCAATATTTTATTCAAGTGATTTTATATACACGTTTTATTATGTTTTTAAAACAGTTTCCACATTACGGATAATTCATTTTTCCGGTTCTGTTTGCTCGCACATACAATTCAAATTTAACAACATATTTATAATATTACGCCTATCAGCATGATGAGCATAATCTATTGGTGTAAGACCCAATATATCGAATACCCTAATACTTTGATTCGTAGCTTTGTAGAATTTAAGTAAGAATTGAACAATTTGTTTATGTCCGTGTGCGGCGGCAACATGTAAGGCTGTACGACCGGAAATATCGGACTGAGATAGATCTGCCCCAGCTAATTCAAATAATACCAAACGTTGCAATAAACCATTTGCGGCCGCATAAACCAACTGTTCACCCAAATTGAGATCTGGAGCCCCTATATGGGCACCAGCTTTTAACAGTAGACGCATTATTTCACTTTTATCCCTAATGATAGCCTCCATAAGAGGAGTACGGCCGAAGTTATCCTTTATATGAACAGAAGCACCACTATTTAATAAATATTCGACAGAGCGGATATTGCCATAACAAACGGCCATGTGTAAAGGAGTACGACCATCGACATTGCCTTTAGTTATGTCAGCTCCATGGGTTATTAGTAATTCCACCTGGAAAGAGTAATGGTTGTAGTCGAAAATATGACAGCAGAGATATAATAATCAGGTGTACTTGGGTTGTATTCTGAGTAATTACGGAGTCAATAACCAGAGACGGAAATATAACATTAACTAGTTGGTCCTTTTCTTTTGCTGTCGATATTTTCAAACATTTTGCCATCTCACCTACCAAATCCGCATCCACTATTTTGGCTGACGTATGTGAGGTTAATTCACCTCTCAAGTTGGTTTGCATCATCTAGCAACGATTCAAAGAGATCGTATAAATTTTTAAGTTTCTTTATAATCTAGTAATAGCTACTGACTTGTTTTTTCGTTTGAAGTGACCATTCAGTCTTGCTCAGAACATAGGCTAATTTGGTTAAAGCTGTTTCCGGGGTCATATCAAAACCGGGTATTACACCAATTTCCGTTAAAACTTTTCCCGTTTCATAGATATCCGACACAGATCCGTTGGTACATTGTGTACAATTTACAATAATTACACCACGATCGGTTGCCTCTTTTAAGGCAACCAACAAATCTTTACGATTAGCTGGAATATTGCCAGCACCAAATGATTGTAAAACAACACCTCGAATGGGTGGAGCCAAGAAGGCTTCTATTGTAGTTGTCGAAATACTCGGAAATATACGTAAAATGCCAACATTTTCATCCAAATTCGAATGTACAGAAAAGCGTTCGAGGGCTTTCGAACGGAAGATTGATTTGAAATCAACATCAACCGTGATCCCGATATGTGCTAATGGCGTTACATTGGGTGAATCAAAAGCATCTAATGCTTCGGAACTCATTTTTACTGTACGATTACCGCGCAACAATTTATTTCCGAAAAGGACACACACTTCCGGTATGTTATAGTTGGCGGCAATAATGAGAGCCGATATAAAGTTATCGCGTCCATCGGTGCGAGTCTCAAAGATCGGTATCTGAGAACCAGTCAATACAACAGTTTTGCCTAAATTTTCTAACATAAACGACAAAGCCGAAGCGGTATAAGATAAAGTATCAGTGCCATGTAATATCACAAAGCCGTCGTACTTTTCATAATTAGCCTGGTAATAAGAAAAGAAAAATGTTGGCAATTAATTGAAAGGTGGTTCAACGATACTTTTACTATTCTTTTTGAAGAAATGGCCCAAATTTGTTGAGCTTAAAGGGAGGATTTCATGACTCGTCTTAATTTAGGCCACCTAAGTCATCTTACCTGAATATCTCTGGCAATGGTGGTCCAATCTTGCATAGTCATGTTGCTGGAATCTAATAGGGGATTATACTCTGCTATCTCATATATAATGCGGCTGTTTTCTCCATCAACATAGGGCAATATCAAGGGGGCGTCAGACCTTATTCCAAATATCTTCTCAGCTAATCCCTTATCATGCATATTGGGATACTTACGTATACGTTTAATGAGAGTGCTAGGTATAGGTGCTAAAACTGTAAACAATGCACCATCTTAACATCCTCTATATACTACTTATGTACTGCAATAGATTGTCTTACCGCAATTTTCATCACGCATCATACCAATTGTGCCGCCAGTATAGATGACCTTAACGCGACGTTCATGCGTTATGTTCTTCTCACAAACCATTAAATTGACAAAACTGCTGCCACGACGTGGAGCACCATTGCCGATGACAACTTTTTTTTGTTCTTCTGTTACTATTTCATACATTTCGGTCACAGAAGTTGAACTAATATCAAAGGAAGTTTTGGGATTGAAATCAACATTTTGGTTAAGCACCAATCCCTCGGTATTCATTTCGAAATTCATCTAAAAATAATCTATGACCAAAAACTGTATAAAGTTAACAACATATTCATTCACCTTGGATTTGTATTATTTGCTTGTAAGAGACGTCCTCAGTTAACTGATCACTAAAACACTACTGAGATGATTGGAGAATTGCTTCTACTTTTATACAACACAAAAAATTTATTGCAGTTCAAAACTGTTATTATTGGAACTAATTAACAAGTGCATATGATGCAGAACAGGCGTTATTGTCTATTACATTAAAAGTGTCGTAAAATTTCACGTTAATTTGGAGTCAATGGTTTGTTAGAACATTATGTGTATAAATCCATTGAATTGTACGTAATTCGCCTATTGTTGTTGGTGGATCGGAGAGATCATATCTCAAACACTAATCTCTTCTCTTATTCACGTATTCATATAATTATGAAGAAAATAAACCATGGTACTAAAAACTAAGTAAAGGTTAATTTAAATGGCAGCTAAGGTCGTATTGCAAATTAATTCAATATTGTCCATCTATGAATTATATACTTGTAACTCTTAATGATCATCTAACACTATTACAAACTATTCAATTAGTGGACCTGCTTATGCTTTTTCTCGTTGCATTGTCAGGTTCAAGGCAATTCTCATCTTTATTTGAGCTTTATAAGTACGACTTAGCCTTCTAATATCAAATTTATAATTAATTGATAATGAATACTACATACTTATATATGCACGGAGATAGGTATCGGCATCAGATCTTTTTAGGAAAATGGTTTATTGAAGAAAGGAAGGTAATTAAGATTTAGAAGCGTTTATTATTCTTAGAATAACACCTGAAAGTAACCGAGATTGAATGGCAGAACATTCCTAAGCAGTAAAAAATAAAATAATCTCGCTCTCTATCTCTATTAAAATTTTCTCAAATTAAAGTTTTCCATTAATGCATCTCACACGAGCATGATGATAATCTGATTACAAAAATTGTCCCTTGCAAAACAATAACAAATATTGTCACGTTATATTTTTAACAAAATGCATTATCGCTAAACAACAACAAAGTTTTACTATGTCATAACATATATAAAAAAAGAAAATCAGATTGTGGCAAAAATGTCTCAAAGTAGTAGTGGTATGAATGACCGTAACCACGCCATATGGAAATGCACAATGAACCTTACTTACCGTTAATATAAAAATCACTTTACGGCTTTAATGTTTTACTACAATTGAACACTACGTGGGTTGGGTGTTGCGTTTCTTTTAAGTCTACATGAAATTCTTATGAAGTTTTTTTTCGTATAATTTATGAAATTTAATGTAAAATTTTTAGTCAAGAAAAAAAATCGAACAATTTATTAACCCAGACTGTTGTTGTTGTTGTTTCTATTTATTTTGTTTATTGTTTGTTTTATTTTCTATTTGCTTGATTTAGAACACTTTTGCTTTTAAGTATAAAAAATAAACGTGTACATGTGCACACCAATGTAAATTTACATTTAACACGAATTAGATTTTTTATTGCACATAAAACAAAAACAAAAGCAAAACGACTAAACGGAAAACCGACGTTCCGACACCCTTTTATTAGTGTGTCAAAGAACCAACTAAACTTCTTGTGGTTGGTGAATGGACTGCAAAGTCTGGCATTGGGTCAAGAAGATTGTAGTTTTATGTTAATTTGTTTGCTTCTGCACATATATTACTTTTACGACATTAAGTGCTGCGCATGTAGGAGTATGTTACAAACTAAATTAAAAGCTCTTTCTTAACGTACGTGCTCTTATGTACACAAGTATTAAGTTGAAATGTCTTAAAATGAGAAGTAGTATAACTGGCGAAACTAATATTTTTTGATTACGCCCCTTACACGTACGAGTTCGATGTGAATTGAGAAATCAAAGGCTGTAATAAGGGCGCAAACATGTACTCCGCAGCAGCATCGCTACTGTACGAATACTATAATGGGCCAACTCTGTCAGGTTCTCCTTAGCGCAGAGCTGCAACGATGCAGTTGCAGAGTATCTGTTGAAGTCAAAATCTTCATTTAAGATTTCTTAGTTTCTTTTACTTCTTCGTTTTCACTATTTTATTTAGTTGTTTCGTATTTTTCGAAATGACTTTAAAGTCCTTAATGACAAATAAAATTTTTGTTATTTTTTCTCTAATTAATAACATTTTTTATTTCAATGTATCTTCTTTATTATATGTATGTATGTATATCATTTTAAAAATCTCATTAAGCTAAGATTCGTAAATTCATAACAACACCAATACAGAAATAAATTTTTTATTTAAATTTGTTTAATTGTTTAACTTTGTTTATTTGTATATTGTAAATATATGTATATGTGTATGTATGTATTGAATGTATGTTTGTAATGAGACGTAGCTTAGGTACATACATACACATGCAGCTAATTAGAAACAATACCGTTAGAGTCATTTATGCGAAATTTAAATTATAAACAGGATCATTTCAGATATACAGCACTCCGAAAAAGGTGTAAGCTTTCGATTTTCGAAAGAACTTTATATAAAAAAGTTGCCGGGTAAGAAGAGGAAGGATCAATATCAAGGATATTATCTTTAACCCAACTTTTGTAATAGACATTTTTTAGAATTTCATTTTTTAACGTTAGTCGAGAATTTCCCTATTATACCCTACACATAGTAAGATTGTCATTTCGTTTGCAACACTTAAAAGGAGATGTCAGAAACTGTACAAAGTATATAGATTTTTCATCAACATCAAAAAGTGAGTCGATATAGACAAATCTGTCCATCTGTACAGGTATTGTTGGCATCCATCCATTTGCCAAAAATGGGCTTGTGCTGATAACAGATACGTTCACAATTTACAAAAAACCATACTCAGCGTAAAACTCAACTTTCAAGTTGATTAGAGAGCGTAATTAGAGAGCGGTATATAAAGCCTAAGCCACATTTACTTTTTAGCTGTATCCTGCATATATTTTCTTCGCTTTATATTTCATTCAAAGTGTTTCAGATTTTTATACCCTCCACCTTAATAATGGGGGTGTAATCAATTTGTCATTTCGTGAGCCACACGCGTCAGAGTCACTCCATAGTACAAATATGTATGTGGAGGGTATTTCAAATTTAGTTTTTTTACTTGTTCTTTATAAACTTTCTTCTCTTTAAATAAATTCAATAGAACACTTAATTAATTACACTCTATACCACACACGCTAAGTTTATAAATATTACGTTTGTGCAGATGTTTGTAATTCCTCAACAGTAGATGCCACGACCTTGAAGTATACCGATCGATTCAGAATCAAAATCGGAATCGATTTAACTATGTCCGTCTATCTGTCCATGTAAATGTGTGCGCAAGCTACAGGTCGCACTTCTGGATATATTTCAATGAAAGTTGAAACAAGGACATGTATTGGCGCAAAGGAACAATTCTATTGAAAATGGATCGAATTGGACTATTTTTAAAACCCCTCCTCATATAAGGTCCCATTACAACGGAATACATATGTTTATATGTATTTATTTGGCTAAAAATCACAATTCTGAATATTTTTTGACAAAAATGCGTAAGGACTAAGGTCATTATCTTAATATTTGGCTCCAATCGGATCCCCTTCCATATATTGATATTTCACAAAGTAGTAAGTAAACTAATTGTAGCATAATTTAAGAAGCTGAGTAGTATAGAGTATGGAAAAATCGGGAGTAACCGACTATAACATTTTTACTTGATTTATTTGGTTTAAAATACTGAGTACATGAATATTATGCATTTATTGCTGTTAGCTTATGACTTCAAAAATGTATTTGTTTTCTTCTTCTCTTGTACTTGTATGTGCTGTAGTTAAATACTTGCATACACGGTTTGTTTTGTATTCTTTTCAAATGGTCAAGGTTGGTACTTAATTGTACTAAATTTGATCGTTTGTTTGTTTGTTTGTTTAGTTTCAGGTAATGGTGGGTCATAAATATATATATATATTTTTTTTCATTTCTGTGGTATGGTTTATGCCACTTTTATGGTTATAACATATTATTATTTTTAATGCGTGTTAGTTTTATGTAAAACCGGCATAAATTAGTGTTAAAGAGAAGAAAAAGGAAATATTTTAAACTTTAGATTTAGACATTTAGTTGAATTAACTTGTATTTAATATATGTTGCGGTTAATGTTAAGTAATGACATTCTCTCTCTTTCTTTTTTTATATATTGTAAACTTAACAGACTCTCTATCTTGATTTCTTTCTTAAACAGTGTCAGTGGTACAAGCAATTGTGGTTACAAATGATTACAAAACGTTGAGAAAGAGGTGTTTTGTTTTGTTATGTTGCTTTGGGCAAAAGGCAATATGCGCAAATCATGGAATGTATGAGAGCTACTTATTTTTTATGTATTAATTGTTGCATTTATACGCAATATTTGTACATTTTGAGTAAGAGACATTGCATTGAGTTGAACAACCTTTAAGAGCAACTGTGGAAATAGAAAATCTCTGCTTGATGCTTTAACAGTTGGACACATTGAAACCCATGAGAAATATGTATCTATGCAGGGTATCATGAAATTCGCATAAGTGTTGAGTAATGCACCGCTTTTGTGGTAACGAACATAAAGGCAGGAATCGAGTTGACATTTTGGGGTTTTTAAAAATAGGTTTTATCAAAATAATGAAATAGATGATTATCTTCGTCGACTAAAACGATAGAAGCATATGATTTTATACAAGCTTACAATTTCTTGATGATTTGAAGCAGTGCCTCTCAAATCCCTCCCTAGAAATCTAAATAATTTTAAACACTCTGGATGTTCTTCAATAACTTGTTTACCACAAAAAAGGAACATTAAGTTCCATAGCAAAGATTTGGCCATTTTGTTTTTTTAGAATTCAGAATTGATGGGCAAAGTTGGGTATCTGCCACGCCCACACTCTTAGAGTTATACAATCCAATCTTTGTTTCTATAAAATTCCTTTTATCAACCTTTTTTGAACACTCTTTAAAGCATGTTTTGTCTGAATGCCTGAAAAGTTGCTCATATTTCAATCTTTTACAAAGCGTCACAAAATTTTCTGTAATAATTTTTTAATATAAAGTAAACATGCACACACCCCATATATCGCATATAACCAAAGTAGGAGTTTAACTAGCACAACTCTGTTTATATCAACTAAGCTAGCGTAACGTCACAAACTTCTACCATTCGTGTTAAGTAATGTTTTCTAATTGTATTCTATCACAATACATGTTACATACATACTAAACATTGAGAAATATTTTATATCAGAATTACCTATACATATATTTCTATTGTAGTATAGATTGTATGAATTCACTTAGTAAATCGATTTAGCTATGTCTGTCCATGTGTCCGGCTGAATATTGCATGTTGTACAGATTTTTTGCAAATTTTGATAACGAACTGTTTTCAAAGACGTGTTAAAAATGACCGAGATCAGATGACAAACACTCTGGCCATTGAAAAAAAAAAACAGAATTCCATCCTTGAGGATAAATACATATAAATATATGCCACATCCACAGTTTGCGTATGATAATTACAGGAGGATAGGTAAGACTTGGCTTAAAGCCTAAAAGCTCTTTTCTTGTTTTGTATATATTGTCATATATGCTGATGTTCTTAATTGTGCCAAAAATAAACAATTTTCTTTCTCCATAACATTAAACATTGATTTTACAAGACGTTCACCTCAACTTTATACAATTTTTTTCAAATTATTTTCCATATGTACATAGATTATTAGACAATTATTAGTTTGCTTTTGCGTTTTGAAATACCATCCAACAACAAGAGGATACACTCTTTGGGACCAGGTACCTACGAAAATAGAAGTAAAAATTTGTAAGTGAAAAGCAAGAACAATAACACATATTATATAAAAATGTGATAAATAAATTAAATTTCCCCAAAATATTAGACCGCTTTAAAAAAATAGTTTAAAGCGTGAGCAGTTAAAAACCTCTCTTAACTCGTAGCAAGAGAAGAAGAGCCGCCCAAAAGTTAACTATAGATTAAAATAAATCAGAAAGTCTCTGGCAACACTGTAAAGTGTCCTTTTGTAAATGAGGCGTCGGGATCCTTAAGCGTTCCATTCTTGCTCTGTTTTAGTTGAAGCCGATTTAGTGAGAATGATTGTTAGTAAGAGATACACACCGATTCACTTTCTCTGACAACGACGGACCTCATTATGTGTTATTTCTGCACAAAATCCCCATCAATCCAAGGTAACATTTACTTTTTGTGTCATGTGCCAGAGAAAGCAATATCTGGTAATGATAAAGTGTCTTGTATTTGGGGAAATAAGATATATTTTCTAAAAACGTGAGTAGAAGAATTTTTAATTATAACTTACTTTGTGACATGCCTTAACCTTATACATCTAGATATAAGTATATAACCGTTTTAATAGTGTTTGCTACCCCACTACAGATTGAATACTTATGTTTCAGTTTGTTTTAACCACACTGTTTCATTTCAGTTGCATTATTCCTTTCAAATATTCTTCTATGCATGTGTTAGTCTATGTGGGATGAGGTTATTATTCTAAACCATGTGCTAATTACTCCATCGGTATTTTATGGACTTTTTCTATTTATGTTTATGATAGGAAGCGACTAATTGTTGCTGGTTGTTGGTACTATTATTGTTATTGTAGAGATCGCACATTTAAGGGCATTGCTGCTGTTGATGGTTAAAATAGGATTTCCGCTTCAAGTAGCCACTTCGTATGGGCGACGACAGTCCGCTCTCATTGCTGTTGATTTTGTCGCGTATTAGTTGCATACAATTTAAAAGTATAAGCGTAAATATAGAAGGAGGAGCAATGAATGAATATATATGTTGAGTGAGGCAGATTTTTACTTTAATGCTATTTTAAAAACACTCTTTAACAATAAGACGACATTCATAGGTGGCTTTTGAAATTCTATTTAAATTCTTTATTTTGTAACCGATATCATATCGATATAGGGTTTTTGTTTCTTTATCCACATTTTGTTAACTTAAGCGTCCTGCTTCTCATGCAGTCTAAAGTTATGCAAGGAAGGAATAATCATAATGGGAGTGGTTAGGAAAATAGACACAAATTGATTGAATTAAAAAACAAGAGAAGCACACATGAAACGAAAAACATTTTAATAACACTTTTTCACACACATTCTATGTATATGTACATCTGAATGTAAATTTATATATTAATAATATTTTTATACCCACCATCATAAGGGAAATATATCGTTTGTGATGCCAAGAAGGAGGCGTCGTTTATCCCACAAAATAACTGATATAGCATCAAATACTGGATCGATTTAGCCATGTATTGTGGTCACCACTTCCCTGGTAGCAAAAATTGAAGTATTGATTTCAAATTTGGCACAAGTACTGTTAGTGGTACTGTTTGAGCCCAGGTAGTTTTTAAAAATTTTATAAAATCCGTCAAGCGACACGCCCACAGTGCAAAACAACATAAAAAGGAGCAATTTTCAAACTAGTAATACATAAGGTATGAGAAGATATATTGAAAAATATTGATTGGCTAGCTTCGGTGCCTAGATGGTGGGTGTTCAATGTTTGGTCTCCGCCAAATATAACTTTTTTACTTAAATTTCAATTTTAAAAAGTATATATCTCATTATTCGGTATAGTGTTAGTTGTGTTAGTTAAATCGTATGCATTGCTATCCAATAAAAATAAGAAAAAATCATCGGATGAGTAAATAACGCTTTTTGTGAATATTGTGTAGACGTGTTGGGTTCCAAGCAACCTTACTCATAAGCAGGTATATGCAAAAGTTTAAAGTACTACAAAAACTAGGTACAACATTTTACCAACACAAGACTATCGATTTATGTGAATGGTTAAATGTCTTGTTTAAATATGTAAGTATATCTAACACCACATGCTCTTCTCTTTTCAAAAACTTACCTTCTACGTCTAATACTGGTTATTTGTCCGGGTAGATTGAAACAACCTCGCGGTATTACCATACGAGCATTACCCTTGGCAGGCCTTGAACCACCTACCGCTTGTAAACTCGTCAAATGAGCAGCATATCCATCATTTAATATAGTAGCATTAACTTGTAGTTTCTTACTAACCTATAACAATAAACAATATAAAATAATTGCGGTTTAGTACAAGTTTTTGGTGAAACTTTTTGTTAATTCAGTAGCACTTTGGCATACTCTAAAGATAACCGAGATTGCTACAAAACGTTTCCGGTAAGAACTTACTTTTCCTACAATAAATATCTGATCCGAACGTAGGCCCACATTGCTATACACACTTATGTCTTTACTACTGCCGTAAGCTGCCATGATTGTGATGGAGTGATTCTGTATTAAGTTATTTAGGTAGGCCGTTTTATGACCCAATGGATCGGTGGAGAGGCCGTCAGCAAATGATACCAAACCGTGTGGAAAGTTGTGTTGACCCAACCACGAGACCACACGTTGTTGTTGCATATCAGGTCGGCCTGTTATGTACACTAATAAGTAACCCAGTTCTTGCCAGTGGCGACATATATCTACAGCACCAGCTCGTACTTTTGGATCCCTACCCGTAACAGACATAGAGGCCGTAAACGATCCATCTATACTAAAAACTACACACTCTGTGAAAGGCGGTACTACGGCCAAGTAACAATCGACTGAAGTATGATCACCACGTACCACCATCTTTATAGGATAAATACCATAACCCAATGACATATTTTCAGGTATTGAGTACGCAATGCGTCCCGTTTTATCTGTTACTTCAGTAGTTAAAAGACTCCATTCTCCGGCGGGTACATCTTTCATAATGTGGATATCAATTTTTTCGCCATGCAATGTAATCATATCCAATGGACCATACATGAAACGAGCGTGAAGCCGTTGTTCACGGCCCTCTAAAACTATAACATCATTGGCTCTATGATTGGCGGTTACGTTTTTTAATTTAACCGAAGTGCGTTTACGTATCCATTTCTCTCGTGGCTGACCGGGACTGAAGTTAGCTGTATCTTTATGATCGGCAGTGGTTACAAAATCAATACCCTCTAATTTGCCAATCTACAAATGTATAAATTGATTTAGATTAAATTGGTTCTTTTTGAGGCAAAAAGTTAAGAAATCAACTTACCTGCCGTAAAATAAAAGCTATAACGTCGGAACTTTCCCAATAGCTAGCATGGAAAAGATGTGGCAAAGCATTGGCCGGAAAATTACTTAAGCCTTCAGGACAATAGAGAGCATAATCTAAACGTTTAGTACCCCACCATTTCATTTGAACTAAATAAATGAAATAAGAAATATTTTAAATAATATTTAAGACGAAACGTTATAAAAGTCACCTGAATTTAGGGTACTCAATGATATATTCTCTATGAGTCCAGATACTGTACTTGTCATGGACGTATCCGATAGACGACGTACTCCTCCCAACAGATTATTGGCTTCACCGAAATACTGAGGATTGGATTGTATAACTTCCACTATGGAAAATAAAAGCATTCTATCACAAGAAATCGATGTTATCTGAAATCAACTTACATAAATGCAAAGGCTGACCATTGCCTAAGGGATATTTAGCATAGCGAGGCACATTAACCGGTGCCAACATAGAAAATCGAGCACTTAATAAAGGTTCCAAACGCGAAGCGGTTGGATCGGTAGGATGAAACATATTATAAACCTGATTGCAATTGGGACGTTGTAGTTCTAAAATAGAATAAAGCTATAAAATTGTTACTTCTTAACCAATGTATTTCAAACTCCACCAGTTTTGGAATCACGTAGTTTTCTAGCTGCCAATATAATAGAGAGTGGAGACCCAAACATGAAAAAGTCACTAACTTCAAAATCCAATTTAGGTCCTTTTGTCTCCTGACACTGGGAAGACGACCGTCGACGATGTGTTGTCGACGGAGCTAATAAAAGTTTTTTGGCGTCCATATCTGAATCATCAAATCGTTCATCATCGTTGTCGTGGTAACGTGACGAGCGGCCACCAATTTCGGAGCAATTATTTGAACGACACAATGCTTCATAGGCTAACGTAGACCCCATAGAATCTCCAAGCATTACAATTTGTCCTGAGAAACCTTGGCCTTCCTCTGATTTTAAAAAATCATTATAAACTGTATTGGCCACTGTTACAGTTTTATTCACAGCGTCTTGGAATTCGGGTGATAGTACAGACAAAATCGGTATAGCTCCAATGGGTACATCAGCTATATTGGGCATATCGGGAGCAGAAGGCGAAGCATCAAAAGAATACGGACTTAAACTGGAGAGTATACCCAATGCTTCGGTACAAATGGTAGGACATGGCACCAATTTAATAATTACATGCCTTAAAAGACTCGTATAATGTTGTCGCATAATCGATTCAAATGCACCGCGAAATGTAGTATAATCCGATTTTTTCGCATATAAATCATGGGAAACATCTTTAAAATAATAAATAATACGAAGAAAATCAATCACTAAATCAATAAATCTCGTCAAAACATCGAAAATATCTACTTGGGTACCTAAAACACTGCCACCATGGACGACGAGGACAAGTATAGTTGTTGAACAAGAAGAACTACTACCTGGTGAACCCGGAGGTGATATATCATGACTGCGCTCTATACTAGCGGAAGTACGTAAATGACGCTTGGTACCCCTTTCAGACGCCGCACGTATTAGGAAGTCCTGATTAAAAATGCTGTCATCCTGTTTATTTCGATGTAGCAATTCACCAGGGGGCGGCGGGCTCCCATCTGATTCTCCTAAGAGTTCCAATGAACTCCATTTTGCTAACGAGTTAAATTCATTGGCATTATCTACACATAGATATAAAATTCATAAAAGTAAAGAAGTCTGTTGATGTTAAATATTTAATCCAAACTCACCCACACAGTCGAAAAATTCGTCATCAGAGTTGGATTTTGATTCAACTTCTAAGCGTTCCATACGCCAATTGGCTACCTAGAATGGAAAATGTAGAGTTATTATATATGTAAGTAACGTGAACAATGGGTCATGCTTGCGTAATGAGTTTTAAAGGAAAAAGTTGTCTTTTCACTACAACATAAAATAAAAAGTGGAAACTTAGCACGCGTACTTACTATATCTGGCTTGCGTTTAATATACAGTCTCGGAAAAATATCAATCACAATAGCTTAGAAAGAAAGTGTTTAGTGAAGGTAACAAAAATTAAAAGCAAACTACATATATTCCATGCTTTATTTGAAGAAATTATGTTGAATTATAGGATGTTAGGGGCTGGCTAAGTTACCTGCAAATCAAAACTATGCGCTGAACCCACGGGGGAATGTGGGCCCCCAGTTCTTGAACTAGCTTTTCCTCTTGACATTTGTATGGTCTGCGATCGTGAACTCTTTTCACTGTTCTTCAATGCTGCTGCTGCTGCATGTTGTACTGAAACTAACTTGTTTCCCTCCCTTTCTTTTTCTTCTTCTTCAGATGTTTCATCTTCACTGGGAGGTTCTTTAGTAACAACTGGGGGTGATGTTGCTTTTTTCGTAGTAATTGTTGTGGGTGTGGGTAAAGCTTCGGATGCACTATCTGCACAAAATTGATATCAATTATTATCATTGAATTGAAAATTCCCAACATAATTATTGATAATTTGCCTTCTTCGCCTGCATCATCATCGTCTTCTTCAACACTTTGATCGTCGCCGTCACCATTCTCGTCATCAATGCCAGTACCCATTTTTCGTGCCAAGGCCAATTGTGTTTGACGTTCGATTTGGCGTATATCATCTATCGTCAGATCATACCATTCATCCTGCCATGCCCACGCTTGACGATGAGCTCTTAGCATAGTCTTACGCAAGGCTACATCGTGTATGAACTTCTCTAATTTCGTTTGCATACCCCAGTAACGAAATTCCACACGACATATTTTATAAGCGCACATCAAGGACATATTACGGCTGGTAGGTTGTTTTTGACCTTTAACCTCGCGCCAATACTCCTCTAACCAATCTTCATTTAATGGACCCCGACAGGTCTTTTCCGATATAAACAAAGTTGCATCTTCTTCTTTAACATAATCTCCACCACTTAATTGATCTTTAACAATGTCAATTACGTCTGGGAAAAAAATAATTTATACTTAGTTTAAGATTTGTTAAACACTTAAGATTATCATGCTTTGTACCTTACCTACTACACGATTTCTTAACTCGCTGCCAGATAAATTAAATACATTTTCCTGGTAACCGTTATCCGGATAATAATAAGTTTCTATATCCAATGAAAATTTCTCTACAAATGGACAAGTATAACGAGTGCGAGTGTAAGGGTAAGCATTCCACGCCTCTTCTTCCACGGTTAAAGCATTCTTCGGTAATAGACCTACGGAGTAAAAGAAGAGGAGAATTACAAGAAATCAATTACGACCAATAACTTCTTACTTTTTATCCACCCTGGCAAATGACTGCCCACATGATAGATTTTTTTAGTATATTGCCCTTGACCTCCAGGGCCATCCTCGTAGGGTTCATTAATTATAATTTCAACGCCGCTTCCTTCACCATGACTCTCTTCACGACTCTTTTTCTGCAATAAATTAGTTCATCAAAGGTTAAGAAAAGTTGGAAGTGTATGGTACCGCTTACTTACTTAGTGTATGGTACTTACCGCTATCATATATAATTGAGCAATGCGATATTCTTCCACCGTTAACGGCAAGGGTATGCGATATTCTTTAATCAACATTATTAAGAGCAACTTTCTGAATTGTGCCAGAAATTTTGTGACTATGATTTAGCGCTCTACTTTAACAATACCCCTACTTAGTATATTATTATCATGGGAACTGTATGTGACATCTGAAATAAAGAAATTTAAAATTTAATACAGGACCAAATACAAATATTTGTGGCGGAATATTTTTAAAAAACATTATTCTGCTTCATTCCCTTCGTCCCTAAACTATCAAAAACTTAGTCGCGTCAGCATAACACTGGCGGAAAGCATAACGAAAAATGAAATCTTTCAAAGATATGTACAAAGAAAGCACTTTGTAGGCTTCTGCATTGTGTTAAAAAAGGGTTTAGTTAAGTGTTAAATCATCTTATATCCTACACCATGCTATAGTTATAATAAGTTTGTGTAGAAATATGCATCTCTGATTACATTTTATTGAATCGATTTAAGTATGCACTTCGTTTTAATTCTTTGGACTTTTTAATTTATTGTACCACGTTGTTTGAAATCAGAACAATATATTTTTGGGGTGATGAAGTACTAAGTTTGTTGTTCCGTTAGCAACAGTGTTAGACATTAAAGATCCTACAATCACGCTGATCAAACATTTAAATCTGAGACGATCTAGACATGTCCCTCCGTGTACCTGTTGTCTGTTGTTGGAAGTTACACGGTTTAAAAAGAAGAAATTCTCAAAGTCACGCCCATTATAGACAAAAATAGACCAATGAGGTTGAAATTTATTTCACATATTTCACAATTGTGGCAACTATCGGGCACGGTGGGATAGTAGACGCTCTCACAACTTACAAAAAACTTTACTTAGCACAGAATTCAATCTGCTAGTTTATAGGTGATAGATAACCTGTAGAGGGCGCCATCAGGTACGTGCCGCGCCTACTTATTGTGGGAGATATTTAAGATATGGCCTGAACCGCATTTATTTTTTTACTCGTTTTTAGTTTAAGTTTATTGAGTTTTTAACTTGTAATTTTCAGATTATAAATTTGTGAACAAATTATATATTTTTAAATTCAACTGAGGAGTACAAGCTTGGACTATAGCAGAACATTGGCAAGCTTTTAAGGCAATAAGAAGCGAATTTATTTAATGAAATTGGGTAAAAAAATCTCATTTGTTGGGCATTAAAATTAAATATTACTATTATTACGTATAGAACGTTTGACCATGTTTCTTTTAAAGGGAAAGAGCATTTGCTACTCTTTAAAGATATACAATTAAAGTATAATTTAAAAACAAGTTAAATACTGAGTAGGTGAATGATAATCAAAAACCTTCATCTACTGTTATTGTTCTTTTTTTCGTATGAATCTACAAATGTCACTCAATTATCCATAATAATAGCCTTCAAGTGTACATATCTTCACATATGCATAACTATACATATTTAGATGAAAATATGCTTTTCTTTAAATATTACATTTTTTCGAACAGTTTTGACCTTTTCCAGCTGCCGCCTCCTTGTCTACACAATCCACTGATTCATATTTATAAAGTGATTTATATATTCTATATATTATTAATTAAATAATTTTTCTTTATAATATATTTCTTCTGTAGCGAACTTTTACTAATTAATCACCGCACTGATAAACATTTAGTAGAAGACTAAATTTATTATGATTTGTTGTATATACATTACCTCCATCTCTGTATAGCTATTGAGAGTGAAAGCTTTCTTAATCTACAGTCGGAGGTTGCCGAGTTTCGTAAATATTTGTTGAAAATTGGGAAAGTAGGATTTTGATAACCTCACTTTCATAGTTCCCCTTCATCAGAATGAATACGTACGTATCAGTAATGGAATGTGGATGGCCCTTTAGGAAGGAATTATTAAATTCGAAATGTTCGTTTAATAATGATGCATAGAATTGCGAAAATTAAGATATTGACCTTAAACTCAGCAGAAGTGTTTATAAGATAGATAGGTTTTTAATGATTTTTGTACCAACATAGGAGTAGATCTATATTGTTCTCCCCGTTGTAATTTTAGAGATAATGAGCTTTTGTAGAAACATGTATAGAAAATGGGTGAAGCGAGATTTGGAAGTTTAAGAACGTGAAATTTTTAACTTAGAAGAATATTCAATGGAAATACTTTCTTAATTGAAAACAAGTTATATATGCGCATTTATGTCAAGCACAATTACTATTCCTGGGCTCGTTCGGGATAATCGTCTATTAGAAAAAGCACTTTGCACTGCCAAAACTTTTTAAGTAAGGACCTTCTTTATAAATATTGCCTAACCGACTTGGCGACCCTATCTTCAGCTCTCTCTCTCTATTTTTTAGGTCTTCGCTTTAAAATCTTGAAAGCTTTTTGTTTAATGACGTGGCGCATGTTGCTCATTTGTACCAATAATGACGTCATTAATACATTTATAATATACACAAATGCGCGTTTTCTACTTTCATATATACACATTTAATGGTAAAAAGCAAGAGTTCGACGTCATAAACAAATGTTGTGATAACAGCAATAGTATCATATGTAGCTTAGATAAGCCAATAAATGGAATAAGTAAATCTCAACTTATGTAAAAACTAATTCCTACAATGTATTCATACATATCGGACATAGGCAAGATGTAGCCACGTGTTAAGTCATTATTGTTCAAATAGTTATTTAGTTGAAACATTTACGTAAATGAAATATTGAGTATTGACTTCATTTAATAGAAGTACACTCCTAGTTTTTGCACGCAGATTGCTATTTAAAATAGGAAAAATCGGTCAAGAGCCATGTCCAAAATAAACAAAAATCTATTTATCGATACTGTTGTAAGATGAGCAAAAGACCAATATTGATCAACTCAAGGTTGATCAATAGTGATGCAAAACATCTGATTCGCAAAAACCATGCACAGCAGGTTGGATGCTAGCATTTCGATGGGCGCTATCCCATCATCATCAGCAACCAGTGCATGCTAAGACTTGGGCATCCGACCACACTTATGCCTATTCTAATACAATTTATATGAGAATTGTAACAATCATAATGTAGCCAAACACAAAAGCAATAGCATGCCTACAAGCATGATCCTCCTGAATCAGACGATGTTTTTGCATTGCTTATGGCATTCTGTTTGGAATGATAAGCGTTTTTTGTTAGAAAGGATTCCTTAATAACACCTGCTAGCTCACAGAGAAACATAATTATATAATGTTAAAAATGGTCTATCATAATCATCGATACTGTTGTAAGATGAGCAAATGATGAGGTTTTTGTATTGATCAATATTGATCTTTTGCTCATCTTACAACAGTATCGATGATTATGATAGACCATTTTTAACATTACATTAAAAATCTATTTATTTGCCACAAAAATTGAGCTATAAACTTGAAATTTGGTACGTACATCTATAAATATAAGTTTCATCGATGTGCCGAAATGGGGGTGTTCGGATAACAGACACACCCACAATCAATTAAAATCTTTATATCTGCAACAAAAGTTGATCTAGGAACTTAAAATTTGGAATGCGCATATATAGTTATCCTATCCATCAATGTGTTAAAAGTGGGCGAGGTCGGGTAACAGACATACCCACAAATTACAAAAAAACATTTTTGCCATTACACTAGTTTTTCAAACTGATACGTAAGATATACATTATTAGAGGGCACAATATATATATATATATTTGCCACGCCTCCTGTTATGGGGGTGGAGGGTGTTTAAGATTTGGCCTAAGCCAAATTTAGTTTTTTGAAACTTTTATCTTAAAATTTTATTTTAATTGGATACTATTGTTGTTGTAACACAAAAGAATTTAAATAAATAAATAATAATATTTGCTAACTAAACTCCTAAACAGCGAATGTCACATCCCCTTCAATTATATCCATCGAATAAAATTTAAAATTTCAATTAAACTTTGTCCGTCTTTGTATTATTTGTGATCAACCTACAGAACGCAATTTTGTAAATTTTTTTTTTGAAATTTGGCAAAATTTCACCTTTTTGAGCAAAGGACGATCACCATAGAAAATGGTCCTGATCGTGTACTGTACACCTCCCCATCTAGCACTCTAATTTAAAATAAGTCTGATGAAGAATAGTTGATTAGGTTAATAATTGTCTGCGGCTGATCGGACCATTTTTAATAAACATTCCATAAATGGCTTTTCTCAAAGAGATTTAAGATAACTGATAAAACTGAACTAATTATGTGGTGTAAGATGTTAAATGGTCGGGAACAACCGACCATAATATTGTATTTGCTTGGTTTATTTTTTAGCTTGCAAGTCAGTTAATTTCTAAAACAATTCTATTCATACTTTTTATTCATTGTATATTTACTTGTTACCTGTAATGTGATTATTTATTTATGTCACATCTCAAGTGGTTAAAAATGTGTTCTATCGTTACTTCAACAATAAACAATAATAACGTTATTGTACTTTGAACTTTGACATTCAGCCCTAACGCATGCGTTTCTCTAATAAACAAACATACACGCATACTCAAATACATACAAACGTAAATCTCATATATCCGAAAGTGTTATGAGTGCTTAATTTGAAGCTTATGAAAATGGAACACAGTAATATATCATAGTAATAATGAATTCAAAGCAACCGTAGCTAAGCTACGAGTAGTGCTCCTACCGCCCATACTTCTCCATCATAATATTTACATTAAATGGTTTAGGTACAAAAAGTATCTAAAAAATGAACAAAGTTTCCTAGTATGTGTTTAATATGTATAAACACATGTACAGTATAGAAGAAGGAGATAGTCATTACACATACACACAGCTCTCACTAAAAATTTTTTTTTTACTTTCTTACTAAAAGTATTTTTAATATGGATTTATTTCTCTTAAAATGAATATTAATATAATTTCTTAGATATACTTTCAAACAACATACGCATAATATATATACAAGATGTGGCTGTCAAAATACCAGAATAATCAGATATTAAATATATTTATTTTTGTTTTATTTTCATGTTTGCTCAAGTCAGTTTGTTTTGTTTAATCCATCTTTAAACATTTTCGTACATTATTTAATTTAATTTAATTTTTTTCCAATTTATCACATGGTAGAGACTCATCGATAAATGTGTATATGACTGCAAAAATATATTTTTCACTTTCACAATAAAATGTGATAACCGACACCTTATCCGTCCACGAAAGCTACAAAGAAATGACTAAAGTGGTTGTTTTCAAACAAAAGTTTTGCTTTCCTCTTTACCTACATTTGTTAGAAGAAATTATTTTTTTTTATACCCTCCACGTAATAGTGGGGAATATAATGAGTTTAATACTCCGTTTGACTCTACTAAAAGCAAGCTTTAGAGATCTTACATAGTATATATATAATCTTGTTCTGAAGATCAAAATCTAAATAGATTTTACGATATCTGCATTTGGTTTATGTAGTATTGTACATAAAAAATGGGCCATCTCAGTTAAGTGCCATGCCCATAATCATCAAAAATATCTCACAACTCAAAAATAATATTACAAATTTGGGTTAATATTAATGTGTTTCTCAAAAAAGAGAAAACATCTCTCAAAATGGCATTTCTGTTAAAACTTTACAGTTTAAAAGTGAATGAGAGAGTTTTACACTTCCTTTACATTAAAATTAAACAGTACCTATTTGCTTACGATTCTGTTAACGATTCTTTTTATAATGAAGTATTCTTTTAAGATAATAATCAACAAGTGTGTGTAGCTATAGAGAAATCAGCAGAAATATTCCGTGAGAACTCTCCTCTAAGCTTTATGTAGATTTTTTGTAATAGAAACAAGAAAAAACAAGAACAATCTCCATTCCCCCATTAAATGGTAAACTTTTAAGCTTTATCTCCCATATTCTAACTTTACTCAATGCATACAATGCATGTTCTCTTAGAGGAAATAAAAAACACGGCTCAATATTAACAATTATTTATTTTTATTATAACACCAAATGTATTAATTAAAAAAATTAAAATTAAATATATTCTTAAACTAATGTTAATAAGTACGATGAGTTAATAAATAAATAAAAGAATATTATACATAAAAGGCTAAAACTAAAAAGAAATTAAATTAAAAGCTCATTATATAGATAATTATAAAATGAAAGCACTTATATTTTTTTAAATATATATACAAACTTGTAATTATTATTTAATAAATTGATGGCAATTAAATTCTTAATGTATTAAAACAAAAAATTTTAATTAATAATATTTTACAAAATTTGTTACTACAGAAAATAAAAGTTAAATTAAAATATTTCATAGAAGATTTCTGATATAACAATAATAAGTGAATTAGTTGTTGAGTTAATATTTGTCGATGGTTTTAATTGAATTGATTTGAGGTTAATGTCAGTTTATTATAACAGTATAAGATGAACAGAACGATACCCCAAAGCACCTATTTTATAATAATTCACTTTGTTCTACTTTTGAACTTTCCTAGTCCAAGTCCTTTTTCACTTAAAACTCTACATGTGTTATATCGGGAATCTTCTACATGTGTATTTAATTAAAAAATTCTTTATTGTAGTTCTTTTAGTGATATGTTAAATTACATCGTTAGATGTCAAACTTTCCTCACTCGCTATTATTATATATTACGATTGACTTGTTGTCCCAATACCTGCTAAGACTTGTTTCTACATACTAAACGAATTACCTAATTATGGCATACCAAACAGCAATGAAAACAACAAATTGTGTAAAAAAGGAGGGGGTCATTAAAATACGTTAAATTGTCGGGGTAGGTGACTAGGTACCATTAAATGAAAAAAAAAAAACTTAACATAAACCACAATGAGAACGCAAAATTCTTATAGATGTTCATCCCCATGGTAGCCGTTACGTAAAGGTTGATGTTCTACCGAATGATTGGTGGGGCGATTACGTTTAAAGAAACCACACTAGAAAAAAAAATTTAAACAATTAATCTTCTCAAGTCAAAATCAAAAGCGATCATTTCCTACCTTATACAACAGGAATATAAGCAGCAATAATATTAAAGCACCAGCACAAGCGGCCAACACCACAACCCATAGAGGTACTACATCGGGTACTGGTGTAGGTTCAGGTACAGCTTTATAGAAAATTTCATGTGTACGTATGATGTCATCTTTGGGTTCGCCAATGTATGGTAAGCGTGTTACATGTGACACCGCCATTGTTGATACATTCAACGCCACACTTCCCGCTAATTTTTCCATTGTTTTGGCAACCATTCGGGTACGTATAGCAATCCAAACATTGTCATCTTTACCCAAATGACGAGCCACGCAACGAATTGTCTCACAACGTGTTGTTCTACACGGTGAGTTTAAGTCTATTTGTGTAGCTTCCATTCCCTCGCGACGCACTCGCTTATGCGGCATCGAAGAAGAAGGAAATGTACGTGTCCACTGCTGAGAGTCATGTGCATTGGCAACTCCATCACCATCATCATAATAGTCCTCGCTGTCCAAGTATGGTTTTGAACCAACGCTATAGCGAGCTGATGATGATGATGAGCTATGTTGAGGAACAGCAGACCCGCTTCTTATATAACTTTGATTATAAACGTAACTACTGGCCGGAACTACATAACTATGGCTAGTTCCATGTTGTTGTTGTTGAGGTACAGAGCCAACTCGAACATAGGTATGATTATACGTGGGAATAGAGTACGTGTGTTGATAACTGGTACTGCCCTGTTCCTGGGGTGCTGTACCATGTCTAACATAAGTTTGATTATACACATAATTACTATCTTTGGGTTCTGAATAACTCCCACCACCGCTGTGGCCGCTTTGTTGTTGATAAGTATGACTTGTGTGAGGTGCAGTCCCAAGACGTGTGTACGTATAGTGTGGATCAGAAGAGCTTCGACTACGCAAGTCTTCATCAACATTACCCCGATTTAAAGCGCCCAAATCTAGAGCACCTGTTTGAAAACCTCGCCCACCTTGAGCAATTTTTTCCAAGTTATTATTACCTAATGATAAATCATTATATGTAGGTGAGCTACCCACACGTACATTGCCTGGTGGTGATGGTAATGATCCTTGATTACTCGTTGTACTGTAAGTTCTTTGGCGATTTAAACTTCCCCCTGGGCTGGCCATTTGTATATGACCTCGAGCGTTATGAGCTGTCATTGTTTGCTCAGTTTGTGCACTAACAGGGGGTTGGACTTGAATATTCCCTTCTCGATTATGAGTGAAGCTTTGTGGTTGATGGTGAAAAGTTCGAACAGAATGATCCACATTAGTTAAATATTCCGTACTACTTTCCACAACATGTGGTCGACCATATTGATCATAATAGACAGAAGTGTTCCTGGAAGAAACTATCATTGAGGGGCTAAGACCTTGGCCTTGACCTTGCCCTGTAGAAGATGAATTCCATGATGAAGACCAAGTCCAGCTATCCCCGGAATGAGCACCACCCTGTCTTGCAGCTTGAGCTGCCGCATTTGCGCGTTGTGAGTGAATAAAAGAAGCATCACCGGAAGCGCCTTGCTCTTGTTCTTTCTCTAAACGTTTCTTTTCTTCAACACTCCAGGTACGTGTATCTTGTCCTATAGTAACCGAGGTGGAACTACCTCTTTGACCATCTGACTTTTCTATAAATGCACCACCACTACTGCCAACACTAGATACT
This sequence comes from Crataerina pallida, assembly GCA_949710015.1. Classification (NCBI taxonomy): domain Eukaryota; kingdom Metazoa; phylum Arthropoda; class Insecta; order Diptera; family Hippoboscidae; genus Crataerina; species Crataerina pallida. The sequence continues at coordinate 20,572,538 of OX453291.1, forward strand.
CCGTGGGTACGTACTACAGCACCACTTTGTTCTAAATAAGACTTGCGCACCAAATTTTGATCTAACTGTAAATTTAAAGCATTTACATTGACATGCGGATCGCATACAATATTGCCGTCGGTCTCTGGTTGATTCGTCATATACATAAGTACATCGCCCGCTTCGGTTTGATAAGGATAATGTATAAATATCACAGCTTCTTCAATGGTAGAAGGACCTTTATTAAAAACATTATATAAATGCACAACTTGTGGCCCTAAGTCATCTTCTTTGGTAGAATTCTCCACACTTTTATACTCAGAGGCCTTATAAAGCTGGAAGTCCGGCAGTGAAGTGCCATCTATAGCAAGATCCGTTTCAACCCAAATACTTATGCTTTTGCTTATAATATTATCAAAATGTGATCCAACTTTTTCCACATTTGTTGAATTGGCCTCCATGAAAAAATCATAACTAGGTGCCATGCCTACTTTGTGCGATGGTAACATTACCACTTTGAAGTTGGCAAATTTTTTAGCTGGCAAAGGGTTGCCAATATCACATTTTAATGTGTAGTTGTTTACCTCCGAAGGGGCAGTACAAGTAATGGGTGTATCCGTTTTATCACCAATTTGTTGAATTTTCTTAAAATCCAAATCTTTTGGCATGATCATATAGAAAGCCGCTTCAAAAGCATCTTCATTCATATTAGCGATGAATACTTCAATCGATAAAGGTTCTCGAGAACCCAACAAGTACTTATCCACAGTTCTACAAGAAAATAAATAAAATAATACTCGCATTATAGAACACGATGGTGCGTATAAAAATATTTAGCCTACCTAATTTCCAATTTTAAGTCCGGCTCACAAATGTTATCTGAACCACAATTCTTTTGTATGTTAATAGCATCTCTTTGAACAATCTCTCGATTTTCGTCTATTACTGGCTCCAAGGCATCGCGTCTCCTACGAACACTTGACTTAGCCGTCGAATAACGACTGCTGCGTAAGTTATAACGTGTCTCCACCTCCAATGGTGTAAGTTTATCTTGTACATTTTCGATTAAATAAACAGTTTCGTTGCGACAAAATGTTTTACCAAAGGGTAACGTAATGGAGAGATTACGTATACTTTTGCCTTCATCCAGTAAAAAGAACATGCGCGGATTTTTCGGTTTTTTTGCATCCAATACCCAGGAGACATCGAACTCTAAAGCACTGGGCAAATATTCTCCCGTATAACTCCAACATGTCATAATATCAGTGCATGCAACATTTTTACCATCACGTACCGTCCGACAATTCTTCTCTTCTAGATTAATAAGTTTCGAGGGATTCAAGAAAGACGTCATAGCATTAACAGCGGCAACAGGTCGTGACTTAAATATAAAAACTTGATCGGAAGCGTAAGCACCCACTGCCATATCAGGATAAGTATTTCCGTCCATATCGAGACCACCAGTTAAAGCAAACCCAAATGTTCGAGGGTAAGGAGCTGCACTCTCAGCAACTTCTTCCGCTTTAATGATTTGTGAAGGCTTTTGTAAAGGTCCTGAAGGTGAACCATGAAAAATGTACACTACACCAAGACCATTGGGGCCATCATAAGGGGCACCGACAGCAAAATCGCCATAGCCATCCCGATTGACATCACCTAAAGAAGCTAAGGCCAAACCAAAACGTCCTTTTGTATTATAACCATCGCGGATATGCTCTACTGTCCAACGATTCCTCTGAGAAAAAGAACAATGAATATTAATATAATATGAATATTAATTTAGTATTCTTTTCTATAGGACTATTTAGATGTGTTACATCATAATAAAGGGCATACCCAAAATAATAAATTTTAGATAAATTATTAACTTACCTCATCTGTCCCGGTTTGTAACAATATATACACACGTCCCACGTCATATTTACCCTCGGCATTACCTGGCTCACTATACATCGGAGCACCAATAATCAAATCATCTAACCCATCACCATCCACATCTGATGAGGCCAATGAATAACCAAAATATTCACCTATCTGACGGCCGGTTATATTGAAAATATTGATCATATTCCAACCGTTCACCACGATTTTCCCCAATAAACCAGCTCCGCGTGGCATACCAATAGCAACATCGTCAATACGATCACCATTAAAATCACCCGTTGTCATTGAATAACCCAAATATGAATCATCATCTTTGGGTGTACTTTCAGTTGTTGAAAATACCTGATTTTCTGGTCGTGTTACATCATAAGAATAGGTTTGGCCTTCGGTATCAAAATACACATTAAAATAATAAAGATTTTATGTCATTATGTAAAAAATGAATTAAACTAAACCAAAACCTTAGTGTTAAGCAAGACAAGCGGATGAAGCTAAAAATGGATTTAAGTAAAAGCAGATGAGCGATAATATACGTTCAAGGACCCTTTGATAAGACATGCTTTGGCAAAAATTAAAAAAATTACTAATGACAACCGAGAACATTTCGTAGTAAGTAAAACATTAAATATAATGGGTTTCAAGGCATTCGCTTCCTTTTAGAAATATTGGTGAAGTTATGAGAGGTTAAAACCGATTATATTTATGGTAAATGGGAAGTTCTATCACCCTTAAATTATAAACATATAAATAACGATTACATCTAAATTATACGAATGGAAAAAGTTTTGCTCAGAAAGCCGTCACGAAAACGCCAAGGCGTGTTCACTCTCCACTGCACAAATCGAACGATCAGCTGTCGGAGAGTTTTGCGATCAAAACCATTGTCTGGTAACTAATACTAAATATATTACAATAAAAGTTATATTCGACTTAGACCAAATTCTGAGTACTCTCCACATTTATGCTTAAAGAGTGGGCGTGCCTACAATATCGTCCTATTTAAATAAGGTATGCATTCCGTTGTAACTCGAACTCAGCAGAGAGGCTTTTTTGTCAATTTGGCAGGAACATCCTCTCCGATATCGCCCATTTTAAACATATTTTCGCACAGAATCAATGAGTTTGAGCGTTGAGCAAACGTGTAAAGTGTAAAAAAATAAAAATAATTATTGTACATAATATTTTTTCTTAACAAAGCTTATGTGGGTTGATTGATAGATTTAACTTTTATCGCAATTTTATGATATATGAAAGTGTGACCCCATCGTGCCGCACATATGTTATACAAATGTTCAAAAATTTACAAAAACTATGTACAGCTCGAATGTTTTTAAATGGCTTTATTAATGCGAACTCAGCAAAAATTAGTTTTTCATGTTGTTTTTACTTAATTTTTTTTGTCTTTACCTCCAGTACCGAACGGTTTGTAGAAGTCCGGCTTATAAGGAAATGTAGCATCTGGTGATATTGAGTATACTTGTCCTTTTATTTATATATTTCATAACATATTTTGAGTGTTTTCATAAGTTGGAGTTGTGGTCGGGTTTAGCATTTAAGAACACACACAAAATGTATTTTATTCGATATTTATTATTTATCCAAAATTTAACAAAAATTCAAAAATTTGAAGACATTTTTGCCAAAAAAAGTAAGAAAGACAAATGGAAAAAAGGATATCATTAGCATACATTTAGAATAATTTTAGTAATACTGTAAATAAAAATAATATATAATCAGGTCACGTTAAGATATTTCAGTCAATGTGAATAAACCATTTGATAATTTGTTTAGGTAGCAAGCAAAAAATCAATCGATTATACTCATATTTGAAATCGCAAATAGATTCCTATCGGCATCCTTTACAGTAACGGTTTATTTGCCAAGGAAAGCTGAATAGATTTGATCATAAAAGTTTCTTTATATGTATTAGTTACATATATTGTATACGAGTGGTGGACGTGCAATGCTCTCACTTTATACCGCATTTATTATTTATGTTGCTTCTTATACCGTAACCTATAGTTTCTGCTTAATTTAATTTGCATCCTCTATACACATGCAAGCAAATTTTCATAAACACACACCAAGGTGTAATTTGCTATTTAAACAAAGGCTAATATGGGAACGGAAGGGAATGCATTATTGAGGACCTTTTCGAAGGGTTTCTAATTTAAGCATTCCACATAATTACAACAACAACAACTATTAAATAAAATATTCATATTGTTAAAATAAATAAAAAAAAGTTTTAATCAATTCTGGCCACATAACCAATTTGCTTCTTTTATATAAAAAATCAATTTCCACGTGTATTAAATACATATTATATAAATGTATGCCGATTCATTAAAGCAAGTACAGTACGACACTAAATACTTCAAATCTTTTATTAATATGGTTTTACTGTGTAGGTTGAAAAAATTCACAAGAATAACTTGATCGTTATTCAATGGTAGACTTTTTTAAAGCAACAACAATTACAACAACACATAACAACTAACAATATTGTTCTACTCATTCTTTAATTTATTTTATATTTACTTTTTGTTCTCTTTTTATTATTTATTAAATTTTAGTTGTATGAATGTAGAAGGAATCCTTTCTTACCTTGCCAATACCAGCTGCCGGGTGCACCCACATATAACCGATCGCCTCTCTGTAAACAGAATAAAAAATCAATTACTTACATATGTGAATGTATAGTTATTGTACCCTGCACATAATGTGAGGGTGTTCGAAGTTTGTTGTGCCCTTTGCTACACCCAAAAGGAGGCTCCAAAGATTATAAAAAGTATGTACAATATATTTTTTATCAATATGAAAATCTAAATCGTTTCGGCCCAGTCTGTTCGTGTGTCCCTTTGTTCTTGACACTTTCATGCAACATTTGAAAGTTTTACGCTTGTTTGAATTTTGACGCATGAACTTCTGCAATTCAAACCCCATACATAGATTTTAAAATTAAATAGATATTTATCCCAAGATGTTGGCTTTATATAGGAATTGATCGGAAAATCACTCGGGATCCTAAATGTAGAAAAAAAAGCTGTATAAACATTGGTTTGAAAATGAGTTATTTGCGAGTTATAGACACTTTTATATATGCAAAGAACCCATTGGCCTAATTGCAGTCGGAAATTTGAATCTGTAGCAATGGCTATAATTCCCAAACAGCTCAAACTCAAACCTGCGTTTTTATTAGTTTTTCCCCTTTTCTCATGTTCACAATCACATCTAAAAAAAATTCGACCATACCTACATATTATGATGTTGCAAAATTTCGCTCCATATTTTCATAACTGTAGAGGACAATCTCTAGAATTGAACTGTAGTGCACTTGTAAAAATTCTCGTTCAGATAATCAGTCTTATTATGTGAGTCGTCGACGTCTTAAATGGAGCCTTCGATATCTTTTGTAGTCGCCGAAATTTGTCTAGCATTCGGTATTACGTAATACTGAATCATTCATACCGAATTATAAACAAAACAAAGCGACGCCTCAGCAAAAGGTAGCAAAAGCAACTACAAAGCCGTTATTTAATTATATGTATTTGTATGCGAGAGTACCATTTAAATTAACTGTACTAAGTTTTCTATTTTTTTTTTATTTTTTTATTTCATTTATGTCAATCACTTTTACATCAATCGAAAGCTCGAAAATTAAAAGGATTTTTTTATTCATTGCTTCATAACCATTTGTGTAGTAAGTCTTGTACATATTTACTTAAATATCATAATGGTGGAAGTTTTTTTAAATATACTTACACCACTGGCGGCTGCACTGAAACCGGCTTGACAAAATCCCTGACGATGATAGCCAAAAAAATCTGAAATAAATACAAAGTTCTTCAGTTTGTGTCTTTTTGATGTGTGCCATAAAGCGCTACCACAAAATACCCGCTTCTTTTTGTTCGAAAATTACTTTTAACTTCTTTTACATGCGTATACACGATTACCTTTTAAGTACTAGACGTACTTCTAAATTTGTAATTTAGTTTAAGGAAAACCTAATTTCTAATTTAGTTTAAGGAAAACCCAGAAAAGAAAAAAGTGTGCCTTCATGCACTACTCATATTATTACTGCACAATATATTATATTTGGTTGTTTATAAACTTCTTGCAAAACATATCGAGTTTCATTGAATGAAAGTGAAAAATTCTACAAAAGGAATCCTTAACAAGATAGAGAAGTTCGGTTAGGACCAAAGCTTAAATACCCTCCACCTTTTATAATCCTCTAAAAATTAAGTTCCTATTGCCATATTTATGTATACATATGACTATTTCATGTACTTACGCAAATAGTGTTTTTTTTTTAATTATAGGCGTTTGCGTTATTCAATCACGCCCATTTTTGGCACAGTATTGGATAATGGTACCACAATACGAAACAGCGAAATTAAACTAAGAATAAGTGTGCCAAGTTTCAATTTGATATCTCAAAAATTACGACCGTGAGAGTGCCAACAACAGACGGACACAGGTACACACGGACGGACATGTCTCAAACGATTTCTCTTTTCATGCTAATTAAGAATATATATGGTTTGTGGGTTCTTCGAGGCTTCCTTCGATGATCAAAATGAATATACCCTCTTTCTTAAGGTGGAGGGTATAAAAAAGTTGAAACAAAAGAAGTTCGTGAGTAATTTTTACCTTTTTTCCTCTTAATGGACTCATTGCGATTATATGACAGAGATTAAACAACAAGAAGTATACGTACTTCGCGCGTATGTACCATAAAAGAAATCAAATCTGATCTCACTTAACCTTTCTTTTATTCACACTTATAACCACCAAGTATTGTAGAGTATATGTGCTCATGTGTTTAAGAAAATAAAATCTTAGAGTACGAAATAAGAATAAAATGCGAACAAATGATTTAAATTTTATTTCAATGCGCACATATGTTGCACACACATATGTTTGTATTTATGATATTGAAATGTTTCTTCTAAACTCTTTCAACACGTGAAACGGCATTACCAAGCAAAAAACCATCACAAAACGAATAAAAACAAGCCTTATATATGTATATATTTAGGGGAGTTGTGATGGGCTTCTAAATGGCCGCCATGATTGTGGTGGTAACAATGGCAATTCAGCCAGCAAACATTCCAACATTTCTTAAAGCAATAAATACCAAGTTAACGCAAAGAAATGTCGTCTGTATTGTTGGTGCTGTTGTTGTGCTGGTCGTTTCGTTGCATGTTCTAATTGTTGTTGTCGTTGTTATTTCAACAATTGCTTTACCTTACGCATTAATAAAAATTAAAAAAAAAAAAAACGGTAACCGTGCACCGTGTGTTGAGTGCGAGTACCATGTTGCAGCTAATTGAAATTCTACACGGGGGCGATTTTATTATGAGAATTACTTGATTCTTAAATGTCGTTTTTGTTTTTTTTACTGGCATTTGATATAACAACAATAACAAATAACAAGAATATACCAACTTATGTGAAAATCACAGAAAAGAGTAAAAAAACAAGTAAGAAAACTACTTTTAGCTTAGACCAAATCTTACATACCCTCCACCGTCTAATGGAAATAGTGGGCGTGATTATGCCCTCCATATGTGTAGTACACTTTACGTACCAACTAGGAAGATGAAATTCCACGAAAAATAAATAAAGTTTTTTCTAAAATGGGGCACGTGTGATATCCGAACGTGCCCATTTTTGACATATCGTTGTATGCCCTAATTATAACTACATTCGTGCTTTCGTACAATCTTAACTTTTTTCTGATTAGGAACATATGTACCTTGTGGTATTTGCTTGGCTTCCTTTTCGGTGTTGCAAACGGAAGGACAAACTTAGTACACCCTCATCACTAAGGTGAAGGTTGTAATGAAAAGCGACTCAGAAAGGTTTGATATAAGTCACCACCAAAGCACCTTTCACATAGGTGGAGCTTGTAAATGAAACATAAATATCAGGTTTGTAGAGGATCCATTACTTCTGATTCCAAATGAATAGTTTTCTTCGCATCAGTTGTTGGTCAAAAAGATGCAAAATATGATTAGTGTTAACACTTAAAAGATATTTTTTGGGGTTACCAGCGTATTATTTGTTTAGACTTGAACCTTGATCATATGGTTGAGTTATAAAACGTGATTTTTATAAAAATTATTTTGAGCATTGTGTTCATCACACCACCAACATTCGTGTCTTTGACAAGACAGCTTTTAACTGTTGCTGTCAAGCATTCTACTCACAACTCATTGTGGCAGTGGTTGGTTAGGTGGTTGGTCAAACTAAAGCCATAGTCGTAAAGTGATCAGTCTTGCTTACCTTTTCTTCTTCTTCTTCTTCTGTTGGTTTGTTACGTTTATTTTGTTGTTATTGTTTTTCAGTTTTTTTCTGCTACGTTTTTATTTTTATTTTTGTAGCGACTTCCTTATGCTGCGTATGAGACTTAAATTGAAACACTTCAGAGACAAATTGTTATCGTTTAATTTAATCTGGCGCACGCATCACTTCTGCATTCAATACTCGGCTTCCTTTTTCTCGCTATTGGTATTGTTGTTGGTGTTGATGTTGTTTCTTTGCATAAGACATTGTTGACGTGTTGGTTTTATCGGAGTTGTAAAAGGATTCTTTGTTTTTGTTTTTCTTTGCCGTACAAGTAGAAGAAACCCTTTTTTTCCAAGCAATCGTAACATTATTTAATTGTTGTTGCTTTTTTATATGTGATGATTGTTTGTGGTCGTTGTTGTTGTTGTGATAGTTTTGCCCTTAAATGTTTTAATTCCATAGAGAACAATTATCCTTATATGGCTTCATAAAATACCAACTACACCAACAACAACAAACACTTAACAAATTGCTTTGACCATTTAAAATGTTGTACTTTTCATTGGGTTGTGTGATATTTTCAATTCCCTTTTTGTTGCTTTGTTTTTTGTGGTTAAAATCGAAATGCCAGACAAAAGTCTTTGAGATTGTAACAGTACATACGCCGCATTTAGACATGATATGTATGTATATAGTATATGCAATATATGACACATAAACATATATGATGTAAGTGTTTATGGTATTTACATTTAATTTATGGTTTCTTTTGGTTAAAAGTCATTTTTAAACATTTTGACTTATTTGAACTCTACGAAATTTATTTTTTAAAACACACTAATAAATCCTAGTGGTAATAATAGTAACTTACATACACTTTTGCTAAAACAATATAAAAATTTTTAATACTCACTGGTGCGACATGGCGAGACTTCCTTAAAGTGGGTAAAATTTCTGGATGTAAAACATGTCCCAACGGGATCATGACGCAAGTTCTTCGTCGGTGTCATTGTATGAAATACATAACGTGGTGCGCAGGCCTAAAATGAATTAGCAAAGAAATTTTTATGTTAATATTATTGTTACAGTAACTTTTGTTAATCCTTTAGTGAAGCCTCCGACGATCTAAAGGAGTGATCTAAAATATATAAAAAGTTTAGATTTTGTTTTTTCTTTTCCTAATGTTTAGTTGGATCTATAACGCGAGTCATTGGGAAGGAGTACTAAAAATGATCCGATCTAGTTCAAAGCTATTCAAGGTATTAAACCCTTATTCCAATAATTTTTTTTTAAATCTTTAAACGGCCATATAAAGATTTATATTAAAATTTGACGCTTAACAGAAATGAATCGAACGAACTCATTTTCAATTGTGATGCAAAAAACATTCCTGCACCTAATTTCTTCAATAAATAAAAAAGTTGTGGTAAAAAGGTAGACCGACTGATAAGAATTAAATTTAAAATTTAAAATTTTGTGGGGAAAAATATCCGATTCGGTCCTCACTAAATAGTAATACTGTGCTTGACAGATGTCTTCCCTCTAAAACAAGTTCAACACATTGTGCATATATGCAGACCCAACCTGACCAACAGCACATGTTGCAGGCATGTCAACTAAATATGGTCAGTTTGACTAAACTGTAAAAAAAATAAATAAAATATTTCACATTTTTATCTCTGTGCACAACCTTTAGCTTTTACTTTCATAAGAAATAGTTGCGAATGCGTTTGGTTGAGTTGTGCTTGTTGCAATTACTTTAACAAATTTATACAATATCTATAAAAGGTAACAATTGTCCGTCTGTCGCTCTGTCTGAATATATTACATACATTGTTAACCGCTGTTTTTATATAGAATATTATTCGTAATGGAATTAGTTGGGTAGGTATAGGTGAACAGTTGAACGATGATATATGTAAATACGATTTTATTACAAAAAATAAAAAAAAAACATAGACGAACGATAGAAGTTTGCATTTATTAGAAAATGCAAGATTTTTAAATGAAGTGAAGTTGCATTTAAGAATACTTGCCTTAAATGGAAAACATTCTTGACGATTTCTAAACAGTAAGGAAGCAGCCTTAGAATGAAATCTTTAAAAGTTAAGAACGCTTTCTTAAAATTCCAGCAAAAAGGGGTTAAAAATAATTTGAAGAACCTTAGACAATGCAAAAAACTACGACTTCACCAAGTTCGCCTCTATGTGGTTAGCTCAGTACTTCAGGGAATGCCTCATTTTCTAATGTTTATCCATTCATTTTTGGTTGGTCAGATGGTCGTTTTTAAGAAAATATTCAACTTGAGCTATTTTTGGCTTGAAATTTTTCATTTCCACTTTCTTTTTGAAGTTTGGGGACAACTTGTGCCGTACTGGCCGTTACAGTGTTAACTAACTCAAATGTCTCATCTTGAACAGTTTATTTCTTCATATTTTATTTAATTCTTTTAGAATCTTCAAGTAAATAATTCTTTCTTTATACGAGTCTGTTATTCTGTCTGTGTGTATAGATTTTCTGAATTCCTTGTAGAAGCGCATAAAAAAAAAAGAAATTATTTATGTATTCAGTCATGATTCAAAGTGTATTTGTATGTAAATTACTATTTCGCTTCAGCTTGAATCGAATCTCGGATCAGTGGCGATATTTCCTTGTGTGCAAAAAATAAAAACAAAGGGAAAAAATTATCTTTTAAAATATCTACGAAACAATTTTATTACAATCGACCATTCAATTCAAAGTCAAAAATCATATTGACCATTTTTGGCAAATAATCGCTGCATACTCGTATACAAACATAATGTTAGAGGACTGAACGAGACGGAGATAACCGCCTGCCTGTACGTTTATCGTGGTGTATTATTCAAGTTTTTTGTTCAGTTATAGATTAAAGCGGGGGTATTGAATTTCTAGTTGTTGTTATTGTTATTGTTATTTTCCTACAATCGCAGGTATATTCACATTGTTCAGAGATATGAAAGATTTTAAAAGCTTGCAGTCTGTTGATCCATGTGTGATGATAAATAATTTTTAACCGCAAAGGAGAACTATTACTAAAAAGCATACAAGAGTTACATATTATTTAAAAATTTGTGCCATGGCCACGTCTACAAACCCGAAGCGTCATTGTCGGTTAAACAATTTTATTTCAGCATACACAATTTTTAGGTATTCAAGATTTGTTTCGAGCCAACCATCCATCGGTTTTTACTCATTGTGTAGTTGTTGCTATTGTGATGGCCGATGAGAACCTGTAAACATTATTGTTAAAGTGAGGCTTTATACCTTATGTTGTCATAGTTGTTGCTGTTGTTCATCTATAGCGAGGATATTGCTTGCTATTGTTTGTCTCCTCTTTATTGTATTGTCAGCGGTGGTATGTGTGATGAACACTGTATATCGAATATCACAGGAGCAAGAACAAGAGTAGAACACTCAACAACAATAGCTTCACTTAATTTAGGGTATAAAGCTTCAACATAAATACCATTTTTGGATTATACCCACCACCACTATTACTGCTGTTGCTACTGCTGCTAAATCTCAGGTTTAGTTGTTTCGCTTAATATCAAATAAGAACAAGTAAAGCGGAAAGAACGCAAACATGAACACTTGCATGTACTAGCGCATAAAGCATTTCATAGTGTACTCGCAGCTGTAGGTGGATAAGGTAGGGTGAGGGGTGATTATAAGTACATTTATAATTTACACATATGTCACTATATTAAGGATATATGTAGGGTTATCAAATTCTGAATCGATCCACATAAATTCCTAAATCCATTCAGGACACGCCCCTTAATATAAGCAAAAGTAAATGCACTGAGAAATGAGTAAGAAAACTGAATTTGTTGTAGGCCGAATATTGAACACGCTTTACATGTACATCATCATTCCGATGCATGTCACATCTTAATTGAAAGGTTGGTCGAATTTTCCATTATATAACGTTCTCGTACCGGACATGCGAACAGATGTTGTACATATACAGTTAGTTCTGCGACGCTTCTTTAAGAGTGTTGCAAACGGATTAACAAACTAAGTAAAATTATGGAAAATATCGGCTTCAACGTTAATGTTATAAAAGCTTGTAATTAGTGTTTTATTCAACTGTATGATTGCATTTGATTGTCGATTTTCTGCTAATCATTTAAGCAATTTTACACACACACACACACACACACACATACATGCGTAGTAATTTTCTGTTCATATTTGGTAAAATTATTTTGTCACGTTATGTGTATAGCGGCCGAAATCGATGCCGAGTCTGCCTTCATATTGACAAGCACGTGATAGACGGACGGACAGACAGACAGACAGGCGAGCAGGCGTACAGTTAGATGTTTTCAAATGTCATTCTAGCCAAAGATAGTGATTGTGTGTTCAAGTAAAACAACATCTTTCTATTTTATTTATGTTTGTGAACCGTTTTTCAATCGGTGGGCAGCGAACACCACGTGAGGAGCGCCAAGACAAAAGTCAATATGTTTAAATGTCTTCTGTTAAAAATTCTGCATTTTATTGTACACGAAAAACTAATTGTAAAGTTGCTTTATTACGTAGAAATCTAGTTACTTGGCGGATATAATAATATCAGCAGCATGCTCCGCCTTACAATCAAGCCAAATATTTAGTATTTCAATAAAGTCACATAACATGCAAAATGCACTCGAATGATGTATGCACTTATTGTACAATCACATACAAATTTATATTCTACAAATATTTCACATGTACGTATGTGCACTTGCATATTTAATCGCGTCTTGGATTTTCTTCTTTTTTTTTATTATTCACTACATTTCCTTTATTCCTCCCATGAACAGTTTTTATGATCTATGATGAGTGTGTTTGATTACGTTGTAACTGCTTATATTCGATGCTTGAAATGTATGACGTATTGACGTTTAAGTCACAACAATATGATGCGATATTGAGTGACGTGTTGTGGAAAGTCACCAAAACTTTAATGTATGTACATATGTTTACATATGCAATATATTGCGTAAGTTATGTAAATATTAGATTTTTTTGAAAAACGGAATGAATCTCGGTTGGGGAACGTAGAAAAGGTAAATTCGATTACAGGTTAATTTTGGATACTTTCACTTACTTCACTTCGAAAGCTCCTAGTCTTTGGGGATTTATAAGAAGAAACTTAAAAAAATTTAAAAATCCGTTTACTCTTAAAACGTTACTTACATCACTTGTTTGTAGTTAGCTAGAGTACTGTTCAACAGTGTGGACTCCTTACTATGCGATCCACATTAATCACATCGAAACGAGCTCTAAAATTGCTAAATTGGTACAATGAATCTCTACCTTATAATAGCAGACGTTAACTGCTGAGTTTACAATTCTTAGAAAATAAAAAATCTTATTTTGGTCTTATGTCTATTTTTGATCTACTATCTGCTAAAATTAATTGCTTGGAACATTACTCCTTAATTCGTTTTTATGAACGTTCAAATACGTTTATTTTTAGAAGATTTTCGTTGTACCAAGTATGCACTTAACCAACTGAAACCTATGTAATAGCCTTAGTAATCCTATTGACTTTCAAGTGTCGAGGAAGGAAATCAAACTTCAGTATTCAAAGTATTCAATTAGTTTTGTTATTGTTGTTTTGGCAAGATCCTTGTTTTATTTATTTTTTACTTTTTATTTTTGTGTATTAATGTATCATAGTTAGTAAGAGTTTAGCACTCAGTAGACTGAATAAATAAATAAATAATAATAATTCAGAGAGTTCTATTTCTGAAATTGGCAAATTCAGTGCATAGCCGTGCCCACAATTGACAAATATAGTTAACATGCAAGAAAAATTATCTATAAATACTCCTTATTACTGCATCCATACAATTTACAAAAACCTCTGCTAATTGTAGAGTTCTTCCTTTGAGGTCTAAAAGAAACTTATATTTTAATAGAATTCTTTATGTACTCTACGCCACATGTGGTAGGAGGATGTTTGTAAGTCGTAAACGAAAAATGTCAAACCCTCCTTCAATTATACTGATCGGCTATTTAACCATGTCTGTACGTCCGCCTTATCTTTAAAGATATTTCGATGTAATTTGGTACAAGGGCGTGTATTGGCCCAAAGAGGAACTCTATGGAAAATGGTCTATTGGAAATTTGTTCCCATGCATATAAAAATTCGTACAACTTTCACTTGTTTAATTATTTAAAAAAAATATTTTGGCTTCTTTCGCCTCACCCTAAATCAGGTAATATTTTACATCAACTATCGGATCAATATTTAAAAATGAATAATTACAAATATGCAAACATTACATACCTACATATATGCATGCAGTACAAACACACACACACACACACACACATTAAAACAATATCAGTACGTAAATTACTTTCACTTTTCATGGGTGAAGGTGAGAAAGAGTAATTGCATCGTAAACCTCTAAAGTAAGTATTAAGCAAACCGTGAATAATGGTCGATACTAATAATACTCAAGTCAAAATTGATATAGGTTTTATTAAAACGGGCTTGTGTGCATGACATACACACAGTTATCCTCAAATATAAGTAAACAGCAATACAATATTTTGATTATAAAGAAAAATCTAAAGCATAAGGAAGGAGGGCATTAAGGCAGAAAGGTTTCTATCATATAAAAAAAGTTCAGTGGTGTTCATTTAGTTTTAATATCAACTGTATATTTATTCTATGTAACAAATAATAAAATATATATACTGCTGGTTTAGCCCATTTCATGCCCGGCGATGAGCTAAACATGCAAGGTTTGGTTTTTTTCTTTATTTTAACTTTAGGTGTGTCCCGTTTTGGTTGAAATTTATCGCCAGATCACTGCTTAAACTGTTTTCTTATATGAACAACTTTTTTTATTGCTTAATGCACGCTGGTTAACACATTTTAAGCCAATTGAATTTTCATGTAATAGAGAGAAGACACTAAAACATTAACAGGCGGATGCACGGACCGACAGACAGTTGGTTTTAATATTATCGCTGATTTTATTTTATGAGGACAATAATGATGTCAGAACTTCATTATCAGTTTACTGGATTTTTTTTTTGGTATTCTTTGATATATTGTATGGTTTGACCTTAAGTTAAAGCAAAAGTTTACTTAGTCTATCTTTTAGCAATTTACTAAATTGATTTTATGACCAGTGACGTGGTCAGTGTGAGGGCATGGGAACATTGTAATAGAACAAGAGTATTTACAACAATGACCTGCTTTTTTAAGCAAAAATTTAGTGGAGGAATAAATATCATCAAAATGATGTAGAAATAAAGGATTCATAGAAGATTTATATTGAAGGGAATCTAAATTAAAATTCGCTGATGCGTAACAAAAATTATTTCCAATTTATATTTGGACATAAAGCGCGGATTTTCTCAATGAGCTTTCTTCTAAGTGCCAAATTTAGATTTTTTTGTTGTTGATAATTTTACTCGACTTGAAAAATAATCTGAGAAGATGGTTTTATCGGTGAGCGCATATAGTATATGGCATATACAATCATTGTGCAGGAAGTGAGGGTATTCTATGATGCTAGGACTGTACAAAATAATGTTCATTGCGCTATTATTCCTATCGCGGTGAACACTCTAGGTAAGCAGACACCGGAAAGTGCTAAGTACAGAGAAGACAATTTCCTTCCAAGAAGTGTTTATGTCGAATTAATTAGTTCAAATCTAGGTTTGTTTTAAGATGCGTAAAATGTAATATTTCCTTAATGCTTCTCTACAACAGACCACAAACTAATAAATAAGTGATCAATTCCGGATCATGGCTTACGTAAACAACTCCAAGTACAACAAGTACAGTTTTTAATCGTTTGAATTATATCACATGTTAATAATTGTAAGAGTCGCAAAGAACTTGAAAGACCCAATGCCAGGCACACTTTGCCAGCTGTACCAACTGTAAACTTGATAATAATTCATACGGAGAGAATTAAACTGAAGCGACAGTAAATACAATATATGAACTCATGTATTGTACAAAATGTGTTTATGTCAGTAGCAAAGTAATAAATTTTTACATACGCAATTGTACGAAGCTTAATAGAATAATAATTCGTATGTATGTATATTTGTACATATATTTATACTCACCACTATCAAGTCATTGTCACGACTGGTGACCACGGTTGCACCCAACCATTGATATGATTTACGATCAATCACTTCACCCTGTGTATTGCGATTGTTTTCTATATGTGGAGAGAATAAAAAAAAAAAAAGAGAAAAATACAGAAAGACAAGCCGACAAGCTTTAGTGCGTGATTTTATTAATGATATTCATACAAGGGTGAATATATTGTACGCGGAGTACAACTACATACGTATGTGAAAAAATTGTAATTACTTACACACGCGTACACAGATATGTTTATATTTACAATTTATCTCAATTAAAAGGCAGTTAAACAAAAATATATAAAAATCATATAAATTCCAACAATGGAAGAAAGAGAGATAGAGAGAGAAGAAGAAATAAGACATCAAACTGATTGCTTATATTGCATCAAACATTTGATGTTGACGCTGGAATTTCAAAAAAGAAACAGACATAATTATATCTTAAAGAAGCAGCAAATAAATCTGATAACACACTCAACACACACACATGCATATGATTATAAAAATATTTCCTTAAAAATATGCAGCAAAAGCACCTGTGGGCGAGTAGCACTTCTTGCCGGTTTGGTATAATAATACCACTAATGAGAAAATGATTTCATGATGGCTTCACTGTATGCAAGTAATAATTATACGAAATCTAATATAATGATGTGCCTGATGATTGCAATGATTTCATATTTCGGGTAAAGTTTCTTCCATCAAATCAAACATTTCTTTTACCTTTAAACCTCACGAAGCATTTGGTATTATTTCCTTTTGAGCATGTTAGCATGATAAAATAATAAAAGTTAATAAAGTGAAAGTCAATGCAGAATATCCATAAATATATATAATCACTGCCAAGTGTACTATTTATAGTCTCAGAGGTGCCTTTTAGGGATCACTAAAATATTTAATAACACACTAGAGTAGACATTTAATACTTGCTTTGAATACAAATACTTACTACAATGAATGGTTTCTTGCATTATGAGAATATTTCATGTAAAGTATTCACTTGAGCTTCTATCGTTCATTTGGGTATTGGGGTCAATTCAAGTTATTTGTTAAAAATTCTTTGCATGTAAGGAGACATCAACTCTCTATTCTTTGATATCTATTAACATGCGAACATAAAATCTATTAACCCTGCATACATAAAACGGACATACGGACACATAACTTGTGGACGAAACAAAAGTAAAACTCTTATGAGCACAAAGGCAAAAAATTGGTTAAAACTCAAGGCCGCGTAGACACACGTTGGCGAATATTGATCTGAAAATGCACGGAGTCCTATAGGTGCAAAATAGTTAAAACAAACCGCAACACGAACAAGTTTTTATAAGTTAAAATTAACGGACACACGGACACAAAACTCCTAAAATTGTACGCAAATGAAAAAAAAATTCGCTGACAAAATATATTGATATTAACGTCTGATATAGGGGCATCAAGTATTATACAATTTATCTTAAAGAAAATGATTATAGGTATAGGAAGAGGTAAAAAAATATTCTCCGATTCGCTTCACTAGCGATATGGGTTTGACCAAAAAATGTCATTAAACAAAATTTTTTTAAAGTATCTCAAAAAAAAAGAGCATGACTAAATAGTTCAACTCAGTCAGTATTTGATACTAAATCGATAAAGTTCCAATCATCCTCTTAAATTTAATGTACCCTTTACCGAAAGTACAAAACAGAAACACCTCAATCAACTTGACCACTGCAGGGGCAGCCTTAATACTATAACAATTATTTTTATTCATCGTGGCTCGTCTTCCCTACTTATACCTTTTCATAAATTGTTTTAATTTGCGGATATCGTTGGCAGCGAATTTATTTATTAAGTAATTCTTGAGGAAGCTTAAGCACTTCCTCATGTGTACAAGCATAAAGCTTATGATTAACTCATGAGTAAATAATTGTTTCCATAAATCCGCAGTTTTATGAATTCTGCAGTCAACGATTTTCATATTATCGTTGTATTCATGACCATGTATAGTTATAGTAGGGAGGTACGAGTAAAGGTCGTTCATGAATTACCCCTAAAATCGTACATTTATGATGGCAAACGAGCTTTATAGATTGCTGATCTATTTTATAAAAATGGCAATTGTACGGAGTCCTCCCCTACAATAAAATTGAACTGAATGACTTCCGGTTTTGTTTGCTTTTGCTTTGCCAATCATTCCTTCAAATCAAACATCAATGAACGTTTGCAAACTTGTACGCTCTAATAAATGCAACAAACATTAGCCTACAAGCTAAATAAAGATGATGTTGTGGCTAATAATCAAGTATGATAATAATGATTAAAACAACTGTCAGCAATCGCACATTACTCGCTAACACACTCAGATTATTTTGCGGTTTAACTAACTTGATTATGCGTGATTGAATAAACAAAATAACTCTTCTGTAGTGACGCTAATTCTATAAATCATTTTTCCTTTTCATAAGCAATACAGCAGCAGTGAAAGCAGGGGTACACGTGTACGAGAAAGAAAGACTTATCGATCTGCAGTTGAGCACTAACAATAACAAGAAAGAAAATTTAATTTGGCTTGTACCAAACCCTAAATACGCTGCACATCTATTCCGTCTTGTAATAGTGGCGCTTCACGAATTATATAAAAACCGCCCTTAAAATACTAACTAATCGATTATAGAAAATAGGTGAATGCTCTTTTCAACCGTCCTAAAATATTACTAAATATTTGTACTGAAGTACTAAAGGAGCTCAAAAACTAAAGTTTTTATTTCAGGTTTAGATAATTAATGACAAAAAAACTGAATATTAATACATAGCCATTCGTATGAAAAATTAGCACCTTCTATAAATATTTACTGCTTATAAGCTATTGTTCTAAAATTACACATTGTGGCCTTAAATTAATTATTGTGCAAACACGTTAGACGGTTTTATATGCTGCATGGTGTGATAGTGCTTGTGGCACCACACAAAGTATTACATTGTAAAACCCAAAAGCAGACAATTCCTATAAGCACCCTTATCATCAACGTCAACATTCATTTACTATAGGCACAAAATTCAGCACAAACGCACACACACGCAAGCAATGATTTATGCAGGCGACTTATAAACATAAAACGTCAATTGTCTGCTTAAAATACTACCGGTTACCAATATCCTCCCATTCTTAATAAGCTTAATGTCTGAGGTATGGATTGTGGCTGTCCTTCTTTCTCTCTGCCCGTCTCTCCGTTTGTTTGTCTGTCTGTCCGTCCGTTTGTTGTGGTAGTCAAATATACAGACAAAGGCAAATGCGGCCTTTAGTAAAGACATAAAATGTATAAACATACGCATTTAATAGGTGGGTAGGTAGGTAAGTAGGTACTAGAGTAAGAGTATATGGACGCGCACTACCACTACGTATACTTTGCTGGCAATAATAATAATAATAATATGATGATGATGATGATGGTGGTTACGCTTCTGTTAGCATAGCCGAAGCAAAGTGTTAATGTTTGGCACGATCTTTATTATTACATGGTTGTACGTTCGTACGTTCTTTACAGCGATTATCTAGAAAAATTATTACTTAAGTACCAGATGCTGTGTGCATGTGCGTGCGTGCAATTTGTTGTTACATATTATGCTAAGAATTGTTGATGCTGGTTATGATTATGTTTAGTTTGACCACAACCATAAATTAGCATGTTTATATAACTTCATCGACATAATGATTGGTGCAGACCGCAGCTATAAGAGCCGTAAATAATTTATGTATACAACACAGTGTGTTGGGCAAATCATTGCTCTTCTGAAAAAACTGAAAAAGGTTATCTTTCTCTAGCTTAGTTACATAGAATTATATAGAATGTGAAATTGTCAACCATTTGTACGCATATACATAGGTTTATATATAGTTGACACAATGCACAAATCATAACAAATTAGTGGGCTAGAAAATCGGGAAAGGTAAGAGACAGCCTTTGCTGCGGTTAGCAAAATTGTGCACCATAGTTTTTACATTAGCTGATGATGACTTTTAACTTAAGTTGTGTGTTAATCATCCTTCTCTCACTCTCTTACGATTTTAAGTCGACCGTCTGCGTGGGATATAAAACTAGATTAAAAAAATCACAAGTTGTTGTTGTTGTTCTTATTCATACATACTCCGTACCTAATACAACTCTAGTTAATATATATATTTTCGGCATATGCTATAATCATTTCTTTGCATGCCAATACGATTTGTCCTTGGGTGATATAAACAAATTGAAAAATTCTCTCCTTAGATGGTAAGTGGTTGGAATGGAAATTCTCTAAGTGCTTTTGTTTCACCATAATTTACTGCAATGGCAACAGCCTGGTGATTGTCTCAATTGGAAAATCTTTTCTGGTATTTGTATATGCCGGCACTCCCAGACATGGGACCTTTTATGCACGTGCTATTATTTATTTGCGTTTTCTCGTTTTATGCGTTATTCTAAAAGAATTTCTATAAATGAAGAGCTCGATAAATTCAAAGTTTAGTGCAATTCTTCCGATTGCAGTTAATTCGCATGCACGTACGTCGACGCATTGTTCGAAAATGTTCTTTCTGTTTGTAACAATATAAACTTACAAATAATGTATTTAAATATACAGAGGCTGACGGAAATATCTGTGTATGCGTACAGAAAAAATGTGTATTATTCTGGTGAATGGTTTGGGTTAGTTGTGGCACACGCTCATTCTCCTGTTTCATGTTTGTGACAAGATTAAAACACTCGTGTGGGTAAAAGTGTGGCCGCTTGCACACAATAACTTTATTTGCACATTTTAAACAATTTGCTTTTCCGTTGATTCTTTTATACCTTTCAGCTTAGTAATGAGGGTGTACTAAGTTCGTTGTTCTGTTTGTTGCAACACCCAAAAGAAGACAGGTGAGGTCCTCTACAATGCTCATATATTCTTGATTAACTTCAAAATGTAAATGTTGTCGATCGAGACTAGTCCGTCCGCGTTTTCCTATTTTTTTAAATGGAACGCTCACGGTCTGGGCCGACATTTTGTGCAAACCTTGCGCAGTTTGTAAAATCGGTTGAGGTCCACGCCTACAATCCATAAAAATTTCTCAGAGGTTAAAATGTGTACAAATTTGTAGTTAAGATATCCATTAAAGTGCCCATATGGGCGTGGACAAGCCTACAACTTTCAAAAAACTTTACTCACAAAAACCTTAATGAGGTACCTGCCATGTCCACTGAGGAGCTGAAAGGTATTTAAGATTTGGCTTAAACCAAATTTAAGTTTTTTTTTTACTTCTTTGTCTGTAATTTTTTCCATTTATATATAGTATTTCTGCTCTTACTTGAATACGTTGTTTATTCAATTGCCTTCTACACTAGACGGAAGACAAAGAATGGTTCACGTAAATAGTTAAATCACATGGTAAATGAAAGTATTTATAGTTAAATGTACGACTGTACGACTGTAATACATCCAGGAAGTATGCTTTATACCGCCTTTGATCTTTTGAGAAGATGGAGAAGAACGCCAAAGGAGTGGGAAGCTTTTAGGTGTAAAAGAAACAATTACCAAAGTTTGTCATTCGCTATGTGTTCATAGTATTATGTTTTATGTAATTTTCTTTTTTTTTTGTTAAATTTTCTCATCAACATTTATACAGTCTTGGGCATCTTTAGGTGAACAGGGAGATTTCTGTGTTTAAAAAATTTCCAATAATCCATGTAGTAGTAACTTCAACACTACGTGTTATTGTACTTATCAACACTATAATTATTTTATGCTATACCCTCCGCATTGGTGATGGGGTTATATTAAATTTTCTATAGTGTTTGCAACACTCGCACTTGGCGTCGCAGACCAAGTAAAGTTATATATTCTTGAAATTCTTCAAAATCTGAGTGGATCAAAAAATTTCCGTCTGTCTGTTGTTGGCCCAGTCAAGGTCGTACATTTTGAAAACTTGATTAAAATTGTATAAAATCGTTTAAGGGCCACGCTCACAATCCATAAAAATTTATTTATCTGACACAAAAATGTTGAAAATTGTTAAACACATTTGTCATTAAGGCAACCATCGATGTATCAATATCCATTATCTGACCACGCCCATAATTTACAAAAAACCTTTTTCATTACAAAATTACTGTAAAGGAGATGGTGACCTTAGCCAAATTTTAGTTATATTACTTGTTTATTTACAAAAAAAATACTTTAAAATTGTTTTTCCAAAAATGGTTGTCTGTCTATTGTAGTTAAACAATGAATGCACACTCTATAAATATATTTTTAATAAACCATATACATGAACAAACGCCTACATATTAATTATTACCTATTAAGGAAAGCCGAACTTAATGAATCAACTTCTGTGAAACACTAAATAATAGTGTCAGTGATAAAAAGTGAAAAACTACAATAAATTTGGCTTAGACCAAATCTTATAACCCTCCACATTTAGCTATATTCAAAACAGTACGCGTGGCACCTTTTTTTAAATTGTAGGCGTGTCCATTATCTAATCACAAGCATTTAATTAGCACATCCATTGATGGGGTAATAACAAATATGTTCAGATTAAAAATTCCAAATTTCACCATCGTAGCTGAATTTTTGTGGTATATAAAAACATTTTTTCGATTAATGGGAATGGCTCTTGACCAATTTTTCCCAATTTCAAAAGCAATCTGCGTAAAGAAACTAGAAGTGAAATGAAAGATCATGAAAGCGCCCACAATAGGCAGACACACGGAAACGCTCAGTTTTTAATGCTGATCAAGAATATTTATAAATACTTTGTAGGGTTTCTACACTTGGTATGCCCCCGCCTTATGTGAAGGGTATAGAAATGACTCATTAATGAATTAATAGAGTTGTTTGTTCACATACATACATATACATAAGAGTAGATTGTTTAATTGTTTATTTATAATCACCTGATGAATCAAATTTGACTAATGTGCAGTCACCATCTGTCATGCCACATTTAAAGACAGCACCTGCTTCAACAACACCTTTCTGAAACGATGATGTATCGAACTTGGGAGCACCGACTACTAAACTGTAAATAGATATAAAAACAAAAATACGGCCAATAACAATAAATGATGCAAATCAAAATTTCATTCAATAAAAAACAATTTCTAATCTTAAGATTGAATCAGTTGTGGTCGCCTCTCTTCTACTCTTCTGCTTCATATGTTTTTTATTAAGCAGGGATGTGACATCTGTCAAAAACAGTTGCAAGCAAGCAACCACAATTAATTGATGTCAATTGTTAATAGTCAGCAACAATGTACGGGTGGAATTAGAATGCAAGAAAAAAAAAAACCGGGTGTGAAGAACTTTAACTCCTATTTAGTCTTTTACAAAGACCGCCATAACAAGTAGTCCTCTAACGGTAATTAAACGATTGTGTGGCATTTGAAATAAATAGAATAGAAATTGAAATAAACAACATTTTGTTAAAGCAATTCTAAGAAAACTAAAAAGAAAAAACCAAATACAAAAAGAAAATATTTTCACGATATTTGTGAACCAAGCTTCGTATATGTTTTCAAACACAGACATGACCACTTACATAGGGCAGCCATTAGTAAATGTAGCAAACATTTACTAATCATGACCAGTAAATCAAACCAGACAGACGTGCGGACATGGTAAAATAATAAGAGTAGTCACTGTATTCCTTCCTCTACTGTATAATACATGAATGAAAAGTTTACTTACGAACATAGATTAAAAACGTTTTAAAATGTGCAGTTGGTTATGAGTTTTTTTTTTTTTTTAAAGTAATGAACATTTCTATGGTAGGTATGTATTTAGTTGTTTCACAGGATCATCGCATGAATGACTTTTCATGCATGCTTCTTTACCATACCGAACCTGGGTCAACATATGTATGCTTTAACGTGTTCAGTCTTATTGTCGTTATTGTTGCTGTTTGTTTCCTGGTGCTGTGTGTTCTGGGAAAATATTTTTATTTTTATTTTCATTTCATTCACATTGCTTTCATGATTCTATGATATTATTTTTAAGTCAGTTGCTACATATTGGTCAAGGGGGATCTATCGTCGCCGACTTTTACTCTTCCACAATATATAGTATGACAACCATATACACACATGCGGTATGGGCATGCGTGTCAAATAGTTATAATATGACTGTTGAATGAACTACAATAAATTTCTTCCTAAAGGTGGTCTTCATGTGTTATCCTTTATATAGAGATATTTGTACACAGTACTTGCAGCATTGGTACAGTTGTATATATATAAATATATTTATAACTTTTTAGCGCCTTTTTAGCGTTGATCTTTTATGTGTTTCTTGCACTACTTGTGCGGTTGGCCGGTTTCCTGTCTTTTTACGAACAGTGCCTTATATTTAATGGGAAAGTAGAAAAGCACTTCTTGGAATATTATATAGACTTTTTTTTAATACGAAAACACCTTTCAAGAACAGTGTATATTATGTCTGAATTTTATGATTAAACAATTAAAGTTAGAATCAGTCAAAGTCTTCTCTTTTACTCTACACCACTTACTTTCGCAATTTATACTATAGTCTATCCATCCAAAGCTTGTCCGATCATTTGACTAAATGATTGAGAAGTACGATTTTTTTTAAAAACTTAAGGATCTATAGTGGAAAATCAGATCCAAATTTGTCACAGTCAATTAGTCAGCTGAAGAACCATTCCGTATTAATCTAATAGTAATTAGTGTTTTTAAATTAGGCACTAGGTCGGTTTGTTGTTTTTACATAATAATTCTTTTATTTATTATACCCGACGTTTCGTCGCCTTGTGTTGAGACTTTTTCAAAGGTAAATATAAATTGTTTTTCGATATTAATTTTTATTACATTCTAAAAAGGAAATATTCTTTGGTTCACTATACGACTAACATAAATTGACTAAGTTTTTTCTTTAAAAAGTATTAATTTTCGTGCGTTTGAATCAAGACATATCCTTGTTCAAAATTTCGTTTAAATATCTTACAAACCGTGGCCTGTAATTTGAACATAAATTTACGTGGAAACATAAAGACGGGCGTGATCAAATGAAGAATGTTATTCCGAATCGATTGATATAGTAGAAGGTGGGTGTAACTTCAGCTATTTAGAAGTTACAAACATCCGCCTAAACTTGATATACCATTTACCACAAGGGGGGCAATAAAAACAACAACTTGGTCAAAATTATTGTTGTTAGCATGATATAATACAATAAACAGAACGCATAAGCACTTGGTTTGAGCTGCTTATTAGAATTCCAAATTTGTCTATTCGAAGCGTCCCTATAACCGGAAAGTAACCCGATCTATCACCTTTTTAATATCATATATAAATTTCTATTTATTTTTATATTAAAAAGAACTCCTGACCTATCGAATATTTTTGTTATCCATTGTACATAAAATTATCCAACAATTCAGTTGAAAAAAGCTTAATAAACTTTCTCCCACACCTAATATTAGATTAAAAAATGTTGAATTCTGGATCTAGCATGTATGTAACAACAACATAGGAAGAGGTCAATTATACTTTTACAAACAAACACTGATAATATTCAATGTCATGGGCAACCGGAAAATAAGACTTAAGAGAGAAATCAAATGTAATATGAAAGCAATTAATGAAAGTTCCAGTTAGAATCAAACATTCATTTGTATAGCCTACGCATAAAATAGGCGGTATACTAAGCTTGTCATTCCATTTGCAACACCCAAAAGAAAACGTCAGAGACCCCTCGGAGATACTTTTAAAAAATATATGTTCTTGATCAACATTGAAAACAGAGTCGTTCTAGAAATGTATATCCGGACGTCTGTCTGTTGTTAACACTCTCTCAGTCGTAAATTTTGAGATTTGGGTAGATCGCTATATAAATTGGGTAAAATCGGTCAAGAGGCGCGCGCACAATCCATAAAAATCTATATGTCTTCCACAAAAATTCAACTATCACGTGGAATACACGTATTTATAATTATAGCACTCAGCAATGTGCCCAAAATGGGCGTGATAGAATAACAGACACACCCACAATTTACAAAAAGTCATACTCGGCTTAAAACCCGTGTTGCATAAACTATTAGAAGGCGGAATGCAGCAGCTACGTCCACCATTTGTATGTAGATGTGGAGGATTCTTAAGATTTGTCCTAAAACAAATTTAGATTTTTTACTTCTCTTACAAAAATTATTCCCACATATGACAGCAGGCACATTTGTACATACTTGTACTATGTGTCTGTACTTGCAATGATAAATATATTTTTAAACCATTTTCATTAATCATGACAAATGAAATAAAACAAACTTTTTAACTGAACTGAACTGAACAGCAGGGCAGCGCAACAAATGTTAAGCATATGTATGGAGAATGGTAACGCACACACATGTGCATGTGAGGATAATAATGACGATATCCCGTCTGCGTTCACTCAACCTTATAAGTAAATGTCTGTCTGGTGTAAGAAACATGTGTTCAATTGTTGCGCCGTAATTGTATGCAATGCATGCACTAGAAGAAAAACTGTTCGAAAGGAGAACTTTTTGTGGAAAATCTTTCGTGTTGTGTAGTTATTGAAATGCTACATACATACAAACACACTTGAACAGTTTTACTTCCGCTTACACTCAGTAATTCTGTTGTTGTTGATGTTTTTATTTGTACAGTAAAGGAAAGAGGCAAATAACACGCACGCGCGCCTTTCAAATATTTTAAAACGATTCAGGTACCTGATACTACGTTTTACATATACACTATGGGCATATATTTATAACAACTACAAACAAAACTTATGCTTATTCTCTCTGAAAATTGATGCTTATCAGTGATGGTGATGATGAGCGTGGTGTTGACTGTATGTGGAATGGTTAATTGATGTCTGTTCACGGTACATATTAACCATTGTGTATTGGTGTTTGTGTGTCTTATTATATTTAGACATTTGACTTTTGCATGCTACACTGCCACAGGGCAGATGACGTGAGGGGCGATGTTTGTAACTACCCGAATATTTACCTATTTAGAAAGCAACGCCTAACACCTAATTACGACCTATTTAGCTTTTATGATATTGTACCGATATAATATATATAGGGTTCGGTTGTAAGATGCATTAAATAGTTTGCTTTAACCGACTATAACTTTGTGACTTGTTTCCATCCACCATGAAGTGCACGCAGACAAAGTTGGAAAAAAAATTTCAAGGGGAATAACATACACTACATGATGTACACGAATGTGTGCATATTAGCCCAAAGGAAATGTCACTATTATGAAAATAACAAAAAACATTTAAAAACTTTTTAATTTTTATAGACACTCCTTGGGCCTTAGGACAAATACTTTGTAAGTGTGCAGATTGCTATTAATACTCTTCAGATCAACAAACTATCTTTTACCTTATAAAGGCATCATAAAAAGTCTTTTTATCACATTTGTTTAATTCAACATAAAAGTCAAGGTTTTCGTAGTGATTTCGGGGATAATTTTTAATGTTTAGTTTTTTGATAGCATGCTCTTGCCTGCCACGCCCATCACTGTTTGTATGTAAATGTGGAGGATATTTAAGATCTACTTACTTGTTCTAAAAAGTGTACATTGCCTTTACGCTGTATTCTATCCACTCCAGTGTATGGTCATCATGGTCATGCGTTTTGACTTTCCAAACGATTCATGCAAACCCATATATACTATAACAAATCAGCTCTAGCAGCACCTTACATATTATAGCCTATACCATGAATGTGAGAAATTTTTAAGATTGACATTTACTCGTATGACATGATGACCGATCGATAATGAATTCAAGTTTTGTGCACATTAAATGTTTGCAAAATCATAAAATGGTCATTATTGTATTCCGCACAGTCGTTTACCCTATTCAATAAGTAAGTTCATATAACAGGAAAATCATAAAGTAAATGCTTCAAACCATTTAAGAGAAACCGAAGAGAAAAGTTCATGCAAAGATTGTTGTATATATGGGTACCTTGTCAAGCACACCGTTAAGCGTTTCCTTACATGTGCTCGTACATTTTATGATTATATGAGTATTTTTTGTTGTTTTATACCCTACACATAAGATGGGCGGGTATACTAAGTTTGTCATCCCGTTTGCAACA
This sequence comes from Crataerina pallida, assembly GCA_949710015.1. Taxonomy (NCBI): domain Eukaryota; kingdom Metazoa; phylum Arthropoda; class Insecta; order Diptera; family Hippoboscidae; genus Crataerina; species Crataerina pallida. The sequence goes on from OX453291.1 coordinate 20,600,934, forward strand.
CTTAGAAGGTGGCGTCAAAGATCGCACAAAGTAAATACATTCTTGATAAGGATCAAAAACTGAATCGATCTAAACATGTATGTCCGTGTGCCCATGTTTCTGTCTGTTGTTGACTTCTTCACGGTCGTAAATTTTGAGTAGAAATTTTGTACAGACACTAGTTTTTGCACGCAGATCGCTTTTTAAAATGAGAAAGTCAAGTGCCAAGCCCCCAATCGACCAAAATTAATTTATCTGCCACAAAAATATAAATTAAGAACAAATGTTTATAATTATCCCATGCATCGTACTAAAAATGGGTGTAAACTAATAACAGACACGCCCACAATCGACAAAAATCTATATATCTGTCAAAAAAAATTCACCTATAAACTTAAAATTTGATATGCATAACTATAAATATTCCATCCTTCGATGGGCGTGGTCAGATAATACACGCTCCCAAAATTTACAAAAAGCCATACTCAGCACAAAATTCAAATTGTAAGGTGATATGTAATATATTTACTACCAGAAGGCGTTATCATATACATGCCACGCCCACTACGTATAAGTAGATATAAAGAGTATTTAAGATTTGGCTTAAGACAAATTTAGTTTATTTTATTGGTTTTTTATAAATCTGTAATCTTTAGAAAAATATGTAAAAAAAAATTGTGCATTTTATGAAGCATCAAACCGTCCAGCATGACGACTTTCATTACCCAAGTGATTAACATATCGTGTCAAACGTTGAGAGTATTGTTAGATAAGAGAATCGTCAATTATTGACACCACAAAGTCCATTAAAGATGTCCGTTTGTTTATAAAATGAATGTGAAATGAAATGTGTAAGTATCTCATAAATTTTACTAAATATTCAATTAAACAATATAAAAAAAAAACAAAGTATAAAATACAATGTATGATAAATAATAATACATAACGTGGCACCAAAAAGAAGATGAAAAAGATTCAAATCCTCAGGGTTTTATTACATATTCCTGACTCAACTTTACATAATAAATATATTAGAAAGTGACTCTGAAGCGATTCGTACAGAAGTTTCATACATCCAGACAAACCTAATTAATGTATGCTTAACCGCACCGATGGCTGGAGGCTTTAGCTAGAACGATTTCTCCTCCTTCTCCTCTAACCATATGTGTTATTTACGTAAAAACGTTTGCTCTCCTTTGTACTTACTCACCTACATGATTAAATGCGTAACATTGATAGTTTATTATGTGCTTTAGCGCAACGTTCATTAACCTATTTTATGCAGAAGAATTAGACTTGCATTTGAAAACAGCGTTTTGAAACGATTTTCGATTGGTTAAGTGGAACAATGGCAAGCAAAAGCTGGCAACAGCACACGGATGATCATGTCGTTCATTCACTGATGACCAATTTTGGTTAACAATTACAGTTTTGTCAGGTATTTGGCACGCATGCGATGTAATCATGTTGAATAGTAGCAAGAGCAACAATAACAATAACACCAACGAGAACTGCGGGCATGTTAAGTTTCCTTAACCAGCGAAACTGTGAAAAGCTGCCATCGTACAGTAAATACTTGCCACACCATACATAGCAACACAAATAGAGGTTGCGTTGTTCTGTTTTCTGCACTATTTACTCAAACTGAGGCCGTGCCATCATTGTTCACATATAAGTACAACTTGGCATACATATCTCAATTCTACAATACTAAACATTAGCCGGTAGGCGGACATATCCATCACCGATGTACTACGTCCAACTGTCTTTCAACTTATGGTATGTGCACATCATTTGTTTCCAATTTGTCTACCTCTACAATTTGATAAGGCATCAATATTAGTTTGTACGATTGAAATAGTCGCTTATAAAACATTTTCTTTGTAGACTTTGTCAAAATAAAAAACTTGAACGGCTTAAAGTTGAAAAATGTTTTTTTTTATATGCAAGAGAAACCAAAATTTTACATAAAATAATGTCATTGACAGTTTACAATGTACTTTAAAAAGGGATACAAAATTCTGCCAATAAACTAAAACTTTTGCTACTTTTCATCTTTGATCAATATCTGTGAATTATATAAATAGCTGGCGTTTAGAGGTTTTCATAAGAAATGCATCAAAAATTTCGTTGTTTTTATAACATCTGAGCATCTGAGAATTATTTAAAGTATATTACGCACTTGATGAAAATGGTTCTTTTTTACAATACAATACAAATATTTTGTAAATATTTCTTGCATCATTTAGTGAATTCATTAAGAAAGCATTTTTATTTAATTAATTGCTTCAAATTAAATTCTCAACAATGCGTTTTATTTCATTTGCAATTGACTTGAACTTCTGGTTGTAGTTTTTGGAAAACGTTTGTTTTATGAAAGTGCGTGTGAAAAGTAAATTAAGATAAAAATTGTGTGTTGATGATTTTTACGATGATACCAACACGCACATTGTTTTTAATAAATAAATTAATTCTGTTTGCACAAAGGCAATTAAGAGTAGAAGATAAATTTCAAGCCGGTTTGTGGTATAAAGTTTTCTAATAAAATAAACTTTGTTCGCAGCGAGGAAAAAAGGATTCAGAGACATTCCGAAGCATATTTGTTTATGATCAAAATCTGAGTCGATCCATATCCATCCCTTGTTAAACCTCTCACGGTCTTTTAGTTTATGTACACAGTTTCCTAAGCAACGGTGTTAAGAAGCACGCCCACAATTGAAGAAAATTGATATTCAGAACAGATCACACCTACGTATTGCAAAATTTGACTTAATAATCGTTCAAAAAGGGGCAAATTATAAACCTACTACGGGCATAAATAAGGAGGGTACTTCAGGTTTCAATTAAACCAAATATTTTCTTGGCCTTTAATGTGAAAGAATAACTTAAGGTTTATTAGAGTCATTAAGCACATAATTGGCAATTTTGTTGAACAATTTTTTACATCTTTACACCTAATTTTTAAATTGTTTAAATGAGTCAACTATTCGACTTGATTAATTTCGAACTTAGTACAAATCCATCTGGCCGTCTGCTATATATAATTCGGAAATAATTCTATGTGATGTGGAAGTTTCAATTTTGAAGTTAATCTGCAAAAATTATTGTCAGCGATTTTAATTTGCACTACATTCACAAACTGTGGAGTAAGTTGATTCATTCGTAATACTTATTATCAAGCAAGATCCGGGCCTTTTTACTAAAAACATAGTCATCGTGGGTCCAATTTAGAGTAACTGAATTAATTTCTGAGTAGGTGCAGAGTTAATGCTGTCTTGGCTAATTTGAAAATAATTTTTTCATACTCAGAATCAACTCATTCATTTTTGGAATCAATAAATTTTGAAAGCCGCGTATTTTTGAATTATATTGTAATTATAAAAAAATGAAAATTATTTCATTCTATTCCAAACATTTAAAGGATTACAAATAAATTGGTTTCTTAACTGCAATACTTACGAGTTCGTTTGAGGATAACCGCTGCGTCCTTTATGAAATGCTATACTAAAACCAAACATTGTGTTTGGTTCTCTTTGGTGGCGTGTAAAACTGGGTATATCTATATTGTAGGCCCCGCCATTTAATGGGCCTAGAAATAACAGGAAACATGTATAAAATAATAGCAGTTGTAGCGACAGCGGCGGCAGCAGCAATATTCGATCATTGGCAGTTCTGGCAGTGATGTAGATTTGCTGTTGGCAGCTCTGCAACGACCCCGAATGGTTCAGAGCGCTGTAGGATTTTTTGGTTTTTTTACGATTGTGCATTTTTTTTCGTTATCGTATATGTTTTCCTTTTAAATAAATAGATTTGATTAGCTTGTTCAATCGCTCTCGATGGTAATTCTCTTCTTAATTGTTAATAAAGTTCGTCATGTTTTGGCGCATCACATGTCTGTATTGATCTATAACATGAAAAACACACTTTATTAACATTGTGTGGCAATGATATTTTCTATATATATTTTTAAAAAATATCACATTTTAAGTATCTTGACAGGTCAGTGATAATGTTGGCTTATAAGGAATTACAAGGTCGTTAAACATGTAACCTAAAGTAAGTAAAGGTTACCTTGTAACCTTACTCTGGATGAAATTATATGAAACAAGATAATGAAGTTCGGTTAAGACCGAAGCTTAAATACCCTCCACCTTTTATAATCCTCCAAAAAATAAGTTCCTATTGCCATATTTATGTATATGACTATTTTATGTTCTCACGCACACAGTGTTTCTTTTTTTAAATTATAGGCGTTTGCGTTATTCAATCACGCCAATTTTTGGCACAGAGTTGAACAACGGTACCACTTATATTTGTACCAAATTTCAACTTGATAGGCCTAGTATTGTTCGATATATAATATTTTAAAGATACAATTTTTCGAGTTAAGTTGAAATTTTCGTTTATTGTGGGCGTGGCTCTTAACCAATTTAGCCCAATTTCAATATGGAATAGCGAAATTAAACAACGAATAAGTGTGCCAAGTTTCAATTTGATATCTCAAAAATTACGACCGTGAGAGTGCCAACAACAGACGGACACAGAGACACACGGACCGACATGTCTCAAATGATTTCTCTTTTCATGCTGAATAAGAATATATATGGTTTGTGGGGTCTCCGAGGCTTCCTTCGATGTGTTGTAAACGGATGATCAAAATAAATATACCCTCTTCCCTAAGGTGGAGGATATAAAAACAATATAAATACTTGATGTTTCGTCGTACTTGAAGTTTCATTCATATTTTTGGAAAACAACGAAGAGGAAAACATCTGTTCTTCTTAAAAATTAAAATGAATGCAATAAAAAATTTAACATAATTAACATAAGGCCGCGTATATTTTTTTTAAACAAAAAGTAACTGCCGCAATGCCATTATTATGAAATGTTTGCCCTTGTTGCATCTTTTCTAGACTAGTGTAGAATTATTTACTCCACAATAATGTGGAGGGTATAACAATGACTTAGGCTAAATCTAGTTCGCCTATTTTCAACACTTCGATGGATACATTAAGTGGATATACTAAGCAATATATGTCAATTATAGGCGTGTCTGGTTATTAAAATTACTAACCTTCACAGTAATTGAGATCTATCTGAAATTCTTACTGCAGAAAGTTTCTTAATAAAAATGGGTTGAAGGCCACAAAAATTTAAGCTATGAACTTAAAATTTAGTGTTAATTTTTATGTTAAAAATGGGAGGGAAACGCCCACAATTTGCCGAAAAAATATGTTTAACGGAGAATTCTGCGCTTGAAATAAAATACACTTCAATAGTCTTTAAAATTGGACGCAACTACACAACACGCCCACAGCTTTTTGTTGCTTTTTGTAATCGCCTCATTTTAAGTTTTGTTCTTAATGCTCCAGAGAAGGTTCAATGTTGTCTTTTTGTGAAGTCGCGTACATATAAACTTACACATACATATACATAAACATAAAAAACATATATCGGAGAGATAAAATTTGAAACATATGTTTACACGTTTATTTATATTCATACTCATATTTGACATGTGCATGGTCGCGTATGTGTGTGCGTGCGTGTATAGAATTCAAATGCCCTCAAAAGCTTAAAGAAACTTATTAACCACATATGCGACTAAAGCGGAATGGTTTGGTGCTATTGGTTGCGGTTACAACGACAATTTATATGCAACATAATTCAAACATCTTAACAAAGATTTTGCCGATATTTGAAAATGAAATTTAAACATGTGCACACATGCTTACAATGCATTGATTTCTTGAATGTAAATTTGTATGTGTGAATTTTGTTCATTTTTAATGTTGTTGTTTTTATTTTTTTCAATATATTCTCAATATTCTTTTTTATTGAAATATGAATAAGTGCGTTCACAAAGATTTATTTCCTTTTTTATCTTTCTTGAATCGTAACCTACATTAACTTGTTATTGTTGTGTACAAATGACGTTTGTGTGTAGTCACGAATCAGCTTGAATATCACCTACACGTCTATGTAAACGTGTTCCACATTAATTAAAAAAAAAAAAAACCAACAAAGTAATGAAATTGATCATCTACGTAATCAAATGTTAAATCCAAAAACAAAAACAAAAAACAAAAAATTAGCACATATTACTCAGAGTAGATATAATTTCATTTTAATTTTGGAGAGAAGCTGCAAAGATTACCGAGATTACCCGGCTGTATAGGAATTTCGTGTTTAAATAAAGTGCGATATAATCTGCAGTATTAAATACCTGACTATGTGTTTACACATGTGTCATATAAAATATTTAAGACAACCGCCTTGAAAGAAAACTAAAAAAACGTGACATCATTATTGCGCTTAGAGCTATAATTTCTTATATATTTTTTTTCTAAATTTAATCGTATTCTCGTTCTCATTCTCATTGTCGCTCTATATTAAATGAAACAGTAGTAGTTGTCTCTAAAGCAACAAACAAAAGCAAAGCAAACAAACATGTTTTAATACTCAAATAAATGAAAATGAAAATTAAATGAAACAATTTTTTTAGAGCACTTGTTAAATTTTGTTTACTCGCGAGTTCATTAACTAAACTCTCCAGGCGTTGTTGTTCAAACAATCGAAAACATGCACCACCTCAGACGCAATTAACCCATGTGCACGCTGTGCGTTTTCATACATATGTACATACATACAATATAATTATCTGTTTACATGTTCATTGGTAAACTATAAAAAAACATTAGAAAAACATATTCAACAACAAACGTAGCACTAATCTCTTCTAATAAGTTCTATAGCATCTCACTGTTACTTATTTTCACTCTCACTTTTTATTAAGCTCTCCACGTTTTCATGGAAAGTACACAAGGTTTCTTTTATCAAAGTGGGTTCAGAGGACGCACAAAATTTCGATCAGTATCAAAATCTGAGACAATTTGTCCGTCTGATATATATTTTGTTGAAATTTCTTACGCAAATTCTTATTTTTAACGATATCGGTTAAAGACCACGCCCACACTTGTCAAAAATCTAGCTATCGCAAAAGTTAATTCATTTATATGACACGCCTACAATTTACGAAAACATTTTTTTCACACATACACATAATTCAACTTGTAAGTTGATACGAAATACATACTCTGTTACATTACGTAATCACATATGTACCACGCCTTCATTTTACATATGGAAGCGAAGGATATTTAGGATTTGGTCTAAACCAAATTCAGTTTAGAGCCCTTAGACAACAAGGTAGCAACAGTATACTGGTGTAGATGTTTGTAATTCCTAAAGGGCAATTGCCACACCCACCTTTAGTTATATCAATTGGATCAAAATAAAGAACTGAACTGATTTAAGTATATCCACGTATTTCCGGTTATTTAACTACTGCTTACAATTTTCAAGGACTTTAACTATTGAAAGTAGACGTAATGAGTTCATTTTTAGGACCACTCTTCACAAAACCACTTTGAAAATTTGCAATTTTTATTACTTTTTGAATAGTTAATTGGCTTTAAATTTGGACCCGATCGGACCATTTTTAGAGCCCCCTTCCTTCACTTTTTTAATTATATTTGACAATAACTTGCATTTACTGATATAACTCAATTAATTGTAACAATTGTGGAACTTAGTGTGGTGTGGTGGTGGTGAAGAAGGGTATTAAATGTTCGGGCAGTTATTACTGAATTATATTTTTGCGTCTACGTTATTCTCTTCTACGCTCAGATTATATGCACCATTTTGTATCAGAGCTCATACAATCACAGAAGACGTTTGTGAGCTTGAAACGTGGTCGAATAAACTCACTTTAGAGGTGAGTAGGTGCTGTCGTGTACTCGCTTTGCTATAAATTATGTACATGATTGTTAGACAACCACACATACCTTTATCATTTCTAATTTATAACTGCGTGTAGGTGTTGAATCAAAAGAATTTACTTCAACACCCAGTCATGATCTCAGATTTTTATGGTTTTTTCTATGTAAACATTTTGTTTGTTGTGAATATGTTTTCTTTTAGAATCCCTTGAACATTATATGAATAGGTTTTTTAGAAAAAAAAACAATGATACAATGTTGCATAGAAAAAAATGTGGGCCAATCGAATCTCTTACGTAACATATCCAACAAAATACATGTAAGCGTGCTCATGATGTAATTTATTACAAGGCACTTGAGTGTTACTTTGAACGTTGCGGAAGTGCTCCCAACACATGTAAATTTATTCAACTAATTCCTTTTTAATACAAAAATCGTAATCATTAATAAACAATTTAATATATTTGACGGGTCAATCAAACTTACAAAGATTAAGCATATCAGTAATAAATTAGATGCATGCGGACAACCTTAAATCCATGCAAAACTTTTCTTTCAGTCTTTATTTTACTTACTTTAGGCTTTGAGAATGGCAAACATGTGCATAAACTTAATATACCCAACAAAGTAGTTTTAATTATTATTAAGTTGAAATTAAGTACGCATATTTACAATTAGGTTTTCCATCTAGGTGCCAAAAATAAGCGTGCTTGGATAACAACAGACACGCCCACAATTTACTAAAAACTATATCGACCACAAAACTAGACTTGCAAGCAGATACGTAATACAAACACTATTAGAGGGCGCTATTTATACATATATATGGCCACGGCCACCATTGTAGATGTGTAGGGTACTTAAGATTTAGTCTAAGCCAAATTTAGTTTTCTTACTTGTGTTTTCTATAGAAATATATTTATGCTAGAGTAATGGCTGCCTGCTCAATCACAACATGTACCATTCATAGATCACGCATTGTTTTTATGGATGTTGTCATATACATTAATATACACATTAGGCTTAAGAATGAACGTAATTTGAATAAATTTAAATTGTATGTTAATATGATGTTACGTGTTGTTGTTGTTGCACAGAGTTATGCACCGATATTAAACAACTCATAGAAGAATCAACTCACAAGGAACAACAAACGTGGGCGCCATTATTATTGCTATTGTTTTATATTATTTCATTGAAAACAGCGACTACGTGAAAATCTTTATAAAATAATTTTCTTCACTCACGTATCATTATGTTTAACAACATCTCGTTACATGTATAGTAACAACAACTAATTGACAGTTAGCGGCAGCAGCTGCAGCAGCTACAACAACAACAACGACAAAGCAGTTCAACATTCAATATTTTATACAAAAATAATTTGTATATGTAAATATAATATATAAGCACATACACACGAAAAAGCATGTTTATACATAATTGTGTATTTCTTAATACACCAGTCAGGCCGTATAATCAGCGTTGATCACTTTTACTATAGCATGCCTTTGATATAATTTTTTTTTTTTTTTTGCTATATTCCTAAATTAGACAAACACATATAAGAGTTTACAAATACACCCATAAGAATTTATTGTTCACACTTTCTCCAAGTGACCTAAATCGGCATAAATTCTGCCTGGACTGCCTGAATTTTTGGAAATATTTACAAAATCCAGAAGGGCCCCATAAAAATATTTATAACATATAATTAAGCAATACAGAGTTTTATTTCTATTATTCATGTCTGTACGTCTGCTCATTTGTGCTAAATATTTTTCCCATTTGTAAAAATTATGACACTTTCGATTTCAAAAGGAGCCGAACTATTAACAATTATCTCCGAACAGTACTGAAAATGATCAAATCAGCTAAAGAACACGCCTACTGCTCAACAAAAAAATGAAATGGACTCATTTTCAAGTAATTTTTTAACGGTAAATTCAAGTTCGAACTAAAAATTACAAAAACAATAGAAAAATTATTAATATTGATCATATATAAATTGAATGGACTTAACCATTTCATATTAGATTCACCTATTTTCGATACACCTGCAAGACAGACTAGATGGCCTTATGTGATTAGACTTAATATGAATTCAGAATATTTTACAATTACAGGCAATTAATTAAATCACAATAAAAATGTCCTTTGACTTTATTACTATCGGTAAAACTTTCAATTGACGGACGTACATCCCAAAAATATTGTATTTTATTTTCGAATTTGTCCATGCGTACTTCACTCTTTACATGTAGTCTCTATTTTTTACATATTTTACTACAGCTTAGTTGTGCTAAGTCTGCTTAACTCAATATTAAGAAACTGTTTTCAGGCTTACACCAATTTGCATATTTTATTAATAATATATTAAACTGAACAGGTAAATGCACAATATATATGTAAACACATGTACACGTATATCTACATTCACTACTATTGCCGCAATCGTTTACATTGGTTTCATTATGTTGTCATTAATACACTATCACATCATTCTGGCAATGATCTCAACGCCATTTATCTCTCTCCCTCTTTCTGTCTCTCTCTAGAGTTTAACAAGTACAATGCAAGTACATTTTCATTTAATTAATTGAATTGAATTGAATTGAATACTTTAGTGTATGTTTTTAAGAATGTTTTTGTGTAGCAAGCTAAGTATTTTTTAATGAACTCTCATTCATATGAACATGATCATGAACTTATAAAAAAATGGACTCAAACGAAGCTTAGGGCGATCCCACACAATTGGATGCTGTCATACTTGTATAAGGAAGTTGTTGTTATTTGTTATATTTTGAAATTCACACCAAATTAATAAAAGTATTAGCGCGCACGTATTAATTTATATGTATAAGGTTCGGGGATTATAAATAAATTGCATTTAATTTCTTTAATTATCCGTTAAATGTTCAAGAAAATGATTCCATTCAAATTTATATAACCTCCAAATTTAATGAAGATTTCAGATGGTCTACAATGTAATACCAATATATCCATCTATCCATATCTAGCCGTGTAGACAATCAACTCAAACTTGCGTAATATTTTTATGTACAAGAGTCGTGCTACTAAATTTGCCTCAACCTAGCCTACACCTTCGTCCATAGTGGGCATGTATATAGAAGAAGAAGTAGACTTTTGCGTCAAGGATTGTTTGCAAATTGTAGGCGTAACTGGTATGCGGTCACGTTCATTTTTAGGATAGAAGGGCTAAATATTAATATGAGTACCGAATTTTTATTTTGTACCTCGATTAAAGTGACAAACCTAGTATACTGCCATCACTAAAGTGGAAGGCATAAACATTTTCAAAACTGTACAGTAGACTTCTTCTGTTGACTATTGTCCACTATTTCTAATATGTTGCTCTAGGCTGAAGCGTATCCTAGATTTCTCGAAAGTCGAATATAGATTTTTTCTTGATTTTTATGACTTTTCTGGTTCGCCTTTACGTTATTGGGCAATTTTTTTCTTTCCACTTTGAAACTATTCAAAAATCTTTTGCTTTGTGAGCAAAAATTTTTTGATTGCTCGTTTTTATGATGTGAAGGTTATTATGTAGATATAAAAGTATGTAATAATACAATGCACGCACACACCACATACGTATAAATTAAAGTTGTAAGCAAAAAAAAAAAAAAAACAAAAAACACTCAGTGGAAATGTATCTTGTAATGCCATTTATATTTTTACGTTTACTTGGTATCCATTTTATGAAAAATTCTATATTTAGCTAAATATCTATCTAACTATATATGTGTATATAGTGGCCGTGTACACTCATATTAAAACATTCTTACTCATAGACAATTTTTAATTCTTTTGATTTTTCAATTTCCTTTTAATTTCTTTTTTGTTTTTTTTTTTTTTATTTTGTTATAAAAACATATATCCAAAAATATACACAATTTATTTCTTATTATATGTATTGTGATCACCTTTTATAATATGAATCACACGAGAACTCTGAAATGCGTTGATGTACGTTTAATAAGCGGATTAAAATTTTCAAACCAACCGTCGCGAGTTTTCAACACCAACTGAATTGAGTATGTGCGATATTGAAAACTTGCAACTCTGTCTGTGTTGTTTGTCTGTTGTCTGCTGTCGAGTAGAACGAACATAACCAAACGAATGGACCCGGCATTGAGTGGCAGCAACAGCAACAATATGCACAATAATAACAGAGAGTACACACCGCGTACTGGAAGACGGGAGAATGTTATGCCATATGTGTTTAGTTTAGTAATTGCAGGTGTAGAGAGTGTTTCATATTTATAATAACAATCTGTATTTTTTTAAACATCAGTTCATTGCTTGCGGTTATTATTGCTGTTATAACAGTTATTCATTTAACAGTTCCGGTTTGTAATTATACCGTTAAAAAAAATATAGTGTAGTGTAACAGTACTGTAATATAACAGCTGAATGATGTTCTTTTAGCAAATTCCGTCAAAATATTCAAAAATATTTTAATAATAGTACAACAGTTGCTGTATAACAATTTCAACAGTAAAATAGTTGCATAGCGCTTGTAAAATAATTTCACTTGGTAATTGGGAAATATTCCCCAACATTATATAATTCTTCTTAAAGAATATTGATGCAATATAATGTAATATTACATTACATTAAATACAATAAGTATAAGAGTAAACAGTTGTTGAATTGTATATATAACACTTGTTGTATAACAGTTTTGTTTTTTAATTATAAAATATTTTCAAACGTTTATTGGTATAAAAGTTTTATAAATTGTGTATAACAGTTTTTCTTTTATATTTCTCAATATGAAATATATAATATAATGGTAATAGATTTGTTGATATTTATAACAGTTACTAAATCGTATTAACACAAGTTTAAACATATTATGAATCATGACAATGTTCTTTTCTCTCTTTCTTCTTACATTAAATATACAAGAATTCTCACTCTTAACACACACATCATTAAATTTATGAGATCAGAAGAAATTCTCAACTAAAGCGAATATTTTGCAATATTTGAATACAGTATAGTTTAGACTGACAGCATTGATTGCATTTGCAGTTATGTTAATTATTAATAATATTTACAGAAAATTTAAATATAAAACAAAGTAAATCATCTTTGAATTGTGTGGCGCGATCTCTTGTTATAAATGTTTTTTCAGAGAGAGACGTTCACCCGCGACTCAGTGGTTGTTTATGCAGTTTTTATTTGTGTTTTTTTTTTATACTCCATATGCGATTATTTAGTTTTCATTTATCTACAATTATTACTCTCTAGCTCTCTGTCTCTCTCTTTTTTTTTGCCTAATTGTTACGTTTAACAAGTATTATAAAACATCCGCTTAACCATACCGTAGCACTCAACAGTTAGTGAATGAGTAACATTGAAAATTTGTTTTTTGATATGTGCTTAATAAGCACACACTTGTAAAGTATATGTATCATAATATTTGTAAAGGAGAGAAATATAAAGAGCAAGCGGTACTTTTATTTAAAAGTTTCCAACACACATTTGTGAGCACAAGCACTTAACTGCCTATAAGGAAATTCTAAATAACCAATGAAGGAAACGGAAAAGCGTGCAATTCGCCTTAATTTGTGTTTCTTATATTATGGTATACGTTTTATGAAGTACATATACTTAAGAGGATCTTTAAACAGAGACGAGCAGAGAACTAGAGACTTTTAAATATGGAGACGGTACGTGAATAAAATAAATTTTTTTTGGGCTACATTTGCAATAGCCTTCAGATATATGTGCAAACTGTGAGCCTGCGTATTACGTATTAACTTTCAGATCAAATTATGCACCAAATAGAGGTTTTTGTAAATTGTGGTCGCGCCTTTTATTCTTATTCGATATACCTGCGTATATATATATATATATTGCGCGTATATAATTTCAAACTTAGATATGTTTGTGTTCATGGAAGATATTTGTTAATTGTGGGCGTGGCTATTAACCGATTTGACACGTTTCAAATAGCAGCCTTTTCACATGTATTAAAATCATTGCATCAAATTTCGTACGAGTACCCCAACCTTTCAAGACTGCAAGCATTTTACCACGAACGTGCATGCAACGACCAATTACTGCAGATTCCAAAAAAAATATTATCCATTTAGGATACTGAGTTTTAAAAGTTTCATTTTTTATATGAACGGTATGAAACGTACTTATACATATATGTATGTATGGATGTACTCACGTTTCCCCACCTTTAGTGTTGTCCAACGTTTTTTTAAAAAAATTATTTACAATTTTGCGTTTCAAATGAAATTTATGCTTTATTCAAATATATTTATAGATTTTTATATTTATATGCTACGTTTATATATATAGGGTAATAAATTTTTGTTTGTGAATTTCTAGCCGTCATAATTTTTTTAAGTTATTTTCTTGTAACAAGGAGAAAAAACTATAATGAAAGAAAACTTCTTCAAATTACCAAAAGCAGATTATAACTAATTGATAAATTAATACATAAGTACACACATACATATGCATGTACGTACTATTAAATTTAATTCATGATTCATAAGAATTTGGGTTAGCCCATATATACTAAAACTGAACGCAAAAGCAATGTTAATGAATGAATGAATTGTATAAAAAAGTAAATTTTCTTCACTTTCCTTGTTTATTAATTTATTTCACTTAAAGTGCGCTTTTTTTTTAACTTTGTCAATAGAAATAGTGACATAAGTCCCGTTTCCCACGAATCATAACTGTTCAAATAGCCAAATCGGGTACTGAATATGGACTTATACCACTTTCATAATCACTAAATTATATTTGAAGTACTACTTGCATTATAAGAATAATTAAATTTAATATAGAGTTTAAAAGAAGGTTTGTGTTCACTTTTCATTGTACCCTGCACCACTTGTGGAAAAGGGTATATTAAGTTTGTGCGAATGTTTTGAAATTTGGTACAAGGACATGTATTGGACCAAAGGGCAACCCTGTTGAAAATGGACCGTATTGGACTATTTTTAGAAACCCTCTCCATACAAAAAAATAAAACAAAATATCTGACAATTTTATCTATTCGAAACTTTTGAAAATACACTTAAAAATAAGTTTTTAATTTTTCTAAGAAAAAAATTAAATTGAAGTGGTGAAGGGTATTTGATGGTCGGGCTTGACCGACTATAATATTTTCACTTGTTTCTCTTTTAAAGTTAATTTTTATTATATTAGTACGTATAGTAGTGGTAATCGACAATTTAATTTGTAATCGAAACAATGAAAATATTAAGAAAATGTCTGAAAAACTTAGTAGTAAATAATGTGCTGAATATGTATATATATGAGTGTGTACAAACTTTTGGGCAATCGTAATCGAGAATTGTTGACTTTTCTCTCTATTTTATACTAAATGCTTTAGCTTATGATTAATGCGATAATGTGGTACAAGTGGAGAAGGGTAAATACATGATGTGGGCGATTAATTAATTAGTTATAAAAACTTATTCACAAATGTTCAAGATGTCGCTTATTACATGTGTTGCACAATATACACCGAAAATGGAATACATTAACAGAAGAGAAGAAAAGTTCAAGTTGATCAAGTTTCTACGATATTTAAACTGAAAAGAGAATGCATTCGATATGGTAGAGTTGCCGGCAATTTGCACAAACTACTTGTCTCTTCCTCCTCTCACCCTCTCTCATGGTCTATTGCAGCAATTCACCTTGAACAATTTCCAAAATCATTTTCTGACGAAAATATTCCATATTCTGTTGTGTAAATGTAATCTCGCGATTCCGTGTAATGTACTCGGCAAACATGCAGCTGAACACTCCACAATCACTGCCATTCATTTGACGCGGCACGCCCTGCACCGATTCAATTTCAAAATTAGACGTATCGAAGGGTCGTTTACGTTTATCCATTGACTCATCCTTCAGGTATTGTTCCAAAGCGTGTAATACGTTCGGATTGGGTGTACCCATCGAATCATAGTATTTGATGGTGCGATCCTTTAAATGTATAATAGCCATGCACCAATGCACGCCGCCCACATGAACCGGCACTGGTATAACATCCTTGGTAAATAAATCCACTTTTCGTGTCCAACGTTTCACACCAGCATGACCGGTCTGCATTAGGCGCGGCACAAAGAATGTATTCATGGCGTAGACTGTGGGAAAACCGTGCGATTCATTTTTTCTTTCGCCACGATCGGTTAATAGGTTCATATAGAAATTGATAACTTCATCATTTAACCAATTATGACCACACAAGGTGTGTATGTCACGTCGTGTTATATTCAAATTAAATTTAGATACCAGAACCTAATTGGAGCGGGAAGGAAAATATTTCAAATTTACAAAAAACAAGTAAGAAAACTAAATTTGATTTAGGCCAAGTCTCAAATTAGCACGTTGTGCTCATGTTTTACGTATCAGCTTGTAAATTGTGGGCGTGTCTGTTATCTAACCGCGCCCATTTTTGGCGCATCGATGAAGGGAATATTTGTAGATGTGCGTAACAAATTTCAAGTTTCCATTTTTTATGGCACATAAATTGATTTTTGTTGATTGTGGGCGTGGCTCTTGACCGATTTTGCCCATTTTAAATACCGATCTGCGTACAAAACCAAGAAGTAACTGTACACAATTTTAGCTGATTATGTCAAATTTCACGTCTGTAAGAATGAAAAAAAAATACAGACGTACGGACACACGGACTTACGAATCTAGATCGACTTAGTTTTACATGCTGATAAACAATATTTGTACTTTGTAGAGTCTCCTTCTGAGTGTTGCAAACGGAAGAACAAACTTAGTATACCCTCATCACTAAGGTGAAGGGTATAAAAATTCACTTATAGCACGAAAAATTTGATTTAAGCCAAACTTTGAATACACATGGTGCTCACTGCCCTAAACACCTCTAAAGAGTACGGCAGTTTTCAACTTTTTCCAACCCTTCACATAAATGCTTTACGCATCGATGTGCCAAAAAAAGGGAGGCGAAAAATACACGCGCACAATTGAAGAAAAACTTTATTTAGTGCATAAATCCAACTTTACGGAAGTGTGGCTGAACTGCCACTTTAACGCGACGCGACACAAATAATAAGAGTGAAAATTTTTAATTTTACACTACGTTTACGTTGGCGATATTGTTAGAGTTAACACGTTACCTAACTACGTACGTTTACACTGATATGATTACAACTCTGATATTTTATGTTATGACGTTTATTTCTTTTATAAATATGGAAAATATTTTAATACAATTTTGTATATAATTGCTAGTAAAAATGTTGCTTTTAGCAATATTTAGAAGCAAAAAAAAATAATAATAAAGTTGTACGAAAAATATTTCACTTTACATAAAAAAAAATCAGCATTTTTAATTTATTTCATACAAGACCATTTCCTTCAATTTTAAACGAAAACATTTATTGTGAAATTTGTGAAAACAGTCATTATTTGATATATCAGAGAAGTTTTATCGTAGAGTTGTATTTTTAGGTACTTTTTCAGAGTTACATTGAAATTTAATGTCGTTAACTACGTGGTTATCTGCTAACCACTTAAATGAGATTGTTAAATTTTATATGGGTAACCATCCAAAAATCAATGTGGTTAAGGAGATAACCCTCTTAACCGCGATAACCTCGTCAGTGTAAACGTAGTGTTAAAGAATTAAATTGACTGCTAGCCCCATTAAAATTAAAATTACTACCCTGGCCTTTTCATTGCCTTTAGCGCGACGCCATTCTCTCAAAGCAAACCAGTTCTTTTCAAATGAAACTGTACTCCATTCTTGGAAACAAAAAAAAAAAAATCTATTTACCTGATCGGCTTGGCCACATATGGCACCATTAATGCGTTGTCTCTGTTCTGGCGTAAATTCCAGAAATTCCGGCTCAGCTTCTGGCTCTTCAAAATCATCAATCACTACCGGCTGGTCAGGATCAGTTATTTGTATTCTTCCTAGGGATTCTTGAAGTTCAGCTTCAACCAAACGTCGTTGAGCAAAGATTTCAGCAGCTCTATAAGAAAAAAATGCAGCAATCAATGAAACCACAAATTGAGGCATTAGGACAATCTCTTACACTTTGGACACTTCCACAACTTCGTTAGAGAGACTCTCCCGTCGCAACAACCATTTCTTTTGAAATTCATCATACCAGTCGCTCTTGAGATGATGTGAGGAATTCCAACGATCTTGTAAACTATTGACGGGTTCAACGAAAGGTCTATAAAAGCAAATAAAAATATTTAACTGACTGAGGACACATCACCACACAAGATCAAACTCACAGTTTGTCTTTCTTTAAATCCTCTGTACTCTGACTTCTGGTCAAATCAATTTCATTTTTAGTTTTATAATTTTGTGACTTTATTGGACGATCCTCCCTACCCAGATCAACAATATCACTGATTTCATCACCATCTATAATGACGGTGGTTGGTAATTTTGTTTGTTTCGTTTTTGGCACTGTCCCAGTACTTGACGGGATCACACCACCAAATATTAAGTCGTCATCATCGTCATCTTCTAAATTGATCGTTGACGAAAACGGAGCATGCTTCATTTTTGTTTGGCCACTTAAGTCACCACGTCCACCAATGGCGGGTGAGCTGAATGAGGATGAGGTCGCTGCCGCTACCATTAGAGCGGACCTACGTCGCTGTAAGTCTGAGCCAACCGAAAGCACATTACGGCCTGTCACAGTCATTGCACCATAATCACGCGGTGCTACCTGTTCTAGTAGTTGTCGATATTTATCGCGTTCTTCATTCTCTTTCTCCTGAGCAACTATGGAACGTGTACCCGATGACCATAAATTAGAGCCGAATCGGCTAAAACCGTTTAGGAGGCGACCACCCACCGATGCTGGCATTTCATAGGATGAGCATACTTTGCCAACAGCTGCAGCCCCACTTTTGTCCACCGACACCATATGGTCATGACGTTTCTCACGACAAACATCCGCATAACTCGGACGAGTTTCATTCATCTTTAACTTAATAGACATCAGAGACTGACCATCGCAACTTCTAGAGGATGTAGGGTGTTGTTGCGAGTGCGACAGTGATGACGATGGCGGTAGTAGCGGTGTGGCAATGGCCATTGAACGATCTTCAGTCCACCGCTGGACCATCGGAATGTTGAACACCTTTGGAACAGACCGCAATGCGTTACTGCAAGACGGCCTTGACTCAATACTTTCACTCCTTGTTACCACCAAGGGTTCATCATCGTCATCATCTGAAAATTCTATATCAGCATAAGTAGTATTCTTGACCAAGTGTTGTGTAATTTGTGGAGCCGCAAATATGGATTTCCTTGCAACAGGTTTATCTATAGAAAAGTGCGGCAATCAAGGAAAATTGAGAAAAAAGAAAAGAAAATATCCATCACTTAACCACTAACCGATAGATGGTAGAGCATGTCCATTGGACATTTCCAAAGTGTTATTGCTTTTGCTTCTTCCACAGTCTAAACTCGATCTTGCAGTATTATTTAATAACAATTGTTGCTTACCGTACGACGAAGATGGTACAAAATTAATGTCATTATCATTAGCCGGGTGATTAAAAGATTTCGAAGAATGATTTTCAATTCTACGATATTTCGATTGCCGAGGGTCTGCCACCACTTCCGATCTTATTTATAAAAATAGATAAAAAATATTGCAAGAATCATTCGAAGCGCAAATTTGGATTAAGCGTTTTTTTTTTCTTTACATATCAAAAACTTTTGCTTCCAATACAAAATAATGACAAATACAATTCAAATTTTAAAGTTTTAGTGCTCAAGTAATGAACACGTACAAAAATACCGTAATTAAAGCGTATGTACGAAACAAATTGCAGCTGTTACAAATTTTCAAGGATATTCAGGATTTCAAATTTACCTTCTCTTGCGTTGACTATCCTGATCAGTGTTGGTGGCGGAGTTGACGGAATTGGCGGTAACGGCCTCTTGACGATTGGAGTTTTTATTGAATGACAGTAATTTTCGAATTTTATTTAAGATGTCGTAACCCATTTGATCACTTTGATTACGACGCCGACGACGGTAACTAGAGTACACCGATTCGTAAGCAGCCTCCTCCACAGGTGTCGCAGTACTATCAATGCCCGTGAAATAATTTTCGTATTGTTTTAAAGTAAATTGAGGAGCGGTCGTCAATCCTATATCTCCGTTTCTATATAACGAAAACTGATCTTCGCCAAGAGAACGTTTTCTTTTACCTGGCACTCCTTGTACACTATTCTCTATGGGTATAACGTTTGATATGGGTATAACGTTTGATACCGAGTGCAGTTGCGGTTCACGAGTTAAGGAGAAATTATCCTGGGAGGAAAAAGAAGACAAGAAAGGATTACTTTCTATATAAACAAAAACTAGTAAATAATAATGATTTTTGATTGTTACCAATCGGAATTGTTGTAAATTTGGCGAAATTTTCAAATAACGTTGGCGTTGACGTGATAGTGGGGATGCTGGCCGAGGTGGTAGTCTTCGTCTTTTAGGAACGCGTGTTACTATATATTCAAAATCGTCGTCTTCCGCTTCTTCCTCTACTTCTAAACAGCTACGTTGACGTTGTAACAGTTGAGGTGGTTGTTGTCGTAGCCTATCTCTTCTTATATTATCTGTTAAAAAATCGTCCTCGTTTAACTCAATAATAAAATGACTGCAATCGTTGTCTTTGCTTTCCAACTTATTTTTAAAAAATCTTGTTGTATGATGTGATTGGTTACTTGTTTGTGGTAGTGTTTCATTAACTATTGCAGCTTCTAAGGGCTCACTATCCACTACTTGTATTATATCGTATTCTTCTTCTTCTTCTAAGTTATTGGGGGCTTCTGGTTGGGTTGATTTTATGCGATTTCTACCATAATCTAGCACTGAAGAACTCTCTTTAAACAAGTGGTTTTTTGTGGTGGAACTCGAACGTGGCAAAATCTTATTTTTAATGGTTGACTCCGAATTATGCAGTTGTTCTAAACCCAATAATCTATCGTTTGCGATTTGTACTTCCCTTACACGCGCTAATAAGGCAGCAGCAGATGTGTCTGTTAAATAATTATTGGGAGTGCCGTTAGTGAGCCCCCGACTGCTAAGTTTGTGATGGATATTACCCTTCAAGGCTGTATGTTCAATGTACATCATCAGTGTGGCTCAGTGAAAGCGGCTAAAATTGCCAGCTTCGCCATCGACAAATTAAGAAAAAATTTCAATCTTTTTTCAATGTAGTCTTTTTCTTTAGCTCGACTCTCGTCGTCTTTTTTGCACTGCTATTTAGGAATTTCGCCTTAACAATATGTGTATTTGCACCAAAATTTTTCGCTTTTAAACTGATATAGCTTTATATTTAAAAAAAAAAATTCTTTAAAAATTTATTATTTTTTACATTTTTCGTGCAGAATTCACTAAAATGGTTTTCGCAAAAATTTCTCTTAACAAAATTAAGAAAACGCCGCACACGCTCAAATTTCGTTTTTATTTAAATTAAAGAAAGCACATAATCGATTATTTCATCATGTCTTATATGGGTAAGTGATATAAGACATTATGAAATAATTATATGTACAGTTAGTTTAATTAAATTTAGTTTTCTCCATTGCAGTCAAAGGAAATTAACAGAATTAATAAACAAATTATAACAAGCGTTTAAATATTTTGTGGGTTTTAATGAAAATAAACACTTTTGTACAAAATTATGCTTATTAAAGTTCATCGCTGTAAAACGCCGATAATATTGCAAAACCTTTTTATACAGATGCCACTTTAATGTATTAAGCTTTAATGAATAATCCCATCTCCAATCGTTCAGTGAAAATAATATTGTATAAAAAAATTTTGTAATGCATATGTTAATTTTATGAATTATTAACTATGCCAAAGAGAGGAATGACACCGTAAAACTGTACTAAAGTAATGAAATCATAAAATTATTGTGCTTGTTTTTTTTTTGCAATAGTTTTTATAAAGAACGAAATATTTACATTGTTTTCTAACTACAAATAAATATAAAATTCCATAATATTGTACTACAAGCATACAATGCTGCAGCTAAACTGACACTGGCTTGAAATGAAAAGTACACCACAATCCAATGGGCTAAGGCACCCCAGCTTAATATCAAAATGGCATTTGTTAAATGAACAGGATATCGTATGGCTGTCCAATCTGAATGTGTCATACTTAATTGCAGTACCCAATCTTGGAGAAATAACGTGACCGCTTGACCAAAACCGAGCAATGCAGCGGAAACACTTAGCAACAATTTTGAGGTGGAGAAGCTAATAACTTGATGAGTATTTATAATAGAAGAAAGTTTATTGTCTTAAGGACAAAATGCAACTAATCACACCTACATATAAGGGCTAATCCTTTAGATGCACATCCCAATGAGTGCCATTGCACTTTATGTTTATACAAACTATTACCAAACCGTGGTGTCATCAAAGAGAAACACATCCAAGGAAACGCCAACAATGAGAATAGAAATGGAATTTCAGCATTTTTGATGGCATGATGGCTTACGGCTAAACCGGGTAATACCGTTAAACACATAACATAGGAAAATATATCGACGGATAGTAGAAATGTGGTCGAATATAATTTGGGTATTAACACAGCATCACTTAATGGTTTGACGATTTTCGCACAAAGATTATACCACACGTGTGTAATAACGTGACGAGAAAATCGTTGCAATTTACCCTAAATATTAACAAAAAAAAGGACAAATTGAATAACATTTTATTGCAACATTTTTGTAATATTTACCAAATTTGTGAAACCCGATTCCACAAAAACTTCTCTACTTTGCTTTAAGCCATTGGATAAAGATTTATTGATCATGATTTGTGAATCTTCCACACTGCGTTGCCCATAATTATCAATGGTTGCCGAACTAGAACGTATTATGGAAACATTTTCGTCTTCTTCTGGTATAATTTCCATTATCTCAACACCATTGGGATTAAGAAATGTTACATTCATCTCATCAACTGGCAATAAATAATGATAATTTTCACTACCCGCCTTTGCCAAAGATATTGCTGCCACATTATTAATATTACTACGTTGTTGTTGTTGTTCATAGTAAGGATTTTTCCATGTTCTCATTTCAATGCCGTCCAATTGATCGGTAAAACTACTTGAAAATCGTCCCAACTGATGATGTAAGGGTGCGTTTAATGACGAATCGCTTGCCTTCACTACCGAAATACATTGAATTATAGCACCTTCCCGATGACGCGTTATAATTAAACTAATTGGTATGAGATTCACCAGCAAAGCTGACATTAATACTATGGACTGGGCGGTGCCGTAGAGAGTACGTAGATTGGTGAAAACAAATGAAAGAAATAATTGGCAAAAGGCTTCACCACACAAATGAATGGTTTTGCGTACAAATTTATCCTCCCGCGGACGCACCGCCTCCAAAATAACATGTGTTTTCCATATAAACAAACTAGAACCAATACCTGTGCGGACGAGCGGTATGTAATTATTCTCAATAAATGATGAAAAACGAAACTACAAAAAAAAGTACCTGCGAAAAATCCATAAAACACAATGGCAACAATTTGTGTTGTAGTAGTTACGGTAACCCATGCTGATGAGAAGAACATACCGCTAATCATTAACGAGCAACAAGTTATGAAAGTGGCCAACAAAAATACTCGACGGTACTTGTTCGTCTCTCTAGCACGACCGCGATATTCGGTGTCCAAATGCTCAAGAATACTGCGGCACAATTCACCGGTGGCTTGGTAAACAATAGCCGGCCAAATACGTAGCACTAAATCTTTATCGGATTCCACAACATTTCCATACAAATAAACCGGCGTGGAGAGGAATGCCTTAATATGGAGATGGAGAAAAAATGAGATTGTAAGTGGAAAACTTTTTAGCACTTTTAAAATTTATAGGCTAAGGTTAAATAAATAAGTCGCGCGTTTTAACTATGCGTTCACGCTGACTGCAGGCACACATTTTTACATTTTTACAAGCATATGCAAGCTCTTGCACACATTTCTCTAAGATTAAATCGTATGAATACTTTACACAATAATGAGATTAGTTTGTATATGTACATGGATAGCAAAACCGCACAACATGTACTTTTGTTGTATATGCTTTTTGATAACACGTCTGCGTTGCACCCCGGCGGTTAAGGGACGCCTTATACTACTTCCACCTCCGGCTGTGACATTTAATAAATTGATGTTTTCTAAACTATGGCGACTATTTAGAAATTCTTTGGTATCGGGTCGTGGTATATTCTCCATATGTGTGCTTAAGTACAACAAATACTCAGTGATAGATACAACTAAACAATCTAGACTATGATTTCGTTCAACATTTAAGACCAAACTGTTGGAGTACCTGTTGTTGTATGATCAACTCTACTCATGTCAAGCTAATTACAGTAGTAATATGATAAGAGGATAGGGCAAGTGAGCGTACAACAAAGATCTGCTGCATTGAGACGAACACTTAAGATAACTCTTATCTATTATTAATATCTTGACATAACTTTGACAATGCCTATGAACATGTATATATTTCCTTTTTGAGATGAATAAGTCCAAAACGTAGTAGGCACATTTCTCTCTCCCTCTCAGGCGTAATCTAAACAACTTACTTCCCTTTTCTTAGCTACGCCACTGCTTTAATTTGTAATATAAGAGAGTTTTACTGAACTATTAAAAACGTGATAAAAGAGAGTGATGGAGAAAGAGAACATTTCAGCATTATTTGAGAATATTGATAATGGTTTAAATTAAATGAAAAATAAATATTGAAAAAGTGAAACATGCATTAACGCTGACTAACATTTAGTGATTTTTTTTTTAATCAAAAATTTCAACTCAAACGGATGTGCCTTAAAAAATAAACAGCCTATCCTCAGTCAGCCCATCAGAGATATTTAAGATATATAAATATTTACAAGTCTCTGGATATACTTAATTGCATTAAGCATTTGTAACGACAATAAAGTCGCTCTTTCTCCTTTTTCCTCTGGTGTTCATGAACGGTACCGTTAGAAAAACGTAACCATGAAGTGCCCATAACAACCCTTTATGTCATTCAGTTTATTTTGTTAAAATACGTTCCTGTTACGAGATGCACAACAAGCCTCATGAAAAGCTTAGAATGGGAGGAGACAAAAAAGATAAATTTCAATAAAGAAACGATTGCTCTTAATAGTTTAGGCATTGCCCAGAACAAGTGCGTGTTTGAAATGCTGAATGAAGAGGTCAAGAATTGTAACTTTTTAAGGAAGTTTTCCTATGGCAAGTCCAAGCACAAAACTATTCGTCTTTCATGGCGTTTTCTCTTTTGTTAGGGAACTGTCTTAAAACCTCAACAGCGAAATTCTTTCTATTTCAATCTTGTAGGCGGCGTCTGGCGGCGAATTTAACAAATACTATTTTCCTCTTCCCTTTATATTTACTGCATTTGAATTTCATTAAAAAATTACATTGAAATGTATGTAGAGTTATAAAGCATTTAATTAAACTGAAAGAAATATGTGCAAAATCTAAAGTAAACCACAGGCTCTTCTTTCATTCCATTTATTCCTTCTACAACAGGCCAAAGACCCACATAGCTTGTAATCGGCCAGCGATGATGATCAAGAGTTTTTTCCCTTTGTGGACAATATTATTTAGGAATAAATTCCTTCAATATCTTGGAACAGATGTTTATAATATTTTATACTATGTAGGGTATTATCGCAAAAATTTTATTTTCTACTTTGTATTTTGTTAGAAATTAGCGTAATAACTTTTTTCTTGGTATTGTATCGTAATCTTATTTGGCGACTTGGTCGCTTTGTTTATATGTTTTATATATCGCAATATATCAAAGATAATGGCTGTAAGAATAGTTAGAATAGACAAATATTAGCGGATGTAACGGACAACGAGTTTCTCTATAAAATGCACGGTTTAGCATTCGAGATGTCAAGTATACGAACGACAGCAGTGTACGACATAGAAAATGATGTTGAAGACTTGTAGTATTGTAATATGCCTGGTGGTGAGTGCAGGGTTTTTTTTTGTTAAAAAAATTAAAAGTAATTAAGGAAAGAATTTCGTAAATCATTTGTAGCTCTTTGCCCATTACGCCCAAAGTAAGGCTTTGGTGGACTCCACTGATGTTGTTGTTGATGCTTCTGCTGAAGGGGATCAAACCAATGTAGAAAGCGTACAGCAGTCATCGAGTGAAACGGAAGTTGTTGTAGAGGAGGATCAACATGTTGAGGAAAATGTTAGCGAACATGTCGAAGATGCTGATGTAGCTGAAGCTGAAAAATTGGCAGGACTGGATATAAATGAATCAATTGAAGTTGGTGGGCTTCTTCATTTAGGTGGATCACTTGATTTGGGATTAGATGGATCTCTTGACTTGGGTGTTTCCCTTAACCTGGGTAGTTCTGCTAGTGGAAATGGAGGTGACGATAATACAGATAATGCAAATAGTTCAGATAAACCCGCTGATGGGAACAGCAGTGAAGCTGCTCAAACTGAAGAAACTTCAGAAGAAGCTGCAACCGAAAGAAAAATACTTGAGTTCGTTGATGTTGATAATAAAGAGGGATCTGAAGAAATTGCCGCTGTGGTAGAAGAAGAAACGTTAGCTCCCACTTGTACTACCCCCGGTTTTCAACCACACGAAACCGATTGCCATTTATACTACCATTGCACCGCACTTAATTCACCCGATGGTACTTTACGTTTACAAACCTTAGCTTGTCCTGAAAATCAAGCTTTCAGTACCGCCTATGGTCGTTGCGCTCGTGATATTTCCTCTTGTGATACTGGCATCACTTGTTTGGTCACGGGCACTGTACCTGATCCATTAAGCACCACTTCCTACTATTTGTGCCATGCTCGCCCATACGGTGTCGGCTTTTTGCTTTATCATATACAATGTGGTGAAGGTGAAGTCTTTTTACCAGCTATAGGTCGCTGCTTTATCGATACGAGCGTCGAAAATGCTTACCTTACTTATAACTGGGCCCAAGTGCATGATGCGGATGTGGTTAAGGCGGAAATTAAACAATTCAAAACTGAAGAAAAGTTAAAAATGCAATTGGAAAAGGAGAAATTGAAAGCTGAAAAGAAGATGCAAAAGGAATTGGAAAAATTAGCTAAGAAGCAGGCTAAAGAAGCAGCAAAAGCTGCAGCGAAAGTTGAAGCATAAGGAAGACAAGATGAACTGAAATTAGTTTTAGGATAAAATAACAGTAAACAAGCCAAATCAATTTCATTGTATGATACTAATGTAAAAAAATGCGTGAAAATATAAAAAAAAAATAGCAAATAATTCTGAAAGTATTCAACTATGCCCCAACATTTAACCAACTTGGTGCAACAAGTTTTTTGTGCAGCTTCTTCTCTAACACCTTGTACTTGAGCTTTACATTGAAAGAAGAAAATATAAATTTTTGTCAAAAGCTTTTTATAAGCTTCTGCCAGAGACCTCAAAATATAGAGACGGAGTGTCATGCTCTTAAATTTTGCGGGTAAAATCTCAAGATTTATTTGTAAGGTAATATACAATGTATACAAGCATATGTGTACAAAATATCAAATGTATCAAGACAATGCCTACAAGCAAATGTATACACAAATGTTTTACTTGTTTTGTTACGCTGACTTGTGTTGTCAAATTTAGCTTATGCTTACTAGTTTTATATATTTAAAAAAAAAAATTATATATACGAGTATTTTACCACTCCTCCACACAATATTACAATTCAAAAAGTTGATAAAAAACAACTTTATAAAACATCAACTAAAAGAAGAGCACATATCAAACCGGCAATACCCTGTTTATAAGCCGATTGTCCTACTACCAAACCACACACTATTCTTCCGACAGATCGCTTAATACTGAACGTATATAATTGCACGTAGAACAAATTCGTTGTGTATATTGAACATATACACTATAATATTATAAAATTTTTCATTTCACACATTTCATACTCTATACTGTACATAAATATGTATTATTATGATTAGTGGACAAGACGAAAAGGTCAAAAGCAGCATTTATTAATTTTTCATTTATCCATTTATTGAAGTACTAATATATTAAATTACATACATATCATAACAAATTAATTTACATAAGTACAAGTGTTTGCCCCAAAGTAGGCTTAATGACGAATATTCGTTTGTTTTGCATGTGTAATATGCGGCATTATCTTTTGCTTTACTTATCAGAAAAAACAAGAATAGTAATATATGTACGTAAAAAACCACTGTCCAAAAGTCTTTAAGTCGTATGCGCCATAATGACAAACATTCACTTGTTGTGTGTATGTGTAATCTATGGTATTCCCTTTGCTTACTTATAAGAACAGAAAAACAACAACAGTAACATATGCGTGCAAAAAATCGAAAACAAACAAAAAATTAATTCACCGTTTTCGGTAAATTGGTTATGTATTAGTATATTCACACGGACATAAAACCCCTTGCTTCGCGCAACTCTTTACCAATACACTTGTGAAATTTCGCAACATCGCCGTGAAGTGGTTGAAAAATCTATATTTCAACAAATCTTCAACTCAGCTTTGCTATGTGCGCTATCGAAACAAAGCATATTAAGTTCCTCCTAGCATGTGTGGATTTGTCGTTATATGTGCATGCAACTCATGCACCACCACACTATTTATGATGGAATAGACAAATAAATTATTCCTTCCTAACATTTACATATGTTATCTAAGAGCCATCCACGTATAATTGTAGGGACGTGCGCAAATGAGTCGACTTTACCCACTACACGTAATAGTAATGAGAGTAGAAAAGCTGTTGAGAAGTCTCTGCTGTTGGCTTCTCAATCGTTTGTTTTTGTGGCGCACGCGTCACAGAGTCATTAAACTGCACTT
This sequence comes from Crataerina pallida, assembly GCA_949710015.1. Taxonomy (NCBI): domain Eukaryota; kingdom Metazoa; phylum Arthropoda; class Insecta; order Diptera; family Hippoboscidae; genus Crataerina; species Crataerina pallida. The sequence goes on from OX453291.1 coordinate 20,629,603, forward strand.
GTTGTTGATTTACGTGTTTGTTATGGTTGTCATTACGGCGCATACGACTTAAAGACTTTTGGACAGTGGTTTTTTACGTACATATATTACTATTCTTGTTTTTTCTGATAAGTAAAGCAAAAGATAATGCCGCATATTACACATGCAAAACAAACGAATATTCGTCATTAAGCCTACTTTGGGGCAAACACTTGTATTTATGTAAATTAATTTGTTATGATATGTATGTAATTTAATATATTAGTACTTCAATAAATGGATAAATGAAAAATTAATAAATGCTGCTTTTGACCTTTTCGTCTTGTCCACTCTAATCATAATAATACATATTTATGTACAGTATAGAGTATGAAATGTGTGAAATGAAAAATTTTATAATATTATAGTGTATATGTTCAATATACACAACGAATTTGTTCTACGTGCAATTATATACGTTCAGTATTAAGCGATCTGTCGGAAGAATAGTGTGTGGTTTGGTAGTAGGACAATCGGCTTATAAACAGGGTATTGCCGGTTTGATATGTGCTCTTCTTTTAGTTGATGTTTTATAAAGTTGTTTTTTATCAACTTTTTGAATTGTAATATTGTGTGGAGGAGTGGTAAAATACTCGTATATATAATTTTTTTTTTTTAAATATATAAAACTAGTAAGCATAAGCTAAATTTGACAACACAAGTCAGCGTAACAAAACAAGTAAAACATTTGTGTATACATTTGCTTGTAGGCATTGTCTTGATACATTTGATATTTTGTACACATATGCTTGTATACATTGTATATTACCTTACAAATAAATCTTGAGATTTTACCCGCAAAATTTAAGAGCATGACACTCCGTCTCTATATTTTGAGGTCTCTGATTTAGAGGTCTCTGATAAGAACTAATGTATTAAAGCGTTGTAATTAGAACGCGTTTTTTAGCTTCTCAGTAGTAAATAGGTACCACTTACAATCCATTAGTTACTTGTCCTGGACTATTCCCAACTTTTACCTTTACACTATTTACATTAAACACATGGTCATGGATAGATTCATCCAATAGGTGCCATTCTCCTGTGCGCATGGCTTCAATGATATACTGACATATGCTTGCCAAGTGTGATTTTGTGAGATCTGATAGTCGCTGTCTGACTTTTTGTGTGCTGTTAAATATTTTTCTTTATACTATTCCCACAAGGCATCGTTATGTGATAAAAAAATGAAAATATTATAATTGGTCAAGCCCAAGCATACAATTCGCTGTACCACTTAGCTTCCTAAATTATGCTACAATTAATTTAGTATACGTATTGGAAGACACTACCATATAAGTTACTTTGTGAAATATCTTTATATGAAAATGAATTTTAAAAATGCTCCGATTCGATCCAAATTTGTCTCAGCCAAATATTAAACCAATTAACTATTCTTTACTCAATTTTGTCAAATAATATTGGTATTTGCGATTTTTTACCATATATAGACTTTCATTATAATGGGACCTTTTATAAAAAGGGATTCTAAAAATGGTACATTTTCAAATTTAGAAGGACAAACAAATGGAGCAACGCACGTGGTTAAATCAATTTAGATTTTGAATCTGAATCGACGGGTGTGGCATTTGCCGCTTAAAAGTTAAAGACATCAGCACAAACTTAATATACCACTCACTGCATGGTGTAGGATATAAAAATACACTTGTACTAAGTAAAATCTTATATCCTCCACAATTAGATACACTAGGTTTGCTATTCCATTTGCAACATCTGGAGGAAGACGTCAGAAATCCTAAAAAGTTTATATATACTTGATCAGTATCTAATTCCCAGTCGATCTAGCCACGATTGCCCGTGGTCTCACTGTTGTGAATTTTGATATATTGCGTTGAAATTTTGCAAAAATATTTCTGGTATATATAGATAGGGTTCTATTTAAATACGTATACCCATTGGAACAAAAGTAGAGTTGATAGAGAAAAAGTGATTTCATGTTTAGATTTGATCCCTAAAGAAAGCTAAAACTAGTTCTAAAATTTTAGGCACCAAAAAAACATTCTGCATTTGTTACTGTGTAACCCGTGTTATTCAATCATTAAATGAAATTTTATCAAATTTGAATTAGAACATCTACTCATATAACGATTTTTCCAAAAGCAAGTTTCATGTGGAAAAAGGCTCAACTTTGCGGATGCTACTAACACTTACGATATAACTGGTATTCATCACTCTACATGGTGTAGTGCATTAAAAGGCCAATTTGTGTGCAAGTAAATAACTTTGTTGTATAAATAGCAAAGTGTTGTACCAAAACACCAAATATCGTAATGAAAAGTATGTAAGCTAAAGAAAGAGACAGTATATGGTGGGAGCATGGCCAGTATCCCAGTATCAGAGACTTCTAAATACAGAGACGGAGTGTCACTCTCTTCTTCATAATTCACGTTGTTGTAGCAATCAATCGCCTTACATTTGGAGAAGGCTTTCTCTCAGTGTATGGCATCTTAATACACGCACGCACATGATGATGATATGTTTGTGGTAAAGCTCGGTTTGTTTATTTGTGGTTAAGTGTGCGTGTGTATGGCAATGGTGTTTAACCATCAACGGTTAAATATACTCTTGCTTATATGTACAACAATCATAATAATCACAATGGTGGGTTAGATGTTTGCCATAAGTTGTTTGCACAATTTAGTGCAGATGCGCCAACGTTACAGGCAAGTTCTTCGGCGCGGTTCAAAAATTTAAAATAAATTAAAACGAAAATTTTTCAATCATCACATAAATTGTCGTTTATTGACGAATAAAAGAAAAAGTGTGTGCATACAACAAAAGTAAAAACAAAAAGAGAAAAAAAAGAAAACAAACACGATCGACATACAATTTTTATAAATGGATTACCCGGCATCCCAGAAAATGGTAAGAATTCCTAGAATGGAAAGGTAGACGTGCGTACATAGTTGGCAACTTTTTGCTGTTTGTGTGCATAAGCAAGAAACTGGTATTGAAGAAAACAATCCTTAAACGTGTTCCTTGCACGAGGAAAATCAGATATACCAGTACGTACGTAGATAGTGGAAAGTGCTGGGTTGTGTATGGAATTGTAATGTCAGCAAAATTTTCTCTTAATGCAGTGAAATAATTGAACAGAAACTAAAACCGTGTAGAAAAAAGGAAAAGGAAAAGATTGTCAACATCCCGGTCGTGTGTCGGTGTGTGTGTGTGTGTGTTTATAAAAGTTGAATTTTGTTGTTGTTTTTGTTTATAATTTATACATTGCAAAGATATTCTTTGCTTGCTTCATAGTAAGTGAAACGATTGAAATTGACCTCTTAATACCCTACACCTGGCACGAGCCACACAGTTCGCTCCCATTGTTATGTGAACCCTGTACTAAATCTCATCCATATTAAATATTAAAAATTGTAACCTGTAGGTTGATTACAAAAAAATACATTTACGGGTAGGCAGACGTCGTTAAATTTATTCAGAATTTGATTATAAGCCGCTTTGTACTTGTCGGAAAAATCCGTTGAAATTGTTACTTGTGGGCGTGGCCGTTGTTCAAGTTTGTCCATTTTAATTCAAAAACTACCAACCTATACTAAAAATGGCTGCCTCAGCTTGATAAATCAATTTTTACCCGATGGACGGACGCTTCAAGGCACTTTCAGTAGCAAAAGGGTGCAACCAGCATTTTGGCATTGATTACAGTGAGAATTTTTCTCCTTTACGATTGCTACTGACCTTGGCTGTTAAGGAAACAGATGTTAGAAATGCCCCCAAATAACGGTAATCGTAGCAATGAAATTTACATGCAACAACCCGATGATTTTGTTGATAATCCAAATAAGGTTTATGGTTTGAAACAAAATGCTAAATAATAGAATACCAAATTAAATAGCGTTCTTGAAAAAATAGGCATCAAAGCGTGTCAAAATGAATCTTGTTTATATAAAGGCATGAAAAACAAAACAACACGATTCTTGTTACCGTTTATGTAGACGGCATGGTTATAACATGTAAAGATAAATCAGCTATTTTTGAGATTACCTACCCAGAATATAAATACCTATGACGCCTTCTTCTCTGTGGGTGTTCCGTATGGAACGGTTATCAAGGCTGGACGAGGAAGTGTAATTTGCCGCATAAATTCAAGAACTCTCTCAAGCGTACACGATTTTCACACAACTTTTTACTTCTTTTGACAACAACATAACAAAAAATATAATAAAAACATGTTTTCCTAATATGTGTTATTACTATTATTATTATTATTGTTGTTGTTGTTTTCTTGCTTCAATTTGTTTTACAATATGATTTATTTAGTTGTGAAAATCAGCCAAGCACGAAAGTGTGCGTGTGTTTTATATTTTTAATATTCCATCACACACATGTGCATGTGTCCGGTATTACACTATTGTGCGTAATTTACATTAATTTACAATTATTGTTATTATCCTTATATTATACCACAGAGTATATATATATTTTTTTCTGCCCATACGCAATATCATTAGTTTGATGGATACGTATGTGTATGCACACGTTATGCGGACATGTATATACGTTGTATGCACAACAACAAAAACGTGCCTCATTTTTTGCATCATGATGATGATGAGTAATATGTTTATTTGTACATGTAGTATAACGAAGCTAGAGCCAACCACATATAAACGTTTATGGGAAGAAAGATAGGATATGAGAAAAGCCCTGTCACACTTTTTATGAACTTTGCTTCGGTTTTTCTCTTTTTGCTCTTTTAATTGCCAATTCGTCGTTCTGTGAACATTCATCATAGCTACCAACCAAATGCATAAGCATGCATTAAACGCATTAGCATACTTATGCGAATGTTTTGTTTACGTTTTGTTTTTTTAATATCTCAACGGTTATAAATTTCAACATCAGTTTTTGGTTTGGCTTTTATTTTCCATCTCAACTGCTTGCGAGCCAAAAACTAATGAGATTGAATTGACAAAAAGCCAACATAGTTGTATCATGTGTCCAAGATTTGCATTTCTATGTAAATAAAGTATAAATAATAACAATTACGTTATATTGTATGGTAGGAGCGTGTTCATAGGAGCGCTCATGCCAGCAGAGTGATAAAGTTCGACTCTTAGCTCAACTTTTGCTCGTTGCGAAATAAACCACACGTATCTGTACAGTTCATTAGAAAATTCGTAATAAAATTTTGTTAAAACGATAGTGAAAGGTTTGAGGAGTTTTGTTATTGTATAATTGGTTTTTTCATTTGTATCCAGCATGTAATAATTCAGGACATTTTACAAGCTTAAGTGTTCATTCGCCTGTTGAATTAACATCGACTTTCATGGTAATATTCTTAATTGTCGGTGGATTACGTACCCAGCCCATGATTTGAGTTTAAATTCCAACTGAAAAAACTTTTTAAATTTTTGTATCAGCTAGACTTGAACCTGTATCCTACAGCAAGTACAGTTTACTAAGACAAATCTTTAGCTTACTCAGCTGCTGAAAGGACAAATCCAGCGTATAGATTATCTTGATTCAAATTTTATATAACCAACAGACAGATAATTATTTTCTCAATTGATTTAAGTCCGCTGGGTCACGTTCAACAACAATTCATATAATTTTCTAAACTCATAGGTTTTCTTACTGGCGTTCCTATGTAAACACACAAATCTTTACTGCACTAAATTAACAATGTAGGGTACACACTCATAGCTAATATTGAATTTTGGATTTCATTATACAACACTAACACATACACACCAATGTACTGTGTGTACCAAAAAAAAAAAAAAAATTCATATAATTGTTAAAAACGTTTCTCCTCTTTTTATACCCTCGACATAAAATGGAATGTGTACTAATATCGTCGTTCCGTTTCCAATACATAGAAGAAAGCCTTAAAGACCATACAAACCGCACACATACTATATTCTTAATCAGTATCAAAATCTGAATCGATTTAGACATATCCTTGCGTTAGGTAAAAAGCATCGGCAGTCGAATGTGCAGAATTTTAACCTGCTATGGGTCCATTCCACATTTGGTATGAATTCCAGCCGTTGATTTCGGCTTCGCCTGTTTGTGTCAGCACTTTTCTAAATAGAGGAAGGTTTTGACAATATAATTAACTACAACAACAACAAAAGATAAGTTGTTCGAAACAATTAAACGCCGTTTGGCTGGTTCCTCTCGAATGTGCGTACAAGTTGGCCGACTACCGCTTCCAAAGCTTGAATTGCTTACCATCTTTGATTTGAGTTGAGCACGCGCCACAGATTATCCGGAATAGAAACGTCCCCTATATATAGGCGTGACTGATTTCTCTTTTGTTCAAATAGGCCACAATCGAAATCGAATTTGACTGCCTGGGCAATGCTTAGGTGCGCAATTATTAATATATCGAGGTAAGATTTTGCACAAAGATTTTTCTCTTATTAAAAATGGACAAAATTGATTAACAATTAACAAAAATCTCGGTATGGCTACAAAAATGTAGTTACAGGAAGTGTCTACCGCGTATGTACAGACTTAGCCTAAGACAAAGTTAGATCAAGTTCGTGCAGAGTAATCCCTTCAGTTTTGATATTTCAGAGTTATTTTCTAAATTTATTAAACAGTGTGTCCATGTGACTAGCCACGTAATTGAAGCTACAGGTCGAATGTTTTGCAAATACTTCCATGGGATTTGATAACAAGCATTGTTTCGGCAATCACTATTGAAAATGGACCATTTTTCCTCAAATATTTTGAAGTAATATGGGGCAGTCTTTATACAACGCAAATTTCCAATTCTTAATATTCCCCAAGGCTGAGTGTTATTGAAACATATTTCTAAACATTCTAATCAATTTTCGGAAAATTAGTTTTTTACAAATGCGACACTCTTACAGACAGTAAACTAATGCGTATAAAATTGCTTTAAATTAAACCAAGTGAAGGGTTATGCTGCCAATATTTGCTAAACTGATACCCAAATAAAAGAGAATTTTCATAATTTCTAGTCAACTTTTCTTATCTAATTATAGTACGTAATAATTGTACATAGTAGTTATATGGGTATGAAGTGGAAGGCAATGACCTTTAATATCCCACGGAAAAGTAATACATCCTCGTACATCATCTTATGAAAGCTTCAACGTATATAGTCTGTAAACATATATGTATTATGAATATATATACCTATGTATGTAGTCTGTGAAGAGCTTCAATTAATGACAATTATGTGGCAAACAATAAAAGCCAAAAGCGATTGTTTGTTGTATTTTGATGTGTTGTCTGGTTAGAGGAGAAATACTATACAATGCAATAAACATTCAAAACAATAATATTCCTCTTTACTGCCACACAATTTAACAACAGCAATAATAACAATAACGAACAAGACATGACAACATATAAACGAATGCAATGCAATGCAATGCAACACAACGCCACGCAATGAATGAATGATGAAAATGAACGCAATTTAAATAATAAGTAACGCATTATAAGTGTTAACAGGTATAGACGCGTGCATTTACAAATGAAAAGTAAAAATGATAAAGTCGGTCGATCATGTATGGCTTTAAATGTCATAACTGGTTGCAAAGCATCAGGAAATGCGGACACATCCCTTTTGTGCACCCTGTTTGTCAATCCGTTCGTAATCATCAGAATAAGGCCACTCAGTCCCCTAGTGCAGATGTTTCGATTTGAGCATGTTCGTCAGGTACAATCTAAATGCATTATATGTAAATGAAAAGCTTTGCAAATAAAATAAAATGTTGGTCTCTTTTCAATAGAAATCGTTCTCGCAAATATGCTTGTAATAAATATTATTGGAATATTTCCAAAATCATGCCAGAGATGCCTGTTGCCTAAAATCATATAAAAAATTGATTCTGATGATTTAATTGGCGGCAATAACGACCGTTTGGAGAATTACAAAACTCAAACTTTTACAAGCAAAGTGTAGGGTATAGTACTTTGTGTTGTTTACTTATATGTACTATGAGCCTTACCGCAATCGAAGTTCATTAATATGCTAAACGCATTGTTGTGTTTGTTGTTAGTGTTTATTTTACGCTATGGTTTATATGCATGTTTTTCATAAGTTATTGAATCAACGGCACAACTTTTTTATGTAATAAACACTAAAAACATACAAACAATAAACAATCATCAGCAATGGGACAGTGGAAGTACGTGGAAGTACGACAAGGAATAAAAGTTGCCTTGAATGCGATCGCATACTTTCGCATGGACAGGAAAGCCAACATATTTTTCCAGTTTAATAAACAGGGATAAGATATGCCTTCCTTGCATAACATTATTGTACAACAACATTCCATTTTGCCAGTAAACCTGCACATATATCTGCAACGCATTTAATTAGTATCAACAAGTTTTTAAAGACTTCATGTTATGAATATCTATAAACGATGTGTGCAGCAAGTGTGACAAATATGTCAAATGTTTTACAACGGGGTACCTCGTGCGTATAGTATCGTATCTTGTAAAGTTGTTTATGTAATTGTTCATACTTGTCCAGTTCAAGTTCATTATGTCTCTTTTTATGGCTCAAGCCGGTGTAAATTGGATCCATACAAATTTTATTGCAAATGATTGATTTTGAATAAACAGTTATAAGGAAAGGGAAACGTTAACCGTTGCCAACAGGCACAAATTTAACTCAATTAATTATTATAGCAACTATGTAACTTCAGTTGTGTCGCATACAAGCACGTTTTAGTACACAAGGTGTCTACGTTGGGGCGCCCCTGTTTTTCTCTAAATTATATTAATTTAAAAAAAATTAAGAATATCGGATTTTCGCCTTATTAATCCTTCTTTCTAAATAGAATGTTAAAGGGAGAGATATTATAAAAAATGTCCCTTTTTTGTAATAATATGATCAGTGTTGGGCTAAAGTATCTCATTGTTCCAAATTTCATGCAAATATATTAGAAAAGCAATCTGTAGCTTGTACACAAATTTAGTCAAGAAACAACAGCAACCTTATGGGTCTAATTCTAATAATTCGATCTGTGTTATAAAAGTTACATCCTCTCGATCGTAAAACAGCAGAATTTTTTCTAAACTTCATCTTTCAGCACATTTTGAACACTGCCGTTCTCTATTTCATTAAAAATATAAATTTCTTCTGTATTAATATTAAAAAAACTATTAAGAAAAGTTGAAAATACAAGCTCCGTCCGTTGAAAATACAAGTCACTAAAACACTTCTTCGGGATGGATACAGACAGTAAATGTAACAGTAAATGCGGGACCTTGCCATATTCGTAGAATGTCGTTATCTGAAAAAGAGTTTTAAAAATGGTCCGATCGGGTCAAAATTTGGCACATTCAATTATGAAACTATTCTTCCCCAAATTTTGTTAAAAAGTATTAATAATTGGGATTTTTTGCCATATAAAGACTTATTTGAAATACGGGGAGGGGTCCTAAAAATTCACCAATTTCAACTACTTTCAATAGTAAGCATTTTTGGATCAAGACCAAAAGATCATTGAAATATCTCCACAAATTCTACCTTTAGCTTGCGTATAAATTTACATGGACAGACAGACAGACAGTCAAACATGATTCAATCGATTTTGATTCGATCTATGCGTCTATTTTTAATCATTTAAAAGTTAAAGACAAACTTAGGCCCTTTGCCACAAGTGGAGTGATAAGAAGAATTTATTATAAAGTCTCATTATTTCATAAATATTGAATGCTCTACAGAAAGGTATTTTTCTATTAATTAAAAAAGAATTCAAATTTTAATTTAATTTAAAACTGTAAGCAGGCTGTGGTTGTATGTGCAGATGGTGAACAATCAAATCAATACCCTCCACAAAACAATGAGCTTATATTTTACAGTGAATGAATTAAAAATTAAAAAAGATATGCGATACTGGCATAAATGGAATGTTTGCTGTATTGTAGGCACGCACACGATTGATAATTTCGTGTTCAACATATCACGCCTCACATTGACACCACAATGAAAATATAGAATTATTAACGAATAATTAAAAAGTAAAATACCTCCACACACACATATGCATGTGAATGTCAGCTACACTGTGGAGTCATAGATTAGAGAGAAAGAGTTACAGACGAGATGAGTAGGGCTGGCTGGTAGGCAGGCTGTGTAAAGCGCACGTATAATTATGCATAGTAATATTTTCACTTTTTTATTGCGGCTTTTTTTTTTGGCCATTTACCATTGTTTGGTTGTTGCTGTAACTGCTGAAGATGTTGATTCAGTTGATTCACGATGCACATTTTGTTCGCACCAACGTACTGTATCCAAATGACGGCACCAAACAATGTACGCGGAGACACAACCGGTGTCACATTGGTGATGTTGCACTTGAGCTCTTTTACTCTTTCGCTCTCTCTCTCTGTCTCACCCTGCCAACCCTCCGCACACAATTACTTCAGCTTCAGCTTCAGCTGTGCCTGTGCCTTAGCCTTCTCAATTATTTTTGCTGCAATAATAATATAAAGACGTTCCCAGGTTACTTTGCATAGGTGTATGCGTGTATGTATGCATGTATTTTGTGATTGGGTTACTAAGGTGTTGAGCTTCTGTTATTTTTCCGCTGCTGAGTCTATTGTTTTCATTCGTGCAATTTGGAAAAAGCGCATTTCTGTTGCTTGTTATAGTACTTATGTTGTTGTTGTTGTTTTTGCTGCTGTTGCTTGTTGAGTGTGGAAAGTATGTGAAAATGATCAAGTTCAACGAAATTATAATTAAAGGTGGGGGACAAGCGTGTGAATTGAACACATGTCGTTCGTATGCATGCAGACATGCCAAGAAGCTTGACGAACTGGAGAGTCACTCTTGATTCTTCTAATTCCCTTTATTTTTAAACCTAACAAGAATTTCAGCATTCTCTGTGATGGTTATGTAAAGTTTTGAGAGGGGTGTGAAGATAAATCCGAATTTAACTAGCAAAGACATAAGCCAAAAGTTTTAGCAGAGCTCTCTTAAGTAGTTAACATAGCTCTGTTAAGATGAGATATAAGAAGAAAATGGATAAAACTACAGATTTATTATATAAATTAAATACATTTTTCGATTACATTACGTAATTATTAATATAAAAATTATAAGTTTAATTTTAATGCAAAAAAAATTATAACATGAGGAAAATACAAAGAAAAGAAATTTCATTTAAAAATAACGCCACGCCCAAACTAAAATCCCTACACGATTATGCTGTATACCATTGGAACTGGGTTGGGATGAGGACCAATCCACATGAAAATTTTGATCCTGTGTCGTTTACTTTACTTTTTTTTTTATTCACTTTTCAAAATTGGCCATATGACGCTCCACCACGCTTCTTTGGAAGTTGTGTTACATCTTATAACATGTTTCTAAATCATCATCATGTGTAAACTCTCTTTCTGTCTCTACTAAAGTGCTAATAAATGTTAATTAGATAACCAATCGCACAGATCATCTGAATAAAAATAGAAACCAAATATCGATTTAGCAAACCCAGTATTTACTGAGACATTACTAATTAATTTAATATTAACATGTTTATTATCCACAAGCTCGGTTGTTTGAATAAAATGAATATAAATGGGATGTAAAGAAACCTCGCGTCATATCAAGTACGTATGTGGCACACCTTTTAGAAACAAATAAATGAGTTGGTCAGCAGCCCTGTGTTTGTGTTGTGGTGTTAAATTGTTAAAATCAATTGAATTTTCATTACTATCAAACGGAAAACTATTGAACAAAACCATGCTATGCATATATAGATAAAATAAGAAAGAAAAGCATAATTAACATAACCACCTACCTCCACTCACTAACAAAACATATGTTTCTGAAATGTGTAAACGCAATTTGAAGTTTCACTTTTATAAAATAAAACTAGTAAAAATGTTATAGTCGGTCGAGCTTATCCATTTAATACCCCACTCAACATTGTTCTACAAATTATGCTACAATTAATTTAGTTGTTGTGTCAATAAACGCGAGGCGCGCTATAAAAGTCACTTCGCGAATTATCACAATATAGAAAGGGCTTCTTAAAAAGGTCTTCTCAGGTTCACTACTTAATATTTCCTTACCCAATTTTATTAACAAATATTTATATAATATTAAAAAATATTTATATTATATTATAATAATATTTTTTTTCCATATAAAGACTTTCAGGGGTCTAAAAATGGTTCAAGTCGGTTCAATTTACATTCGGTTTTTCTTTGGGCCAATGCATGATCTTGTGCCAAATTTCTCTAAAAATTATATGGACAGACAGACATGGTTAGATAGGATTTTGAATCGATCTATAAAATAAAGCTTTTAAGGATTACAAACATCGGCATAAACTTAATACACCCTTTCACACAAGTGATGCAGAGTATTAAAGGCCTCAAATCAAATCATATCAAACAATAGTAAAAGAAAAACTTAATCGATCAGCTGGTATGTACATAATTGTTGTTATTGTTGTTATTTTAACCAATTCAAATCACAATCAAATGCCATTAATTTGATTATGTGTTTGTTTTGTGGCCAATTTATGAGATTTTTGCTTTTTCTGTTGCTCTTGCTGTGTTTTGTTGTGTTTTGTCTAATGAACAAATGTGGTTTGCAGGCTTTGCGTACCTTGTGGTAGCCGTCAGTCAGGTTGTAGGAGAGAATACCGGGTAAACCACTGGAAATGTCAATTGTAAACACACGCGCCAAGCTATTTTCATTGCAGCTTTCCTTCTTCGGCCTCCTCTTCTTCTTCTCCTTCTATTGTTTATTTAATTTAACTGGTTGCCCGTGTGGTTGTAAAACTGACCTTGGCCATTGAAGAAAAACTATTATAATTTGTATAAATATTTACACGTATTTGGTGTGAGGAAAAAGTATAATTGTTACACGAGATTTTTTCATAAGCTTTTCTGCCTATCTTTGCCTTTCTGCGATTGTATTTTTTGCATTGCCTATGAATTGATTTAATTACTATTACTGATTATTTCATTTCATTTCATTTATTTATTTCATTATTTATTGTACATAAGTAGTCGTGGGTGCCTCCCGACTCTCCAGCTCGTAGCTTATATGAGTCGGGAGTATGCACCAGATAATACGTTGAGTACATGAACACAAGAACTTAACAACAATTAACAATTAAAAACAGAGATTTGACAACTATTTACAACTAAAGGTCACTCGCATATCTTTGTGCAAGGTACATCATAATCTCTCTCTTAAAGCGATTAGAATTTTGTATAGTCTGTAGACGGACAGGGAGAGAGTTCCACCAACGGATGGCGAAAACAAAAAAGTTACGTTCAGACATGAGGGAAATATGTCGGATGGGTTCAATATTGTGGTTACGGTTAGACATTGAGAATTCGAGTCTGTTGAAGAGGCAGGCCTCCAAGTTAACAGATAACAAAGATATCGTGTAACTCGAGACGCGGTCATACCTCCTCAACCCAAAAACATACCGTATAATGGAATTATTAGCCTTTTGTAGTCTCTGTCTAGAAACGGAACCGCAATTGGCAAACAGCTCGCACCCATAGAGGAGTTTAGGATATAAATATGCTTTGGCCAATAGTTTCCTAATGTTTAAAGGCGTAAACCACTGCAAGTGTCAGAGTGATCTTAGCATTCCGTATACCTGTCCAACGTTTCTGTTAATGTGGTTCTCCCAGGTGAGCGTTCTACTAAATATCACTCCGAGGTTTTTTGCAGTATCAACTATCTCAATGTCCGACCCCAATAAGCGGATTTTAACATTCCTCAGGTCTGCCCTCTTGTAAAAAGCTAGGCACTTAGTTTTTACTGGGTTCAAAGGCAGACCATTGGAAGAGGCCCAATTCGCAATGTTAGTCAGATCATTACTGATTTTGGTGGCTGTATCGATGACGTGATCTGGGGGTCCACTAGTCCAGATCTGTACATCATCCGCGTACATATGTACTTGGCACCACCTAAAACAGTTAGGCAGATCGTTAACATACAGTGAAAAGAGCAGTGGGCCCAGAACGGACCTCTGAGGAACCCCGCGCCTAATCGGGAGTAGGTCGGAGAAAGAGTTGTTAGCAAATACTCGTTGATACCTGTTGGTGAGAAACGTTTCCACCAGCTGAGCGGATGTGGAATCAAAGTTAAACAACTTCTTTAGCTTGACAGTAAGTAAAACATGGTCAACTGAATCAAAGGCTGGTATGATCGAGTAACACAAGGAATGACATATTGTTATCGTCCAAGTTGCCTCTAATACTTTCAGTCACATCAATTAGTGTGGTCGTGCACGATCTGTTTTTTCGAAATCCAGATTGAGAATCATCCATTAGTGAGTTGATACGGACATAATTACATATTTGGTTTTTTATGATTCTTTCAAAAACTTTAGAAAGAAACGGAAGAATCGCTATTGGTCTGAGATCACCATTGTTTTTCGGGATTGGTAAAATTTTTGCTAGCTTCCAACAATTTGGAAATGTCGAACGCATGATTATATCATTAAAAATCATAGTAATACTGTGTAACACAATCGGGAGAATTAATTTGATAAATCTAGGATCGATGTCGTCCAGACCAATAGCATTCGACTTAGTGTCTAGTATGCACTCTAGCACCTCAGCATCGCTCACGCTGTTAAATCTAAGTGAATTGAAACCAGACTGTTTCCGTCTCGAAATACTGAGAGACATTGGGTGTACTCATTGGTATGCACATTTTTCATTAATTTCGTTAGTGTCGAGGTTAACTGGAATTGGGATGATGTTCCTATTGATACCGATCTCCCTAATCATGGACCATTTCCGCGCGGTACTAGCACCAGAGGCAAACCTTGAACCATAATATGCCATTTTCGCACGCCTAATAGCATAGGAAACCTTTCGGCGTAGGTGCTTAAATAATTCATTGTGTTCGGGCGCACGCGTACGCTTCCATGCGCTATAGGACTCGTCTCTGGCTAGCATCAATCGCTGAATGTAGTTATTAAACCATGCGAATTGGCATTGGCAACTTTTAGTGGGACGTAAGCGTCGTACAGTGACCGGACATTGTTATTGAACCAAAGTATTTTTGATTCACTGTCCGGTAAACACATAACCTCACTCCAGTTATATTTTATTATGTTTATTGGTTTCGCAAACGCTTAATAAAATATACAGTGAGCCGATTTTTTATATCATTATGATATAAAACTGCCACAGGGTGGGTAAATATTTAATTTACTACAGCAGAAGGCTGTAAACGCCGAGTTATGTGACTTGTCGTCTTAGCTCTTAGGAAGCACTGGGCGGGAAACACTTTTTACCTCGTCCAGGGTTTGTCAGTGATATTGATATAAACAAAAAATTTTAATTAAAAAATAGAACAAAATTAAAACAGATTTAATAATAAGTGTCTGTTATGTACGAAGGTAGAATAATGATTAGGATTAACGAAGTCTGACTGTTGAGTTATTGGACATTATTTATATACTCTCTACTTTTATTTTCTATTAGGATTAATAACGTTCTTTGTATAGAAGGCTAGACTACAACTATTTTGGCGTCGTTCTCACTGTCTCTATCATAAGTGGTAACCTTTGTACGGAAATTAATGCTGATAAGGAATATATATACTTTATATGATTTCTGATAGTTCCTTATAAGGGATGCAAAGGGAATTATAATCTAAGCATCCCTCTTATGCGCAGGGTTTGGAAATAACTTTGAAAATGCGTCAGACTATTTGTAGAACAGTAGATAAATTCGAATAAAAGTGTTAGAAGAAGAACGATCGCCACTTATATCTCTTACTAACGAGGAAGAAGATATATCGCAGTCCATCCAATTTCAATACACTTCCGAGTATCCTCGAAATTGAGCTTTGCCGTTATGTGCTTATATTTATAAATTAAAATAGAATAAATTTGGGTGATTAAACGATACAGTGTTTGTATCCTGCACCACTGGTGGCAAAGGGTATGTTAAATTTGTGTTTCATCTGTGTATCCATCTAAGTTTGTGCGGAAGGTACAGTTTGCATTTTTTGAAATATTTCGATGAAATTTGGTACAAGGACATGTATTAGCCCAAAAAGGAACCGTAGAGGGACTTGGACCTCTCCCCAAATGAAATCCCTTTAAAATGAAAATCAATGATTTGCCTTTACTGTTAGACTAATAATATATGGATCGTAGTACTAACTGGTCAAGCATTTTCACTTGTGTTCAACACTAATTATAAAGTATTGTTTTTTTTTTTTAATTTAATTTTTTTCTATTATATAGTACAGTTGTCCATTACTTGTCAACACCGGTCTTTGATTTATACAAACATGCAAAAAAGTAGAAACGTAATATTTATTGTCAGTACATTAAACAGCTAAAGTGGGATAAGTAAGTAGTGGTGGCAATTGTTAGTTAGTCAACCGATTGAATGCGGTTTTTTCGGGTTGCGCAAATTATTTAAAATAACAATAATAACTACAACAATAATAAAAGCAACAACATATAGTCAATATAGTGAAAGCTACAACAAATAAATTAACAACATTTTTAAACACATCTTTCGTTTACCTTTTGCTTTGTTTTTACCTTTCTTTATTGGTTGTCTTTCTTTTCGCAATGCTGCCTGCTTAATACACTTAACACATCACAACTGGACACCCGCAGACCCTACCGCATCATTACATACATTTTATCTTTTATAATTATGATCACATACGTTTAATTTTTATTTTTATTTTTATATATTCATGTATAAGTACTTAAAAATGTGTATGTATATATGTACCATATAAGGTGCGATTAATATACTCACCACCTTGAGTTTGGTGGTATAATCGATTATGTGAAAGGGTTTTTTAACACGCGAAAAGGCGCTACTACTACTGAGTTTATATATTTTTAACTTTGTGAAATTTAGAATTGCTTTAGATATCTGTCTGTCCGTCCATGTGTCTGTGTTTCTGTGCTGAATCCCCCTTACCGTTAGTAAAGTCGCTTTTCTATGCAGGTAATCGATTACAGCAACTGCCCATAGTTGAACAAAATTTGTAAAGCGATCAATTCCCGTACTTCCCGTATAATATAATAGAAGACGTTTCACTTTACATATTAAAAAATGCAGAGAATCATAAAATGGCTGATTAATCGATTTTGTTGAAGAAGGAACACTTGAAGACTTTCACATAAAAATTTGGTTAAGGCCCCGCCCACAATACGTAAAATTCATTGCAATAGTTTAGAGGCGTTTAAGTTGGAAAAATTTAGATGTTTTTTTTAAATTTTGCTACCAAAATTCCCGGTTTATCCGAACTGCCACCCCCATTACACTCCCTAATTTTCACAAAAATAGAGCCACCGTTGAAGTTTTAATATTTATTCGATTTTTTAGTTCAAGTGTAATGTGTACTGAAAGAGTTGCCGAAGAAAGGCGAAATTATGTACATACCACGCCCCCACAGCATAATATAAATGTGAAGTGTATCTCAAATTCGACCCAAGCCAAATATAGCTTTAGTTGTACGCTTCTTACAATATGTACGCGCATATAAATGGTGGGATCGTTTTTGTTGTGTTCGAGTTTACTTCAAAGTACTAAAGACTCCAAACCATGATAATTTAATTTATATTATTTTTCGTATGAAATTGTACTAAACAATAAAAATGTTGAGGACGCGCATGTAAAAAGTCGTGTTAAGCATATGAAAGTGGTCTCTGGCGTCTGTTATTTCGTTACCTTTGATGTCATCGTTCAATGGTGTTCAATGGCAGCGATTATACAATAATTGGTTAGCATAGAGCTCAATATTTATGTATTACAATGGGTAACTTGGAATTGTTTAACCACAATGCAAAATTATGTAGGGCAACAACAACGACATTTGAAGGGACAGGTTGACACTAAATTTCATAATTTCAAAAAAAAATTGTGTCAATGCGAAGAAGAAATCCACCAAATATAAAACGGAGATAATGAATTATACACGAATAATTCAATTCAAGATACTGTAGACTATTTTGGGCTTATTATAAAGATAAACTACACTTCTTCTAAACCTTATTCTTTGCGTAAATGAAGAAAGAAAAACATTTAGAACAATTTTTTATTGAATATTTTTGATATTTTATATATTTTTTCATCTAAGAAAATTCATTGCCCCAAAAAACTCTTCACAAAGTTATATTGGGTGGGTTTTGGATTTAATCCAGGGCTTCTTTTCATTCCATCTGTTCTCGATCCATGTTATAATAAAATAACCAAAATTTCCACAAATTTAGAAAAGTCTTTTTTGTTTCTTAAACATTAGTTATATCACCGAATAAAATGGTCACTATACCTAATGCAGTTGACATTGTTACTGAGTTCACCACAACCATGTAAAACAGTATCACTGGTACCAGTTGACTACTTAATACCACCACCAACACCAACAGCTCTACGGCTGACACGTCTTGAAGATCGCTCCCCCAATTCGCAGATTAGTAAAACACTGGCAGTACCATTGCGACGTAGACAACCTCCGGGAATTATAAATCGCATAGCCAGATGGTATGGTTATAGTAATAATGGACAAAATCAATGGCCGGATTCGTTATCTTCCGCTAATACTAATAAGCAAATATTCGCTAACTATGATAAGCATCAAAATCAAGAACCCACGAATAAAAAAAATTGCAATCTATGTAATAAATATCCATGGATGCCAATGTTTCATAATAGTAACGAATGGACGCCTCAAGCTCTTACATCCCCACCACCACTACCCTCACCACGGTTGCCCGCTAACGCTATAGCAGAACCTCATCATGCTTCATCCAAAATAAAACAAAGAGCTGTGCAATATCAGGGACCCCAAATCAATTTGTTGAATGTGCCACATGAGTATAAAGGTGTGAATAGACCCCCAAGTAAATATGCGCCAGCTTTCGAAAGTCATAGTTTGGTTACTGAGCAAGTTCCCTTTAAACCTTCCGACGATGCAGGTTTTGAAATAATAAAAAGTAAAGAATTGGTACAATATTTAGCTTCGGTAGAATATCCAGCTAGCGTGGTACAAAGTCAAGCTATAGATGTGAACGTTAGCGCTCATATAACTTTACCATCAAATCATAAATCCGACCCCACATCGAATGAGGAGCAAGTAAGTAATTATCAGCACAAAGCATTTAATCTGGACCTTAGTCCCCATATACCAGCTTCACAAATCATCAGCAAACCAGGAAATTTCGTGAATAATGTTATTATTCCCACGGAAGAACAAGAAGTTAAAAAAAACCAACAAAAACGCCATCCCGCTCAAATATTTCCTGCTCATGAAAACTTCACTTCGCCCTTTCACTACTTACCACATTTTCCGCTACCTATTAATACTTACGAAGGAGATAATTTATCAGCTGCTTCATCACAAAATGATTCCACTGTAGAAAGTTCTCCCCCGCCCGCTACTACGACCACTGAAACGGTGTGGATAACTAAAGCTAACGATTATCATTATACGACAATCGTTTCACAATTAAATGCAGATTTAGATGTAAAATCTAATTGGGGTTTGGATGTATTAATTGAAAGAGGTTCTAAAGAATTTAGAAAAAATCGTTTAAAAAATTTCTTAGCATCCTTACAAACTCAGGGGCCACCTTTAAGGAAAAACCGTCATCGCGAAACTCCGAAAAATTTGTTAAGTGCACCTATTCAGCATGTGAGCGAAGGATTAACTTTTGATGTTCCCAGACCTTTCACTAAAGATCCAGCCGAATTGGGTTTTCGCAATAAATTGAAAGGTCACACAACAACAACGCAGCAGTCAGATTTCTTACCAGATCATGGTGATTATGGTAAAATCGTGCCGCAACGATTATTATCACAGGTTACATTACCACATCCATCTCCTACATCTACATCTACTTATGGTGCAGTGGATGCCAGTGGCTACTATGCTGGTATATATCCAGCTCCACCACCCCCGCCTTCATCACCAACAACGTCTTCCACAAATGTTGACCCGCATGGCCTCAAACACATTTTACCTTTTGAAACTAAAAATCAACCTCGACCATTTGAAATGCACAAAAACAGTCCATTCAATGTGGAATTGCTTCCCGAGGAATCGATGCTAATTGATGTAAAATCCCATCGAACCCAACATGGTGACACTTTATCTAAAACCAAGCCAAACACTAAATATTTAACCAAAATTTTGGCAAATAACTTAAGAGAACTCTTAAAACGTGAACACGAACGACCAAGTGACACTCTAACCAATGCCATTAGTTTTGATTTGATTAAATTGCAGAAAAAAATCGATGATTGGATAGAACAAGAGTATAATTCTCCTTTGCATCGAGCCAGTACTCCAACCATAAGAGGCCGGTCGAAGCATATTCCCATAGAATATGTAGAAATGTTGGCCGCTACCACCATGAAGACATTACAACGTCAAGCCAAAACAGCAAAAGGTTTTGACAAACCATCAGATAGTCTCTCAATATCAGTAAATAATCTAGAGCCTCTAGTGGCGAGTACTGAAGCAGAAAAATTCCCCCACAAGGCAGTAAGAGGCAATCATGCACACGATCTCTCCAATGAAATAAATGATAACACAACCCAATCGAATAGTACAAAATCCAAAACAGGGTCTTTTATGTATGTAACCATAAAAGAGCCGGAGGAAGAATTGTGGAAGAAAGCCTCGGTAACAGTGTCACCGCGTACCAAAGAGAGATTGTACGTAATTACGCCACAACCCACAATTAAAATGCTACACTCTGACTCTCCGTTAAAAATGTTGAAACATGCTTTCAAATCACCAAGATTTTCAGTGCGCCCAACACCAAGGCAGGGTGGGTAACTATATGCATTTACATAACAAAACCCGTTTTCCGCCTAAAATTAATATTCCCCCATCATTGCAGCTTTTAATAATATAACAAAAATTTCAGATTTCGATAACGATATAATCATTGACTCGTCAACGGAAGCATCTCCGGTTCACAGAACACCTGATTGGTTTGATTTGAAGGGTTTAACTACCTATGTATCCCAACAACCTGTAGAAATTATTGATGGCAATTCAAAGGTTTGTGATTCAATTTTGACCACGCTTATGAAAAAGGGAGGGGTGAAGGATTCCAAATTCATCATTCATTTTGCAACATTCATTTTGTGTCGATCTAGGCATGTATGTGCATGTGTCCGTCTGTTATTGGTATTCTCACGGTCTAACTAACATTTTGTACAGACATACTTATAGTTTCTCTAAAAGCTCGCTATTTAAAATTGAGCAAAATGAGTTATTCGCGAATGATTTAAATTGTGCCGCCCCACGCAATACACAAACATCACTTTACCTGTCTTCCATTTAACTGTAAAGTTAAAAAGATTGTTATATAAATTTATAATTATTTGATCCATTGATATGCCAATAATGGGCGTGGTCACATAACAAACACGCCAACAATTTTCAAAAACCCGTACTCAGCATAAAATTTGCAATATTTTTTTTGTAGACGTATTACATATACCACAAGAGGGCGTGATCATGAATGTGTCACGTCCACCATTTGTATGTAATCATGGATGGTATTTAAGATTTGGACTAAACCAAATTTAGTGTTTTTATTTGTTTGTTTTGTTCCTTGCAGGTTATAATGATTGTTACACCAGCCGGTGAAGAAGAAATAGCTACAACATCTGCTAATATAATGGATTTAACAAAAACGAAACGTACTACTGACAAACCAACCACCAGCACATCACCAACACCCAGATAGAATATAATTGAATGAATTATATTTAAATATCCCTATCGGATCAACAACTCCTCTACCCTTTTGTATTATATTTCATAGTGAAGATATAAGTTATTCCCATTTAATTTGAGCCTTTCTTATATAAAATAATTTGTGAAAGGACGAAAACTATAACTAATAGCTTTAAATTTTTTGAAAAGCAATGTTTTTTAAAAGTTACATATTTGTATGAAGCCTACGAGAGTCATGTGCATTAAATATATATATATACATAATTATAGTGTATTAGTAATAAATTATTTAGTTGTTACAAAGACTAAATTAAAACCAACAAATAATGTGTCTCTTTTCTTTGGTTAATAGAACTTTATTTACTGCTTATCTTATCATCTATGAATATTTAAAATAATATAAATCGGTAAATCTATCTAAATCTTTGATGAGAATAACTCTTACGCATCGCATGTCTAATTAAGAAAGCATTCATCACAAAATCTTCGTAGTTAGTAGTCACTGGTACTTTTCTTTTCACGCTCTCAACTTATCTAATACTTACACCATTTGCAACGTTTTTGGGCACTCTCTGGTCGCTACAGCGTCTGACAACTGCTTCTAAAACCCAGAAAAGACCCGCCACAAAACTTAAAATATTTAATATATGCAGTGTTACAGCATAATTAAAACGGTCGCGAACCAAACCTTGGAAAATGAAAAATTTTAAGGTATAAAATTAGTTTTAAATATTATTAAATATAATTAATATATTATTTATAGGTACCCACCTACAAATGGACCACCAGCTAAAGTAAACAAGCCTGAAATTAATAATTGTAATCCAAATGCGGCTGGTAACCTTTTTAGCGGCACGCAACTGGGTATTATTAAGGGCCAGTAAATTGTGCGTATGCCCTTAAAAATGCCCATGATAGCAAAACATATAACAATGTAGGGATAGGTGTGCCAGCAAGCTATAACAGTACGACCCAACGATATGCCCGTTACCCCAATTAAAAAAAATACACGATTATCCCAAGAAATTTTTCCAGTAAAAAATGGTCCCAAAAAGCGTACAATTATATCTACGCCAGCTAATGTGGACATACATATGGTTACTTGTGGTGTAGTCAATCCAAATTCATTCAATATGAATGGGAGCAGTATGGCGAAATTCAATTCGGCAAAGTTGATTACCGTTAAACCGGTTACTAAATTAATAAATGTGATGTCCTTTAGCAAGTCCAAATCGAAGAAGGCGATAACTTTTTGTAAACAGGTTGTTTTGGAAGAGATAAGTTGATCCTTTCCATTAATTACTACTTCTTCGAAATTCTCCTTTAATTCTTTCTTCTCTTCAAAATGTACTGAATTGTGTAAAGATATGCAGCTTTCAATACGTTGCTGCAGAGTTTTATTAACATTTAATGATTCTTTTGAACCACACCAACCATCCTTAGCTGTGGATAACGTGGGAGTACCGGGAACTCTCAATTCCATGCTATTTAAATCATCGACGGCATTGTTTTCATCTGTGTGCAAATCATTTATTTTCATTTCTTCAGATTTTTGTTTGGAAGTGTGATAACGTACTGGCTGATATATGAGAGCACTCACCATGGTATGTAGAGAAAAGGCGGCGAAAATCAATACCGTACCTTGAACACCATAAGTGATGACCAAATAGGTTGCAAAATATGGCAAAACAATTGGACCCAGACCGGTAATGGTCCAAGACCATCCGGCCGCTTTATGCCGTTTTTTCTTAAAATATGTATTAATGGCTAAGGTAGAAGCCGACATGGATATACCCATACCGAAACCTTCAAGTAACTCCAAAATATATTTGAATTAAATGAAATGCAAAATTGTTTACTTACCATACAGTAAAGCTTCGCACACAATGTAACACATAAATGTGTCGCAAAACGCTGTTAGGAAAACTCCACAGAAAACCAGTAACGAGCCCATAATGGCTACTTGGCGAAAGGTAAAGCGACGAAACATAGGACCATTTAATAAACCTAAAACGAAAATAAAATTTGATTATAACCAATTAGACAGTTAAGTTAATTATGTAAATACCGGTACAAGCTGATATCGCCGAATTTGTATTAATGATGGCCGTAATTTCGGAACTCGCAAAGCCCAATAATTGTAAACGTTCACGAAATATAAATCCAAATTGTTGTAAACAAGGGTATACGGATAACTACAAAATGGAATTGATGTATTTTACGAAGAGAATCTTATGAAACATTGCTTACATTAGAAATACCGGCTGCTATGCATACTAACCAACCCCATCCACCATCAGGGGCCACAAAATTATCCCCCAAGTCACTTTTATCACGACGTCTGGCATATTCTTTGTTCTTTTGAGATATATTGGATGCATATGGAACGCTTTCCTTTAAAGCTAAAAAGAAGAGTGAGGAATAGAATATAAAAATATAAAAATATTATTATAATCAGCTCAAGAAACAAAAAATAAGGAGTATACTTGGCTCAGATCAAATATGATGTCCTGTTCAAACATAAATGTAAACCTGGGCGTGGTTGTGCTAACCAACCACTAAAGGAAAAATGATGGACTCTAGCATTAGTCATAATATCGTTAATTTAAGATTTTTGTGTAAAAGCCTTTAAAGATTTTTTTGATAAACCAGAAGTGCTAACGCACAAATATCGCTAAACCGATTTTTTAAAATGCTGATCAAGAATTTAGTGCCTAAAGCCTATTTCGGATAAACGGACCAACATTTTCTAAGAATAAAAACAACTTACTCTTATTATTATCCATTTATAATTGTTACTGATTATAGTCTAAAACGAAACTGAAATGCATTTGGCTAATTAATGAACAATCTACTGTATAAAATAATTATTGTTCAAACAGATAACAAGTCTGATAACAAGGCATTAAGTTGAAGCACATAATAGACAAACATTGTCCATTATAACACGAGTACTTATGCCGTGACCTATTTTTCTGATATAACACTATACTATATATTTAAACGATTCCTTTAAATGCCTCCCACACACATATTATCGTTCTTCTAATAAAAATATAACCAGAAACAACTGAAAACAATAATTAAAGAGTGCGAATACAAAAAATCTACTTAATAGTGCTTGTAATCATTATTTGTTTTATTTAAAAAGAAAACAAACATAACGTTAAACAAATGCCAGAAAATTTTCAATACAATCGCTCTAATGTATAAATGACATATGTGTCATATCAATTAAAAAGTAACAGTAACTAAATAATTCAGTATTTGTAAAAAACTGAAGATGACCAAATTGATTCCAACTTTAATGATGATCAAGAATTTATATATTTTGCAAAATGTCTGAAATTTCCTTCTGTTTATAAATGTGTTGACAAAGTGATACCTCAAGGTGGTGAATATAATAATATCAACACTGTGGTGAGAATTATAAGCTAGGGATGATACATTAAATATCGATCATGGCGATAACTAACCATGGCACTAACCGACCATTTTGAATTTAAAATGCAACTCATTATAAAAAATTGTAACCTTTATTAACTTTTACTTTTCATATAATTATTTTTTATTTTTACTTACTTTAGTTTAAAGGAGAAATAAAAAAAAAATTAATAAAAGTAAAAGCTCTTTATTTAAATACGTTCTGGAGTATATTTAAAATTAATTTCTTCTTAAATTTTCGTTAATAAAACTATTTATAATTAATTACTTACACACTAAACTGTTACAAATCCATGTTACAATTGCATTTGTATCTATATCTATAATTCTAACCCAATGTGTATATGGTTTGTACATGAGATCCTTGGGATCATTACAATATATTAAGTAGCACTGAATGATATAATAAAAAAATTTAAAAAAATATTCCAGTCACAATAACGCACCTCTTCACTTCTACAAAGTAAATTTTATATCACATTTTATGATATTGGTCCACGATTTGCTGTAAAATGATATCCAGATGTAAGAAATATTTTAATATTACTTTAATCTCCATCATAAATCTCTTCACAGATGAGCCGATTTAGCTTTAAAATTCAGTTTGTGATTAATACTGCATTGTAAAATACACATTAACCCTGTTCGGTGGTAATTTTCTTACTCAGTAATCTGCGCACCACCGATTCTCCTAACCACAGCATAAGTGCTACACAAGTCATACAGTTTATGAAATGTATTGTGACTTTATAACCGTGCATATCTGTAATTAAACCTGTAAAATATTTAAGAAAAAGATTAACCAAATATTTTTTAGAATATTTACATATCGACAGTCTACACAAAATTATTTAATTAATCAGAATGTCTGTCTAAGGAAACAGTTGAAAAACATTTGAAACATAAAAACATTTGTATTTTATTCGTCCTGTGTATAGCTCTCTCCCCGCATAAGGTGAAATACTAAATAAATTAGGTTTTTGGGCAAATTTACTTGCGTTATATGAATGTGGTCAATCGTAATGAACTATATCATTATACCCTCCACCTTAGTGATGAGGATAAACTAAGTTTGTTCTTTCGTTTGCAATACCCAGAAAGAGGATATATATTTTAGCGTGGAAAAATTAATCGATTTAGACTTGTATGTCCGGTAACGAAAATTTTGAGATATTGAGTTGAAATTTTGTACATAAACTTTTAGTTTTTGCACGCCGATCGCTATTTAAAATGGGCAAAATCGATAACTTACCTAATATTGGTCCAAAAGCGAATGAAAATATTGCATTAAATATCAACTGCAGACCTGAAGCGGCTGGCAATCGTGATAGTGGAACATAACTGGGTATAATCAATGTTGAAAAGATGGTACGAAAACCTTTACCGAAGCCAATCAATATGAATACTGCAATAATTACACGAAATGAGTCGGTTAGAGTAACAATGAAGCGGCCAATTGAAATTGCCAAAATGCCGAAGGCGAATAATACTTGATTGCCCAATTTTATCTTCTCCAAAACGAACGGGGCGGAAAACCGAACCAGTATATCAACACCGCCCAACAGTGACATGGCCAGAGAGATTTGTCCATTGTTATAACCCAAACTATTCAATATGAATGGTGTCAATACCGAAAAGTTCATTTCGCCAAACATCATTATTGTCATGCCCAAGGACAAGTTGACAAATGTAAAATCTTTTAATAAACCCAGATCGAAAAAATGCACGACTTTTTCTTGAAATGACATTTTCTCCTTTAATTCTCTCTCCTTTTCTTCCGCATTGGAGGAATAATTATTATTACTGGCGATTTTATTATGATCCTCCTTTATTTTGTGTTGCAGCAACATTTTCTCCTGAGCACATGTACAGTGACCGCCTTCTGTAGCGGACTTGGAGTATAGGCTAACCTTGCTGGCATACCGTTCTAAATCGTTTCTTTCCCGATTAAAATAATTGGACTTATACAAGAGATTCTCTTCACCATCATCCGCATGCTGTTGTGCTTCTTTCTGTGAATTCTTTCTCAATAATTTCGAACCCGCTCGCGTAAGACCGCAATTATGGGACGCTAAAGATAACTTTGATCCATACCAACCATCATTAGCCCTGGCTAACATGGGTGTAACTGGTTCGATGATTTCATAACCGGGTGCATTAGGATCATCATCATTGAAGAGATATTGCGACGAGAATATGCTTCGTTTCCTCTTTGTTTGCATTTGACAATAATTGCATTCGTAGTCACTTTCTCTTTGATTGTTATCTCCATTAGCATTTGTTTCATGCACATTTAATTCCTTTTCAGGTTGTTTAACATGCCGCAGAACCGGCTGCAAGGTGACGGCGCATAATAATGCATTTAATGATATGGCGGCATATATCAAAATAGTTCCTTGAGTCCCATAGTATAGCAGCAAGTATGTGGAGACATAAGGAAATATTATGGGACCTAAACCGGTAATTGTCCAAGAGAAGCCACTAGCACGACGCCGCCTATTTTTAAAATAAGTATTTACCGCCAAGGAAGTAGAGGCCATGCTCAAGCCCAACCCAATTCCTGAAAGGAAACATCTTGAAACATTTTTATCACACTTTCTTCTTAACGAAATCTTACCGTAAATGCAGGAGAAAAACAATACATACTGAAGAAAGGTAACGCAAAAGGCCGATAAGAAAACCCCCGTAAAACATAAGATGGCTCCTACTATACCCACTTGGCGAAAAGTGAATCTTCTAAACATGGCCCCATTCAAAATACCCGCTAAAGCAGATATGGCCATGACAACGTTGACAATGGTGGTGGTTTGTTTAGCATCGAAACCTAGTGAAGCCAATCGATTTTTATAAATTAAACCATATTGCTGTAAAGCCGGAAACAGGGAAAGCTAAGAGAAAAGAAAGAACCAAGTTGCTTAAGAAGGCTTTGATAACATTTTCTGGAAGATTAGTTTAACTTACATTACTGCAACCAGCCGCTAAACATATCACCCAACCCCAGCCTCCATCTGGAGCTACAAAATTTGGACCCAAATCACTTTTATCTCTACGTTTCGCTTTCTTCACCGTTGTCTCCTTGTAAACCTTGATATTTGCATTCTTCTCATCAATTAATTCAGATTTGTTTGCAACCATTTTCAGTTCTTATGAATGGAACGCTTGTCATAAATTAACTGCAAATATCATGAAATATGCATAAAAAAAGAACGTGAGAACAATAGTGAATAAAAAAATTTATAAGTATTAAAAGTATTATATTCCAAGGAAGTGGGTAGAGGCGCAGTTTTACATATTTGCACGTCTTCGGTACGATGCAGTGAACACCGGGCATGAGCAATACAAGGCCCGTGGGCCACACCTTAACATTAGTCAAAATTAATACAATTACGCGTTACACAAAACGACGTTTTTGACAACTTTCTATCTACTTTGGTTTAGCAGGCGTACTGCGCCTCTGATCTTTCGACAATTAAATCCACCACCTTAACGTATTTGTCAAATCATTTGCATTTCCCAGGAAACCAATCAGGGGGAATGGTATGTAATCTGTAATGTCAATCTGTCTATGTCTGTCTGTCCGTCTGCGTAGAAATCATTCTTCTGGTAAACTTGGTTGACAAAAATATATGTTTGGAATGAGTTTTTCGTAAAAGGTAGAAATTTAAAAATTTATCCCCTGGGAGGCTTGCCTTAAATAAAATTTACATATTTTTTTTTTACATATTTTTCTGTTCAATCGTTAGCCAAATATTAAGAGCATACTTTAAAAAATATTTGCATTCAACAAGACATGATTCCTACCAATTCGGAAGGAACACAAAGAATTGCTTTTCATGAGAATACCTGTCGGGAACTTCCCCGAGAATCGCATGAATTTTTTACTCAAGCAATACTTTAAAGACTCGATACAGATAATGCTCTTTGCCAAAAGTCAAGTTACAGTACGAGAAAGGAATTGTTTTCGGTGGGTAAAAACTTGGGTAATCGATCACTTTTTTTTAGAGCCCACAGGTACATGTAAATGTCTAAGCGGATATAACAATTTGTCATTCCCCTATCACACCCTTTCCATTTCCCTGCTCAAACCAAAAATAATAGTAATAGTAATAAAATAAACAAAAAACATGCGTAAATATTTGAATAAGTTCACAATAAGCACCACTTCAGTTACTTTACCTATTTTGCACACTGTCTGACGCTGATATTGTACGAAAAGCCAATGACAACAACTTGTCTTGATTGTTGTCACATACACACACACGCACAATATGTCATGCAGCAAAGCCGGCCCGATATCAACATTTGCATAGTTAACATAGGTACATACTCTCTTACACCAGATACATAATAAAATAAGTGGTGAATACATACGATACCTAAAATACAATAAATACAATAAATATTTCTGTTTATTTTAGTACACGCACACACGCACACACGCACACACACAAATTAATACACCCATATATTTACATATAA
Organism: Crataerina pallida; assembly: GCA_949710015.1. Taxonomy (NCBI): domain Eukaryota; kingdom Metazoa; phylum Arthropoda; class Insecta; order Diptera; family Hippoboscidae; genus Crataerina; species Crataerina pallida. The sequence goes on from OX453291.1 coordinate 20,659,238, forward strand.
GAAAAAATACAATAAAATATTATAAAAATAAAAATGAAAACTTCTTCTGCTGGCTCTTCAATGTGCGGAACTTTAAATGCGATTATTGCAGAAAAGTGTAAACGAGTTTCTCCAGGAATGGAAAATGCTTGTAGGCCCTATTTTGAATATTAAGTGCGAAAAGTATGTGTGACATTTCATAAATACCCCATACCCCATGTCGCGCATAAGAAGAAGAAATCAAATGCTTGCAAGGTTTGTAAAGTGTCGCTTCGTCTCGAAAGCAATCAAAATACTAATAACCGCAATAAATATTCAATCTCTAAATGCTTTTATAGGATCAATATAAACATTTTTTTTCCGACCACAACATAAAGTTTAGTTGTAGATTAGATGCATTATTATTATGAGGTGTTCTTTTGAACATTCTGCACATATTAGCATATTTTTATTGTCTGTTCGGGGAAGGTGGAATGAAACCTGGTGGCATGGCGATGGTGATGATTTCAGTCTTTTGTAAGCATATTACACAGAATGCATAAATGGGGCATTAAAATGTCTCGGTCGTTTATTAATAAGAATAAATTAATAAAAGAAAATAACATTTAAAATAATTTAATTTACTGCACAATTAATTAGTACGTTGGGGAGATGCGCGTACACAGTTTCTTGGTGGTTACTTTCTTCGATACGGAAAGTTTCTTTTGGATTGATTGAGAAAGTTAATAATGTTTTGCCTCTTTTTTTATGTATTGACACGCCCATATTACACATTACCTAGTACCAGTTGACTTTAAGATATTTTCACGTATAAAATAAGGTTTCGAGTAAATTTATTGAATGGCAGAATGGGTAAAAGGAAAACCTCCTGTAGCCAATTTTTTCTTCCATTTTCCTCCATTTTCAATTAAATTATTATTTAAATTTAGCACAATTTTCACGCAGTTCTTCTATTTGTAGCTAATTCAGAATTCGTTTTTACCCCAAGCAACTTCCTTACCGGCTTTATAATATTTTCCGTTTTGATGTTTTCCTATTATGTTGTTATTATAATTGTTGTTGTTGTCTCCTCGATGTCTCAAATCAAGGTGCGGCTCAATCGTACGTACTCATATAAATCGATTGATCCATCGATGTCTCGTCTTGTCTTGTCTTGTCTCGTCTCAGGTTGTCTGTTGTCTACCTATCTATAATTTATGAACATTTTACATGTATAATAATCGAAGCGTTGCAATAACTCGCTATATATGTACACATGTATGTAGAAAATTTAATCAGGCATTTAATCGTTATATTGTTTACACTGGGTTGCGGTATGAATAAATCTAGCTTTTGCTAAGCTTGTGCAAAAACATTTTAAGCGGAAAATATTGACAAAAGCCGATCCACACATACGCGTCAATTAGTTTAGTAACGATAGACAAAAAAGAGGAAGAAAAGAAGAAAAGAAAAAACAGCTACAAACAAAACTTAATTTCAATAGAGACGAAGGCGTATCGGTATGCCTTTCCCAGACTATATTAAATAAATAAAGAGGGACTAAGGAACAGTGACAGGAGAGAAAGAGAGAGAAAGAGAAAGAGAGAAAGCTTTGTTAAGCAAACAAGTTTCTACTCCTCCATGCAATCACATTTTATGTCCATTACAAACTATATAAACACACGCACTTACCCACTTAACACTCGACTAATATATGCTTTGAACCACTACCACAATCACCACCACTAACACTAATACTACCGTTGGAGTGTGTTTATGCAGTATGCAGTGTGGTATCTTTAAGTAAAATTTATCGTCTATAACTATTGGAGAGAATTGTCAATTCTAAGCCGTCTGGTTGTCAGTGATGTGTTACATACAACTTTGCATATGTACGAACACATGTCTCAATGTTTGTTATCGTTGTTGTTGTTCGTGTTGTTTGCGACTGCAGCTGATAAGAAATGTAAAATTGTTTCTTTACAAGAAAACATAAAAATAAAATAAACTCCAAGCACCAAAAACCAAATACTCTGCAATATTGGAACGTTGATCTGATATGGTGCGTACATATGGTGGTTACAATTTAATCGACCGGTTTTGTTGTTATTGTTGCTTTTCGTAAGCGATAACCTGTAAAGTGAGTCGATCAGTTTCTGTTGTTAGCCACTGTCAAAGTTGACCAAATAGTTAGCTTTGGCAAAGTGCAATGTCTTCACTTCATTTGTACGCCAGCATTGTTATTTCAAATGTTTTCACATGGAATTCTTCTGCACAACTACTCGTACGAACATATTGGTACAAATGTTCTTCGACAAAAAAAAACAAAAACAAAACTCATTTATTGAATGGAGAAGAATGAGGAAGTAACCACTTAATGACTTTATTCAATAAATGCAACGGTTCTTATTATATTTTATTTATACAAATATGGGCTGCAATCAAATGGCGCTGGTTAGATGGTATGAGTATTTGAGACAAAACCAATGGATTCACTTTCTAAATTAATTGATGATGAATATTTATCTCTCGGTATTAAAGTTTATTATTATTGTCAAAATATGTGTAAAAACTTAATCGTTTCGCTAAAAGCTCCGTTTTAACCGAAATATGTCGAAATGGAAACTTTAGTTCATCATCCACTTAAGAAGAAGGCGCCAGAGACCCCACAAAATATATATATTCTTGATCAGCATCAAAAACTGAGTCGATTTAGACATGTATGTCCGTGTGTGTTAACATACCTCACAGACGCAAATTTTGTACAGACACTTTTATTCATTGCGCGCCGATCGATATTTATACTGGGGAAAATTGGTCACGAGCCACGCCCACAATAGACAAAAATATATTTATCTTTCACAAAAAATGAGCTATTAAATTTAAATTTTGTTACGAATAGTTACAATTCAATCTACAATCGAATCATCCATGTGCCTAAAATGGGTATGGTCGGATAACAGATGCGCTTACGATCGACAAAAATCTTTATATCTACCACAAAATTTAAACTATGAACTTAAAATTTTGTACACTTATTTGTAATTATCCCATCTATTAATGTGAGAAAAAGATGTCGTTGTCAGGTGCCATAAACGCCCACAATTTACAAAAAATCATACTAAATGTAAAATTCAACTGATACGTAATATATACAGAATTAGAGAGCGTAATATATGTATCGACCATGCCCATTATTGTTGATGTAGAGGATATTTAAGATTTGGATTTCTTACTTGTTTTGACATATATTTTTTTTAGGAAAATTCCATAAACACAAAATGTTTTTTAACTTTTAAACTGTAAGTGCCATCCCCATCTTTTATTTTAAAGATCGGCTTAAAAATAAAATATAAATGCCCACTCATGTGCTACTTTGAAATAAGTCAAATCGTGACGAAATATTTGACTTTTATTGTAGAAATTTGGATCCAATCAGACAACTTTTAGAACCCTTTACCAAATAACACTTTTTTACAAAGTAACTTTTACATGATGATGATGATGATTTGCATTTATTGTTACTACTTAAAACATTTACTCGTATATCATATATTGTACAGCAATAGTAGCGTAGCGTGTTAAATGATGAGGAGAATCTCCATAATAATATTTTCACTTGGTTTATTTATGCAATTTTGACCTTGATCGTACAATTATTAATCTCTTTAATTGTATACATGGCACCTGTACCTGTTATACCTTCTAATGGTAAATTGATGCGTACCATCTTATGAGTGGGACTTTTTTGTGTGTTATCCGTTCCCCGACCATTTCATGCATATGGCTACGAGGCCTTCAACCGATTTGGACCAATTTAAGTAACATCCAGCCTGCAGAAGCTAAATATTTTAGCACAACATCTCAATTTTGTGGGACCCTGATAGAGCACGGACAGTTATGGCTGCATCGATTCAGATTTTAAACATACTCATATATACATTTTCCGGATTCCCGATACATTCTTTCGATATTGCAAAAGGCAAGAGAAACTTAATATGCCTTCCACCGAATATAACCTTCGCTATAATTTCACGTAGTATTTATAGTGTATGTATGTGTGTTTAAAAATGTGGCCAATATAAACCACTTATGTGACAATACACACCAAGCTAACGAACCAACCATGTCGATATAATTTTTATCATGATCACGATAATAACAATAATTTGTATGCAATTAAAATATTTTTTTTACTACGTATATTTGTTATTAATGACATAATAAATGTGGATCCATAGTGCAAAAGATCGAAATCCAACAATTCTGTAAACGTGTAAAATAAATATTTCGATTTCGTCTACGGGTGGTGTTAATTAAATGTTATACTAAAACAAGTTAAACTGTTAAAGATAATTAAGCCCGACATATGATACTCCACACCACTTTATATTATGCTACAATTAGTTTGGTCGTCCTCTGTATACTCTATCATATCAGTTGCTTTGTGAAATATAATTAAATGGGAGGGTTTTCAAAAAATGGTTTTAATTTAGTCCACTTTCAATAGGCTTTCTCGTTGAGCCAACACTTGTCCTTGTACCAAATAATATGACAGATAGTCGGACAAACGAACATGATTAAATCAATTCAGATTTTGGTTCTAAATCGGTTTGTATACTTGAAGGTGTGTGAAACACAAGGAAGGAAATTACAAATATCTACACAAATTTTTCATTTACCCTTTGCCACAAGTGGTACAAGTAGACGACCCTCTGTTATGCAACCGCGCTCATATTTGTCATATCCATGAAAGGATTAAATATTAATATTTGTACCGAATTGTGACTTCGTGGCTCATTTTTGTTGCTAATAGATCGATTTGGGCGTGGCTTTTAACAATCCGCATTCAAAAACTTAAAATATCTGTACAATATCTCCAAATTTTCGACCATGAGAGAGCCAAGAACAAATGGACGTACAGACACACAACGGATATGTCTACGAGGACTTCAATTCTTATGCTGTTCAAGAATATACTTTACAAGTTTTTTGACAACTCCTTCTGGATGTTCCAAATAAAATGACAAACTTAGTATACCTCCGCCACCAACAACTTGGAGGCTATAAAGAAAACAGAAAGGTTAAAAGTTAAATCTTTTGCAAAATGATCAACACAAGTGTAACCATTTATCATACAGCAGCAACTACCGTATAATAATAATCTACGTAAATGTGATTAAGTGAACATACACACCAAAACATACTATAAATTGATGTATGTATTGTCATCACCTCAATTATGGGGTTTCCTATAGATTTACAACATGCTTACCATTCGCATGTTATTTTATGACCATGAAGAAGCATGGTTTAACGAACAAGTCTATGAAACGTGTTGGAAAGAGAGAATTTTGATTATAAGATCGTAGTTCAGGTAAGTTTGAACGAATTAAAGGAACTTTGCTTAGGGTAACCAATTGGCAAAAAGCTTTTCTCACCATTTGGTGGCACATTAAATAACGAAGATCTGTACGTGCATATAGTTTGTAAAATGATTGATAATTTTTTACATACATACTTGTGTGAAGAATTTAGATTTTTTTATAAATCAATAAGCATCGAATATTAAATGGATGTGGTCAACTGTGTGTATAAATTCTTCTGGCCGCAAAAAATCAACATATCTTGAGGCCTGATTGGTATTGAAATTAAGCAAAATCATCTGATCAACCGATCCGCCTACAGCGCAACAACAACTGAAAAGGCGTCATTTTTGAAAATTGCCTTTGCGTTATGCTTATAATAATATACGCATATATCTTAGGGAATGTTTCTGCATCAGTGGTGGGGGGGTTGTAGCAAATTTTGCTTTTTTTACTTGTCTCTTATCTTATGTTTTATTAATTTTTTTTTGTTTTTTTGTATTATTTTACTTTAATAATTATTCACTTCTTACCACATACACACATACTTACATATTTGCCCACTTGAATATTTTCATGAAAAACATTTCAAATTTATCACGTTCTGTGATCATAAGATCTATGAAGAATCTAATCCCCCAAATAAAATATGAACCAGCCACTTGAATGAAATATGCTTATGCCGCCATCAGTAATCCCCAGGAAGTGATTTTTTTGGTCGGTTCGTTTTTGTGATATTTAGAAAAACAAACCAGTCAACTAAACAGTTACATGCACCGCGCATGCAGACAGAGTCAAGCACATATGTACAATATTAGATATTTTATTATATTTTGTACAGATATATGGTTTTGTTTCTGTTTTTGTTTTTGTTTTGAAGTGTTTGACTCAATGATATACCAATATGAGTGTATGAGTGTTTTTTATCCACCTACACGCTACAAGACGCCACAGCCGAATGAAATTATTACTTGAAGGCAAAATGAAAGTATTTGCTGGTACAAATAAACAATAAATTTGTATAATTCCTCTACGAAGAAAACATTAATTTTTTTTATATGTAATCCAAAACAATTGCTGGTAATTTATTGCCTCGTATCATAAGGAAAGTTTTATTGCATCCAATTGTTTATACTCTTATAGTCTCTGTTAAATTTATGGGTAAGAAGGTAAACATATCTCCACATTGCTTTGGCGAAAGAAAGGAGACTTCTGATATCCTATAAATATATATAAGTGTGTAATCGTTAAGTTTGGTCCATCTGTCCATCTCATCCATTTCTTACACACGACAACTGGCCCAATTATAGATACGTATATCAAATGTTATGGTTTCGTTTTTTACGCTTTCAACCAATTGTGGACAACTTAAATAAAAACCTCCCGCAGACCCTAGAAGTGCACAATGAACTGGCACATGAACTATTTAACAACAAACGAACATATCGATACCAATTCAGATTTTAATGCTGATCAAGAATGTATATACTTTAAACGCTATCTTTGGATGCTGCAAACGGAATGATAAACTTAATATCCCTTCTATCTAAACATCGATGCTTCTATCTAATATGGAGAATATAATAAGTGTCACATTTCAGCTAAAAACAATTAGTTTCACATATCATAATGCCATAAAAAACGTCCTAAAATATGAACCGCTTTAGTCAGCATCAAATCTATATCAACTCATATGAAGATAAAAACATATTAACGTTGTAGGATATCTTTTATTCTCTCTTCCCTTTTAAGAAATTCATAAATATTTTAAAAAATATATTAATTGTTTATTTATACTTATATAAAGGTTGATATAAGGAGGGGACTGTATAATAAACGATTGATAAGTGTTTGCAGTACTGCCCTTATAATTGATAAGGCGGCCTTAAGTACAACACAAGTATTTATAAAAAAGTTAAATTAGGCCAAATCTTAAATACTCTTCACATTCACATACAAACAGTGGGCGTGGTATGTCCATAATTACATCCTCTAGAATGTATTAGGATCAGCATAGCTGATCCGCGATCACTTTTGGCACACGGAAAGCAAATGAACCAAATTACTTCAAAGTGAAATTTTTGTGGCAGATATATATATTTTTGTCCATTGTAGGCGTGGCTCTTTACTGTATTTTCCCAATATAAACAGCATTCTGCCTGGAAAAAGTGAAAGTCTTTGTACAAAATTTCAGCTCAATATCTTTAAATTTACGGATGAGAGAATGCCAGAAACAAACAGACGTACAGACACATGGACTTACGCATCTAGATCGACTCAATTTTAATTTAAATAAATTACTGACCACAGATCACAATCACTACCGACCAATAGACAAATTAAGCAAAATCAAAATCATTGGTATTAATAGTAATGATTCATTATTTTGACAAATCATTAACTGCCAAAATTTACATACGAGTATATCGCCGCCGTCTAACATTTAATATAAAAAAACCATTAACAGTTTATGTCTACTCAACCGCAGCTGACAATAAAACAAAATTTAAATTATTTACTAATGGATTCAATGAAAGCTAAAAAATTTTGACTGATGAGACCTTGTGGCAAATGGCAAATTACGGCTGACAACAAGTTTTGTCCATGCGTGACAACAAGTGAAAACCGAACCGAATCTTAAATATCCTCAACATTTACATGCAAATGTGGAGTGGCAGTGCTTGTAATGCGTTTAAATTTACAAATGAGATTCTTAAATAATGTTTATTGAAATTGTGGGCGTGCCTGTTATACGACTTTGCTTATTTTTAGAAAATCGATGAATGCCCCAACCGACGAAATTTTAATTTTAGATGTGTACCAAGGTTTAATGTTAAAGGTAAATTTTTGTAACTGATAAATAATTTTGTGTCGAATGTGGGCGTGGTACTTGACACTTGATTTCGCTAAACTAAAATAAAAACCTTGAACATAGAAAAGTTCAGTTCATTTCAGTTCAGATTTCAAAGCTGATCAAGAATATACATATATGGGAAAATAGTAGAAAAATACACTTAATCAATATATTCGAATATATTCATACCCTTCACATAGCTTGAGGGCATACTAAGTTTGTCATTCCATTTGCAATATTCAGAAGGAGACTTCAGAGACACTACAACTACACACTACACTTCTAGTTTTTGCAGATAGAGCGCTATTTAAAGTGAACAATTAACTAAAATCGTTTTTCTGTCACAAAAATTGAAGTTTAAATGTTCATCGATGTGGAAAAATAGGCGTGGCGGGATAACGGAGATACCCACCCAAAATCCGTAAAACTCGACCGGCAAACTCATACGTAATATAAACACTCTTAAGGGGTGTAATATACCTGCCACGCCCACGCCGTTTGTATGCAAATATTGAAGATAATTCAGATTTAGCTTAAACCGAATTTTTTCTTACTTGCTTTTTTTTTCCTTAATCAATGCAATAATTGCATGTGCGTGAGTTGTTGTTGTTAACGATTTGAATTGAAAAGTTAATTCCCGTTTAACGTGTGTGTGGTAGAGGGAGGAATGTTTATGTGTTTATAAAATTTGCCACTGTGTTATGTAATTCACGTCCGCTTCAGTTTCCCTAATATTGATGCCCTTGTACTTTTTGGAAAAACATTAAAATTTGTGAAATTTCAGCAGAAATATAACTGTTAAAATAACTAAAGTGTGTGTTTGAAAATTAAACTTAACTTTCATCAGGAACCAGTATGTGTTTATGGAAGATGAAGTTAAATGGAAGCTGATTAAGTTTTATGGCAGCAATTAAGAAATTGTTGAATTGAAATAGCGAAGACTTAATAATAAATCTTTTAACAACTAAAAGTGCCAAATCTTGGATAAATGTTTCGACCAAATCTTGAATACTCTTTGCGCTTCTTACGTATATCTCATGTGTTACATATTATTTTAACAGGTGAATTATGTGTTGTATGGAGGTTTGTGGAAATAATGCGGGTGTCTAATATTATTAACCTAAGAGGTCTCGTTTTTAGTACGTCAATATTTGTGTCATTGTTTTCTCTGTAAATTGTGGGCGTGCCAATTATTCGAAACTGTCTTTTTTAGCATATTAATGAAACAATTTTGTTGAGATTATAGTGGGAGCGCCCCTTAACCATTTTCGCTCAACTTAAAAGAATAAAAAACCTGCAAGCAAGAATTATGTCTATAGCGAGTTTCAACAACGGACATCCAAGCAGACGCCTAGATTGACTTATCGTTAGTTGTCTTCCCATATAGATGTTGCAAACTGAAGTAGTAACGGCAATTGCTCTCCGAATTTTCAAATTAATTCTTGTTCTTGTTAAACTGAATGAAAACTTTTGTCCATCCGTCCGCCTTCAATTTAGCATTTGTTAACTTAAAATATGTCACATACATCTACATGCACAATTTTATGCTAAGAATTATTTAAAAAATTATTTACAGATTACAAGTAATCATTCCTTGAATAGCACATATACTACTTAGTGAGATAATTGTAATTGTAATTTAAGCAGCGAATATTCATTTTCTTTTCAATTTAAACATATTATTTTAATAAAATAAACATAAAATAATCATTTCTGGTTCATTTTTCGATTAATGTAGAAGACAAAAAAAAAAAAAGAGGACGTACAGACATCCGCCAACGATTACCAGTAAACTAGATATATTAAGCGTACAATTTCGAGGGGAAATTTTTGCTGAAATTTGTTGATAAGTGTATTCGGGTAGGAAATCAAATTTCTTTTTCATCTTCTTAAAAATATTATATGTTCCCTCACTTGCACCCTTACCAAGTATACTTCAACAATCGTCATTTGTACTTCACGCAAATATTCGTTATTACACTTAAATAATTTTACTTTTTTGGAGGACGATACACTTCTGATTTTGTTTTGGTTCATCTGTCTATCCGTGTGTCCAGCCATGCCTTTATGTGCCCGTCAAAATACCTCGAATATATGCAACATGATTTATTTTGTAAAAAATTAAATATTTAACCCTTTTAAAATGCATGATTATTCCTCTATGTTATATAAAAAATATATATGTAGTAATCTTTGTCTAAGTATTTTGTTTCATCTTCGCAGACAATGTTGGGCAGTGAAAGATAAACTTCAATTGAATTCAATTAATTGATTACTAATACTCTTCCATTTTCAATTGGAGTTGAATAAACTGTGATGAAACCTTCCTATCTTAAGATTCTTATAATTATTATTGTTGTGCGAAAGCAAAAATTGCATAAAAATGTATGTGTCGACATGTTTCTTCTGATAATATTTTGTATTGTTTGTCGTCAAATGAGAAAAATTTTAAGCAAGAAGAAAACACATCACATCACAGCAACATTGATAAATTTTATGAAATCAGCAAACGTGCCTTTGTAACGAATTGATTTCATTTGCTTGCGATTGGCGTCCAAAATTGCATACGGGCGTGTGTTCATTTTTACTATAGGCAGTAGGTGATGCGCAGCTGCTTTCCTTTTTTCTTGTTTTGTAGTAATTTTTAGAAATTCTTACGTTAATTATATTGTTAGAATACTGCGCGTATTAATTCCTAGTACCAGTATTTATTCTAGTTCATTGCATGCATATATAAATATTGGACGTGTGTGTAGGTGTATGCATACCTAAGCACTTACATTTTATTCCTTCAGCTAAAGTTCAACTTGGGCTGCTTTCCGCTCTGCTTTTTATTGTTTAGTTTTCATTGGTTTGTTTGTTTACTTATATAATTATTTATTCTATTCTGTTCTCTATTCCGTCTCTGTCTCTCGTTCGGTTAAGCTTAATTGTAATTTATTAACACCATAAATAATGTTGCCAAAACACATGCATTTATTTTTATTTACATATATTTATACATCCCATGTAAAACGCACAAGCAGCCATGTTCGCCTGCTTGTGTGTGTCATATACGGATAATAGTATGATTTATCAAATCGTTTTGCACACTTATTTATTTACTATACAATTATTTGCACGTTCATCTGGACCGTTTACCAACCTGAACGAGATGTTGCCGGTTTCGCGAACACTACTCAACTTAATGGTCGCTCGCATTTGTTGGCTTGTTTTATAGAATATCGATTAAGAATTTTAAACACTAGCCACACACACACACACACACACACACACACACACACTGCTTGTAATATACACTCGGATACTTCGTACTCTATACGTTTTCAAAAAGTTTGTGTTTACCATACACACGAACATGTGCTCTGCGGTGCGGTGCCCCATAGATCTCTGGTGTGCGTGTGTGCTCCTGCGTTGTATCGTTTTGTTTTTTCCTGAGTGCCTTGTGTGCGAGTGGTAACAAAATATTGTTGATTGCCTGTAACATACCACACGATCTTTTAATCTCTTTCTCATTGCCTCTTACAAAAATTGTGTAAATAATGTAAAACATGCTTTCGCTAAATTCAGATTCTCATTTTTTTGGAAGAGTGTCGTACAAGGGGATGAGTGTTAATATTGTTTCATTTAGGCTAAAAACTTATAGAATATTAACTAGGTGTGCAGCCAATACGAGTGGGACATGAAAGGAAATTTTCTTCATATGTATGTAACTTTCTTTCTCAAAACTGCGGAAGTTATTGAATAAACAACAATTGAGATTAACCAGCATACAGCTGCCTACTAACAAACAAGTACATGAAATGAAAATTTCAAAACTAACAAGTGAAAATATCGGTTTGATACCCTACACTTAGTTGAGTTGTCAGTCATTCTTCGTAAATATGGTTACATGGAAAAGAGTTCCAAAAATGGTCCGCTCGGAACCCTATTTGATACAATTGATTACCTATTCTTCACCAAGTCTTGTGTGTAAATATATAGATTTGCGAATTTTCATCACATAAAGTCTTATTTCAAAAGGGATACTTACATGGGTAATGGTCTTAAAAATTATCCGAACGAGTTCATTTATACACGAATAGTAATCATTCGTGACCCCAAAAACATCCCTTTGCAAAATTTTCTCAAAAAATATCGAAAATTGCGTCCTATAGGTTAATCACAAGGTACACTTGGGCGGACATTCGAATTTATATCTCTATTTGTTGGGTGTAACAGTTGCCCTTCACGAGGTACAAACGATAAAAAACTAGTACTGCACTAAAGCACAAAAATGAGTAAAACTAAGTTTACTTAGGCCGAACCTTAAATACCCTCAACATCTGCAATTATGGGTGTGGCCCTCTAATAATGTATGCATTAGGTTGTAACTTTCAAGTCGAGTTTTACGTGGAGTATTGTTTTTTGTAAATTGTAGGCGTATATATGTATATAAAAATACGCGAATTTTAACTTCATAGTTCAATTTTTGTGACAGTGATATAATTTTTTGTCTATTGGGGGCGTGGCTCTTGATCAATTTTGCTCATTTTAAGTAGCGATCCGCGTGCAAAAACTAAAGGGTCTGTATGAAATTTCAACTCAATATCGTAAAATGTACCCCCTTGAGAATGCCAACGAACCCCCTTTTAATGCTGATCAAGAATATATATACTTTGTAGCGTCTCTGACGCCTCGTTCTAGGTTTTGCAAATGAAAGGACAAATTTAGTAACCTCCCATCTTATGTGGAGAGTATAAAAATTTCGCATTAGCAATAGTTTACAAATGTGTTCCCAAGTAATATCATTTATTAGCCCAAAACTACAAGCAATAAATATGTAGTAGATTTCAACTAATTCTCTAAACTGCTCCTCTCTTCTTTTTTACATTTCTCTCCTACCATAAAAAAACCCTCTCTTGCTGAATTGTATTATTATTTTTAATATTTGTACTTGTTTAGGGCACTTTTAATTGTATCATTAATGCTCTCTTTAGAAAGCAGCTCAATTGTAGAAACAGTTGCGATGAAGAGAAAGTATAATTATAAAAATAGCGTACATACATATGTTTGCTACATTGCAGTGGCCAAGGCCAATTATCTAAAGAGAACTGTGACTACATAGTGATGAATTGATAAAATAGCATATTTACCCCGCTTTTCTTATCAGTTATTGATTTACGTGTTGCTCTAGTTATACATATTATGAATATGGTATAATCGCCTTAAATTTCAAGGCTAGCTGAGAATGCTCATGTATAATATTATCACAAAACTGAGTATTTGTGTGTCACTGTGCAACTTATACTTACGTAATAGTGCAACGGATTGTGTGTGCTTGAACAATGTTTATTTTCCTAACTAAATAAATAATCGGTTCATTTGTATAAATCTTAGAATATTGGAAATTTTCTCTAGTGTTAGTCTTACTCAGGCAAATTATTTGTATTTGTTTGTGTACACTCGTAATGTAGTATTTTTGAAAAGATGAGTAATTATTACGCGCTCACTTAAGCATCATTTATAATATGTATAGGAATTGTATACTAAGCACGTAGCTTAGAACATTATATAAATGTGAACCAGAGATGTCCAACTTCAACCATTTCATGTGACTACCTGATTTCTTTTGAGACAAACTTGTGGTTACAGTTTCCATCTCGAAATTTTTGTATCGAATGGCTCTGGGTTGGAATGGCTTTTTAATATCTTTATTTTTTTACCCACAACATTGATTTTATGAGCGACTGATAACATTGTAAATAGGGCAAATATCCAAGCATTCCATTTTATTTTCAATGCGATACTCAACTTAACCTTAATAAATATGATAGAGATTAACCTTCGAAAACAAAAGGTTTTGTTTTTTTTTTGCATGCATCCAAACAGACACGTGTACAATTATTCGCAGCCACACAACACTTGTATACACAATGCTGCCTGTTGCAATGCAAGTTATACCGATTAAGTGAATCTTGTGCTGTTATGAGTGGCTGAAAAGAGAGGTTTAAGGGGAGAGAGAAAAAGAGAGAGATAACTGTTTATATTATACTATTAAGTAATATTAGTTTTATTGTATTTTTTTGTATTGTATGTGTGTGTATTTTTTTAATAATATTTATGCGAGATTCCAACGCACAGGAAATATGCTCAGATCCTGCTTTCAACTACACTTAATGAATTCATACAGAAAAACAAGTGAAAAGGATATGATCGGTTACACACGGTCATTTAATATTCTACACTCTCACCTGCACAAATTATGCTATAATTAGTTTAGTTCTATAGAAAAGTCAAAAGTCGAAGACTTTTGCTCTGATTGGGTTCATATTTGATACAGTCAATCATTTAACTTTTCTTCTATTTTTGTTTGCTACAATCTTTTTGATTCATCTCTTTTTTGGTTATGAGAACCTTAAGATCCCATTCTTATCCTTTACAACAGTCGAAAGTGGCTGAAATGGAAAACTGGATAAAGTGCCGTTTTTCTAACTTATTCAATGCAATGTTCTATATTTGGGTTGTTTTACCAAATTTCATCAAAATAGGCTACGAGTATATTGCACACAAGTTTACATAGACAGACTGATAGACAGAATCTTTCGTTATATGTGAAGACACATTGCTATAAAAGTATTTAATAAATGAGAGAACAATCTGAGGGAGAAGGTAAATCTTTTTAAATTTATAGTTTATTTGTGTTTGTCTTTCGTGCAAATATTTGATCAATTGTCAGATGCCTGCATAAATATTCAAGATAAGCTACCTTATTTACTTACAACTCTTTATGAATTTAGTAAACGCATTATATGGGTGTGTGTACAATTTATTGCATACTATAATGAAAGCCATAATAATAACAATTGTACCGGCTTTACTGATTACTGATTAAATGCTTTACAAACACGGTACGTTAAACGTAAAGATAACGCCCCGCCAACCCCCTCAATAATTGTCGTTAATAATATGCTCACTCGTAAATTGACGTTACATTCATAATCTTTAGCTGCTTGCTTGCCTGCCTATTAAATGTCTAAGCTTGTATTGTATGCGATTAGTCAGTCAAGTGTAAAACTTTTTATTTTCTTTTCCTTTCCAGCTCTCTGTCTGTCAGTCTGTCTGTCTGCCTCTTTCGATTATATTTCTTATTAGATAATATTAGTCACTCGAGTGTTTTGTTTGATATGATCTTTATGCTTCTGTTAAGGTTCTCTCCATCATCATTCTGTTGATACGGGTTGAAATTGGTTTTCAAGTGTTCCTTCATTTATTAATTGTTTGGCGTTTCACAATCAATTAGTATCAATTGAATTGTTTTATACACTTAATGATCATACATTTATAGCATTTGATCACTACATTTGTATGGTATGAGTGTGAGTAGTCAGTAGTATTGTGTGTATGTGTGTTTGTATAAGTGCCCGTATCATGTGTCATATCAACTGAGATGAAATTGAGCGCGACTCTAACTTAACTTTAGCTTTAGTGCAAATAATAAACGTTCTCCGTCTCTCTCCCTCTCTCTCTCTCCTTCACACACATATACTTTCCTTTTATCAGTGTGAGTTAGTTACAGTTATGCCACTTCAGAACATTCATTGTAACAACACGCTCCATTAAAATGTAAAAAAAATATTATATACAGGGTTCGTGAGTGAATTCATTATCACATTAATGCTGGTAAATTCTACTTCTGATCTTATTCAATGATATTATACGGGTAGCTTGGTAAAATGATTTTAAATGCTGAACCCTGTTTGTCGTATACACCCACCAAGTAATTGTGTTTCCACAAAAGAGATAATTTTTCAAGAACTGCAAGAATATTAAATGCAAATGCAAAGTTGAACATTCGCTTTAATTGATTTGTGACACACAAATTAACACATAAACAAATCAACACACTAACACCTTCACAGAGTTATAGTACAACCTACGTTTTTATGGTAGATACCGTCGCAACCGTTGAATTTATTTAATACATACCTAGACCCAAAGCATTGCATGTAAGACGTTTTGTAAACAATTTCAATTAACTTTGTCGTGACCGCTACTGTACACAAAGTGTATTAAAATTATACTAAAATTTGTTTCTTTTTTAACAAAAACTTTAAGAACACCTAAAAAATGTGATGCTTTAAAGAAAAGCCTAAAAATTGGCAATAAAATTGAAGAGGAGTCGTTCCCTAAATGAAGTTTCGAAATAATTATTAAAGTGGTCTAAGTCTACTCACAAATTACAAGACACCTACAGCTAAAAATGAATTAATATGTGCTTTAAAGAGATTTCCTTCATTGCTAGCAACAGGGTAACAATCGCCTACACCTACCAAGAAATATTAATTGTGGGTATGTAAGATGTGGTCTAAGCTACTTGTTTATAATCATCAATATAAAACAAGTGAAAATATTATAGTCGGTCAAGCTCTATTTGAGATATAAAGACCTCCATTGTAACAGATTCTTTTATGGTAAGGGGTTCTAAAAATATTTCGATCCTATCCATTTTCAATAGAATTCCCTTTTGTGCCAATACATGTACTTGTACTAAATTCCATTGAAATATCTCAAAAAATACGACCTGTAGCTACGTGGACAGACAGGCGGACAGACGATCGATCAATATAACTGGAGGTAGGTGTGGCATTTGCCGTTAAGGAATTACAAACATCCGCACAAACTTAATATACCTTTTGCCACAAGTAGGTCAGGGTATAGAAACGCTCTCAGTTCATTAATATTTACTACTTTTTACTATAAAACTGGTCAAGCTGTGTGTTAAAAGTTAGTTGTCAAATTTCAAGTCAGATGTCAGCAGCTTGAGCCAACGTTGCCATGGGGAAAATTCAATTCACATAAGTAAAATAATTACATTTTTAATACCATCGACATATATAAGCAACCAGTGGGCGTGACATTTACACAAATGAACCTCCTTTAACGACTATGCATACAGGTTGGATTTTAACTCAACGAATAAATTCTTCACCAAAGATTTGTTTGAAAATTGTAGGCGTGTCCGTTATTTGCCTTTAACATCATGTACGTTTTGGTGAAGTTAAATGCATGTAACTTCACCTTAGCAACTGAATGTTTTGTGACCCTTAAGAATATTTCTCTATTTAGGGTGTGGCTGTTGACCAATTTTGCTCATTTTAAAAACAGACTGCCTGGAATAACTAGAAATGTTTTTACCAAGTAACAGTAAAATATAAAATTTTAGGCAAATCAGAATCGCCGAATAGCCGAGTACGACCACTAAGTGTGGCCCTTAGTCTTTACATTTTGTTTGTGCGAATATTAAATAGAATAGAATCAAAATTGTCCGTCTGTCCGTCAATATATTTGTTGCAATCAACCTATAGGTTTCAATTTTTCATATTTTTTAATATAACTTAATACAATTTTCGGCCAAGAAAGTTTACAATTGAAATTGCATGTAATTGGCCCACCGTTGGGTTATCTTTCCCTAAGGGTACACATGACAAAAATTTCTATTATTTTAAATACGTTTAAGCGAATTTGCTAAAGGAAGGTTAATTATCCTAATAATTGATTGTGCCAAAGATGAATACGATCGGACCATTTTTATAACGATTTTTTACGAATTAAGACTAATAACAGCATTAATTGTGGAACTAGGTATTGTAGGGTATATTATTTTTGGGTACAATCGACTATGAATTGACTTTTGACTTTTGCGGAAGGGTAATAAAAATCCGTACTTTATCGACCATACCATTTGTACTAATTATATACCTTTGTAGCGGGTGGGTGCATTGTAAACAAGAAAGCAAGTAAAAGAAAAATAATCTATTTTAAGGCGCGCATTAAAAATAAACGCTGCAGTCTACGCCAGTTGTGCGCTAAGAAAGTGTATCTACATATATTACACATATAATTTAAATAAACATAAAGTTTACTGACTCGTTACATAAGTGGAAGAATAATTGAATATATTTCAATTTATTTTACAACTTTACTTGACATTGCTTTTAAACAGCTGCTTAATATTAGTTTAGTTGCTAAAATTACGGAAAAGATGTGCAAAGTGAAACGAGAATCGATAATGTTGAGTGAAATCACTGGGTACGTTAGAAAACAAAAGCAAAAACAATCAAACGAAATATTTACGTTGCACATAAATATACATGCGATTGCCTTGCATAAAATAAATTCTTTCCCTACGCTTCTGCACACAAACGCTTCTTATATTTGTTTTCTTTAAAGAAATTAAACGACAATCGTTGTTTACACGCCACATTAATACTTATATATTAAATAGGCACATGTGTATGCATACATATAAAAATTGTGCGTTAACAGTTAGTGAATTTTTTTGCCAGCTCGTTGTTGCTTGCAAAATTTCAATCAGTTGATTTTGTAACGTTGCGTGGTCAAGGGTAGCTAACAGGTGGTTTGGTAATCATTGCGTAATAGAAAAAACATTCAGTGTGCATTTTATTATTGGAAGACAAGGAAGACGAATCAATTGTGTTTGTGTTTTTTTTTTTCAAAGAAGAAGAAGGCAACAATAAGTTCTAGGTATGTGTGTGTGTGGAAGATAAGTACTTATCTTTTAAAATAAACAAAAGCTCACAGCTGGTTGTATATCCGTACGTACAATACTTTAGCTAGTGACTTAAAGTTTATGCTTTCTTTCGTTAAAATCTGCAAAATAATACTCATGTGGGTATTAAACTAAACAACAACACCAACAACAACAACCGCCAAACCAAGTACGCAGAATGTGCTCTCTTCTTAATAAACCGTTCACGCTGAGTCAGTAATCCATGTTGATAGAAAGAAAAGTAACAGTGAATGAGTAAATACGCACTCATTTTAATAAACTGTTGCTGCTGCTCTTTGTTTTCTTTTTTTTTTTTGCACAATTCTTTGGTATCGAACCTCTTTTATTGCACAGCTAATCATGCTTTTACGCGATAGAATGACACGCGTTATCGAAATACCTTTGTACAAATAAGTAAAAAAGCTGCATTTGGCTGATATCTTTCACATCTTTAATGAGTAATTTGAAAAAATTTTTAAAAAGTTTTTTTACAATTCCTGCCGATTTCGCTCGAATTTTAATATTAACCTGCGTACGAAAACTTTCTGGCAAATTTGTGACTACACCTCTCAAACGGACATGGGTAGGTCTACTACTATAATTCAATGCTGATTCAAAATATATATACTTTGTGGGGTTCTCTTCTGGGCATTGAAAACGTTTTGACAAAATGACATAAACTACTATGGCTGTGGTTTAGCCACAAGCGCTGTAGGTTATTAAACAATTTGTACTTGTTATGCTAATATGCGGCTTAGGCCAAAGTACCAGTATTCATTGGCCCTTTTTACTTGATAAAAAATGTAGAAAAATTTTGAAGAAAAATTGTGGTGTAAGGCTAAATTGTCTTAAAAATTGACTCTTTTGGAACTTTTAGGCATTTTATTCAAAATTCTCAATTTCATCCAAAATCGCATAAGAATCCACGTTAATGTAAATTTGCATAAAGAACAACTCGCGTAAAAATAGAATTGAGTGTATGCACGGGGTCTGGGGTTGTAAAATGAGAGCCGTACACAGAATGTAATTGAGTAGAGTATGAAGTCAATGCATTCAGTTGGTGTCGATCACTTTTTACAGTCTGTCTAAATTATTTGCTTCCATTGGTAGTTTGGAAGTAGTCGTTATCTAATGGTGAACAGCGCATTAAAAGTATATACCGGCGGAAAATTTTAAAACAATACAAAGAACAAAAAAAGGAAAAATACAGAAAAATGCTTATACAGTAAAAGAACATAAAAGTAAAGAAGATGAAATAAAGGACGCTCGAAAAGAATTAACATATATATATGAAATGAAAAAATTTGTAATTATTTCATCAATTGGTGGCCTTTGGTTGCGTGCGTGTGCGTTTTTCTGTATTTCAAATGAACAAACACGTTTGAAGTAAAGGCGATGCATAAAAAATATTAACAATAACATCCGCAATGCAACAAAACCTTCTTAGTGTAAGAGAAAAAAACCCAAAGAGTGTATTTTTACCTGAGCATTATACTAAAAGCCACACATCAGCTGCTTAAATGAAGTTTAATTAAAGTCGGTGTTTCCCAAGAGAAATGTTGCTATTACAACATCAATTACAATAATAATAAACATATTTATTTTTATTCTTATCAACTGTGAAGAATTGATTGCAGCAACAGCAGCAGCGATAGCAGTTGAGTAAGCACGTGAAAAATCAGCTGTACATGCCAACGTAATCGTATTTATGAATGTATTTAAAAAAATCGCATGTAAATAAATACATCATCACTTACTAAAAGGAACACCACACATACACACATATACATATATATGGTGAAAGAAAGTAAAAGTTTCGATAACTAGACTTTTCTAAGATAAGCAAAGTAAACGAAAACTTACGCAGAAGCATCGCAATTTTTTTTTTATTATTTTGCTAAATTATATATTTAACGAGTAAGTATATATGTGTGTAGAAAAAAGATGAAATCACCAACAAAAAAGGTCGTCGCTCCGGATGGTGGCTGGGGCTGGGTTGCCTGTTTTGGCGTTAGTTTGGTCAATGTGAGTACAAACAAAGAAATGTTTCTTCTTCTTTTCTTTTCTTTTATAAATATATATACACACTCTATATATATATATATATATACATATGTAAACGCATTATCAATACTATTGACTGCTGGCAAACAATGTCACTTTGTGTTAAAATGCATAATAAGTGCGATAGTGTTAAAATTGTTGTTATTGTTGTTGTTGTTGTTTTTGTAGTGATCACGCTAACAGCTCATGATTTCTCATTTATTTTCTGTACTGTTTTGCTCTACTCATTCATCATCAATTTGTGCTTTACGTTTGATATTTACAAGAAACCGACAACAAAAACAAATGACAAACACATTTCTGTGTTGGCTGAACGTATATACGTCTCTATGCACATATGTTATAATGTAGAACAGAACCGAAACAACGCACTACAATCCAAGCATATTGTATGTATTCACGTGCCTGGACAAAGATACAGTAAAAATTATTTATAATGGTACCTCTTCAAATGATACAATGAAACATAAATACATATATCAAGGCTAAGCTTGATTCGAGTAGATCACTCGAATCACCATTTGTGAATGATTTTTGCTATGGTAGTAAAAAATGATCAATATTTTGAAAATAGAAAATAGATGTAGCTACAACAGCAAGAACAACAAGAAACACGAAAAGTATTAAAACGATTCTAGCTAACAAAGTAATAAATCAATTTCTAAAATTTGCATTTCTAATTATAACTTGTTATGTGTGATGCTTGTGATGAGAGCATAAAATTAATTTATTTACTCGATAATAAAAAGTATGCATCTCTTCGTGTTACATAATGAATTAGGAGCAAAAATTGAACGAAAACAAGTAAAAGCAGACGAAATCTTAAATATCATCCACCTCCATACACAAACAGTGAGCGTGGCATGTACCTGCTTACGCCCATTAATGATGTGCCTGCATAGCAACTAATGAGTGAAATTCAGAGTGAAAAAATATTCAATAAGTAAAAAATTTACATTTGGTTTAGGTCTCTGGGGTATTAGCATTCCTGACATATTTTTATTTACAACTAATGGGCGTGGCATGTTTACTAATTTTGTTCACCTCGAAAGTTCATCACCCACAAATTGAATAGGAGTCTTGTTTTTTAATTGACCACGCCCACTTTTTGCCTTTAGATGTATTAAGCTTGTATAAAATTTTTTAATTTTTGTAGCCATGGGGAATTTTGAACTATTTGATTCATTTTAAGTAACTGCATTAACTAAGAATATCTCTGTGCTAAATTTCAGCTCAATATCTCCATTTTTACAAACTTTTTAAAAACAGCCATACACCCATATGGACATCGTTAAATCGGCTCCGATTCTGCCATTGTAAATGGATTGAAAAAACTTACTATAAACCCATCTGTGACGTAGAAATCTAATATTGCGCGAATTTTTCAGCACAACACATACATAATAAATATCAGATTGATTTAGAAGTTGATTCTTTTGCGCTTTATTAAAAAGAACGTTAATTAGAATGTATTCTTAAGGGTGCTTGTGGTTACGAGTTAAAACAGTTGGAAAACTTTTAATTAGAAGCCGCAGAATTGCAAATATTTGCTGCGTATACATATTCACTACTCACGTTCAATTATGTGGATAAATCTGATTTTCATTAAATTTACATAAATATTGTAATTTATTCTGGAACTGGTTCGTACTAAATTGTGTAAAGATTTTGTTTATTATTTTTCTTTTTTCTTTAAAAAGTCTCTTTGCGGATTCTGTTGCATTCA
Organism: Crataerina pallida; assembly: GCA_949710015.1. Lineage (NCBI taxonomy): Eukaryota > Metazoa > Arthropoda > Insecta > Diptera > Hippoboscidae > Crataerina > Crataerina pallida. The sequence goes on from OX453291.1 coordinate 20,681,758, forward strand.
TAATATGTATATAACTACATGACAAATAAAGATGTCACGTTAAATCAATCATTGTACGATTGGTACAGTGCTATCTGGTTATACGACATTGTTGAAAATTGCATCAAGCGTTAATTCAAAGGTGGAAACACTAGAAAAAAACCAATTTTCTTTATATTTAGTATCTTAAACTTTATATTGTACTGGAGCAATGTTCTTGCGGATTTACTTTAGTCGGAAATGTGTAAAGGGCATGTACAATTTAGCATTCTTGTTTTGTCCCCCAATATATTTCAATACACTCATCAATTATCAAATTTAATAATTTTCATACGATTTACTTGCTTAAAAGTAGTCGAAAACTTTCAATAAAATATAATAATATTTTTTTATTATAAAATGAACTTCAGACAATACATGGACAACGTGTTTTCCATAAATACATACAGTAAATATTTTTAATTCGAAACTATTTATTTAGATTAAATGAAGTTTTGTAAATATTTTTGTTTTTGTTTTTGTTCTTGTTTTTTGTTATACTATTCATAATAAATACAGTAAATATTTGTTTCATGTTCATGTAAGAAAAAAAACGGATCAAATATAAGCTCAACATCAATAGATATGGAACTATTTTTAATACATTTTCATCGCAACAAAAGTAAACTAAGTTTGCCATTGCGTTTGCAACCATCAGAGAGAAAGTAGCCAATACGGTGACTATTTTTAAGAAATTTTGAGAATTCGATAATTGGGATTGTTATAATAGACCGTAATGACATATATTCCATGCCCATAAATATGGGCGTTACGATTCAACTAATAAAAAGGACATTCTAATGATCTATTTGTAATACTCGGCAAAGGAATCGCTTTCCGAATCGATTTAAGTCCCCCTCTGTGGGCGAATTTGTACTTAAGGTTTTAGGCACAGTTTTTAAGTTATTTCGATGGCCCAAACATGTGTCTGAGATGCTTCCCCATATAACGCCCTTATATAAAACCTCTTTGGAAAATTGGTAAAGAGTGGTTAATATTTGACTGTAACTATTTTAGACCCGATCGTACCCCGTCTCATATATGTACACGTTGCGCTTACTGCTACAAAACTAATTATAGCATTATTTGTGGAACTAAGCACTATTATGGTCTATATATCAAATTCACTAAAAAATGTTTATTTCAATTTAAATTTTAATTTGATTTATTGTAGTATTTATATATGGGTTGTACAAGCTTTGTACAGATGTGTATGTAAATTTGACTGAAAAGGTCATTCACAGCAATTAAAAAAACAATTATGCGGCTCAATACATTTATTAAATACTACCACGTCTGTTATATCTAATTATTCAATAGTTTTTCAATTATCATGAAATATATTATAGACGAATGTACAAATAATATAAACAGTTTTTTGACCTACATGTAACCAAAATTAATCTCCCAAAACAGTTCAATTTAGTTCCAATAAAGTTCAACAACATTTATAACAAAAAAAATTATTCGCAAAACAAGAAAGGAAATAGATATAAATAAATAAATGAAAATAAAGACAGAAAATCAAATGCAAAAGAAAATAATTTTGCGAAGGAATAAAATTACATTCAGAGAATTAACCTAAAATCAATACTAATGTATGTAAAATGAACCTCCAGAATGTCAATTTAACTTGACAGTAAAACTAAAAACTAAAACTAAAAGGAAAGAAAATTAAACGTAATGAACGGAAAGGTTACAAATGACTTGCTTTTATGGTATGGTTGGGCGTGATTCCAAAATGTTTTCTTTTAATTAAATCTTCAATAAATCAATTGTATTACTCTGTGTTTTTTACATATTCTTTAATACGTAATCAAAGATATACGATTAACGATTCAATTTATTTTTTTTAAGACAATTTCAAAGTTATTGTCCTACGCTTTCGACCGCGAATATGTAATGAATTAACCTACTAAACGTTTACATCGAATATCGGGTATATTAAGTATTAGAGAAGTCTGACACACTCTTTACCCTTTATTCATTCATTTACACTTTCAGTTGGCTACTCGTTCAATGGAACCATCATTTGGTTTATTATTTGGCGATTTGCTACGTGATCTCGATGTTGGTACCACCGGTGCATCTGTGATTATTAGCACTTTAGATGTTTGCATGAATTTTTCGGGCCTATTTGTGGGGCCACTGCTTAAGGAGTTCTCTTATCGCAAAGTAGCTGTAGCTGGGTCGTTGCTGTGTGCTTTGGGCTTAGCGTGCACCAGTCCGGCAGCCAGTATGCCTCACATTTTAGGTACATACGGCGTCATAAATGGTATCGGTGTAGGTTTGGCCACCTCAGCAGCTTTCGTAGCCTTAAATCATTATTTCAAACATAAACGTGGACAAGCTGTTGGTTTGTCTATGGCCGGTACCGCTTTGGGTATGCTGATAATGCCGCAATTGGTTAGGGTTTTACTGGAAGCATTTGGTTTCCGGGGAGCTGTTTTGTTATTAGCTGGAGTAGCCTTAAACGCTACGGTGGGTTCCGTTTTGTTACAGCCTGCCAAATGGCATATGAAAGGGATAGTTATAGATGAAGAAATGTCAGTGATGACACCGTCACCGGAAGCAGCAGTGCCTACCGCCAAAGACGATACACAACATGAAGAAGATGCTCTACCCGAAATGAAAACGTTGCTATTTAGTAAACACCTTAAAGCACCGACAATGCGTAAAAACTTCTCTGAAATGGCCATGAATACAATGAACACAAGATTAGATTTCCCCAAACGTCCCACTTTCCCGCGCATAACATCTTTGGTGGGGGTGCAAAGTGCAGCAAATAGTTTCAATACCACCACCGATGAGACTACCAGCAACGATGTGAGGTATCGTAAACATTCGGTCACTTCCAATTTATCTTATATGGATTTTACCGGTTCCATATTGCAAGTGCATCTGAATGTGGGCGATGAAGAATTCGAACGTAATGATCGGGAATTGAAAAGGGTTAGTACGGCCACCGGTGTCATGTTGAATGTTAAAGATGAATCCTTTATTAAAATGAAGTGTCCGGATAAAGACGCGATGGACATGGATAATGATGTAGAAGAAAAGAATGCAGAACCGGTTAAAAAGCCGGGCTTCTGGAAACGTTTCGCCGATCTGATGGATGTTGATTTGCTGAAAGATAAAATGTTTTTAAATATCTTATTCGGTCTGTCCATATTTTATGTGGCGGAAATGAATTTCAAAATGGTGACGCCCTTCTTTTTCGATAATTTGGGCTACAATAAAACCGATGTGGCTTTTTGCCTATCAATAACTGCCATCACCGATATTGCTGCACGTATCGTATTGCCACCGATTTTCGATCGCACCCGCATTAAGAAACGTACCGTATTTCTGGTCTCCATCATATTTGTAGCCATTACACGATCAAGTAAGAGAATAAGTGGAATAAATTACCTTTTTTTTCAATATCAGTTATATATATATTTGTGTATCATTCTTAGTTATGGCGGAACAAACCGAATGGAGTCAATTGATGTTGTGGTTGTCTATATGTGGCTTCTTTAGAGGTTCTGCTCTCAGTAATTTTACTTTAACGGTTTCGGAATATTGCTCTTTGGAGAAACTCCCATCAGCTTTTGGTTGGCATTTGGTGGGCAAGGCAGTATTTGTTATATGTTTCGGTCCCTTAATCGGTAAGTCGGTTCATATATTAAATGTGATCAATAATTAAATTTTTTATTATTTCTTTGCATAAATTTGTAGGTTTGATACGTGATGTGACCGGTAGTTATCCCATATGCATACATGCTCAAAGTGTATTCATTGCATTATGTGCTTTTGCTTGGAGCATTGAATACCTGATTGCTTTTATAAAACGCCGCAAAATACGAAAAGCGGCTGCAAATATTAGCATTGTTGTAGAGTCCGATTGTAGTGTAAGGCAGTAGTTTTAAGTCTAATGAAGTAAAATCCCCATACACATAATATTCATACAAAACATCATTTACACAGACATTTCGGTATACTACCCCTTTACACAATGTATTGTACTAAGGGAAAAAGGTGCGTTTGGTTTAAGTCAAGTTAAGTTCGGGATAGCCATCCCTTTGGTACAAGGAAAGGAGTTTTTTAGATTTTAGGCGTGGTTTCAATATAACTCTCATGATTAAAATCAGTTTTTTTATGGTGGATGTGACAAATAAGAAAATTAAATATGATTTAGGCCAAATCGTACATACCCTCCGCATCTGCATCTGCATCTACAATAGTGGTGTGCTCTCTAATAGTGTGTGTGTATTACTCTTAAAATAAACTCTTCATATATAGTATATATAAATGGCTGATCCCTTATATGCAAAAAGTTACATTGTCTCTAAAAGTCTTCTTGTGCGTATGACGGACTATGTGTGATGGGTATGAAAACATTGGCGTCGTACTGGTGGTATGTGATAGTTCCAATATTAGACAGTAAGTTACAGGATTATGTGTTATGAGAGGCATTATGACATTTTCTGTGTTTATACGTATTTATTTGTAATATGCCTTGGCGCTGTATTAACTATACTTAGATAATTTTATATTTACATTGTAAGAGGCTTAATACTTATCCGATACAAGTGTACTTACCTACTGTGTAAACAACATTTACTTATGTTGATAGAAAGTAAAATTATATAAAAAACAAGAGTAAAATGTATTTTTTGAAGTAAAAAATAAAACTTGCAAAAATATTTTTACACCCGTATAAAATTGAATCAACTTGCGTGTTTTTGTTTAATATTATTTCTTTAGACAGTAGTTCCTCTAACCCACTTTTACTATTGACAACAATAAAAAACATTTAGTTATGCTTCAAATAATTCTTAATTTAAAAATCTTCTCTATGAAATTTATGTTTTATCCTTCAATGTATTCCTTTTTTTTTAATTAAAATATGATTTTACTTAAGTTTAAACCACTGTACTGGATAGTTCCTGTTTATACTTAATCACTAAAAAAATAAATCATAAACTGTGAGTTTGCTTTGTAGCAATGTGTTATTTTCTAGTGAGCAGGTATAATAAATTACCCGTCATTTGTAGATAACCTTAGCTCCTGGCATTTAAATCTTATCATTCACTCCATATTATTTATCTTTACAAGATGCTGGATACTCGTTCTGTTGTCCAGTCATGTTAGTTGACTTTTTAGACCTTTGGCAGTCGCTATCAAATCATCTCTTCAAACGTTAACCTAACAAATACTATATTACGTAATAAGGAAAAAGATGAAAGAGACCCGCACGGTTGTCAGCACAGGTTTGGAGCCACCAGAAGGTGGTTGGGGTATATTGGTATGCATTGGAATGGCCATGCCTTTTGTAAGTACCACACTTGGACATTTCCATCGATCGAGAGATTGCAATATTATATAATTTCAGATCAGTGGCTTGGCTTTGCCCTCATTTGGTTTGATTTTTGGTGATTTTCTTAAAAGCATTGGGGCAGAAACTAGTGCCATTGCCTTTATAACAAGTGCCTTCTTTTGTGCCTTCAGTTTTGCCGGTTTATTCTCTGGTTCTCTTTTCAATCGTTATGGTGTGCGCACCGTTGGTTTAGCTGGCGGCAGTTTATATTTTATTGGTTCCATTGTGCAAATCTTTGTACGCAGCACCGTTGATCTATTGGTGGCCTACAGTTTAATGCAAGGCATTGGCTTTGGTCTGATCGTACCCACTGCGTACACCACGTTTAATAATTATTTTGTTAAGAAACGTGTCATGTGGATGAGTTTTGCTCAATCCTTAATAGGTGTCGGAACCATGTTTTATCCGGTGGCAATGCAGAAGTTATTAGAATGGTACGGTTTTCGTGGTTGCCTGGGCGTTCTGGCGGCCATCAATTCTCATGCTGTACTAGGCATGCTTCTAATGCATCCCGTCGAATGGCATATGCGTCGCGTTCCAATGGAAACTAATGAACTTTTGAATGCCAACAGCAAAGCAAAAATGCCCATTCCAGAGGTAAGAAATATTCCCAAGGATCCGAATCATTTATCACCCAGTACAGCGTGTAGTCGGAAAAGTTCAATAAGATTGTCAAGGGAAGATTTTAGAAAGTTATCGAGTCGTGCATCAAGCATAGCCAGTTTGGGTAATTGGTCGGGACCAATAGTGGTTAGTGATGCCTCACCGGAAATGGCGCATATTTTGGGTTCGAGAAAGCATTCGGCTGCGTTATCTAGCAAGTCGGTGCTTCCTCAACCGCCTGGGAAACTGGAGAAACGTAGTTTTTGTGGTAAAATTGTTGACTTTTTAGATTTGACTTTAATGAAGAAACCGGTCTACGTGAACATTGCTTTGGGCATGTCGTTTGCCCTCTACTCGGATATAGCCTTCTTCACTTTGCAGCCTTTGTACATGTTTCAATTGGGTTTCGATAAAGCGGACACGGCCAACGTTATAGCTATAGGAGCAGCCGCCGATTTAGCTTCACGTATATTTTTAGCTTTTTTAGCCATGTTCCTACAAATCCCTTCGCGTTATATTTACTTAGCGGGTTCCTTTTTCACCGTTATCTCGCGCTTTTGTAAGTTTCTGATAGACAACGCGATTGGACGATTTAATACTTTTCTTAAAAATTTCAGTTTTTTTAACCGCTTTCGATCTCCAAGGCATGGCCGCGGTGACGGCTGTTTTGGGATTTTTACGTACTTGGATTCATGTGCCGCTACCTCTCGTGTTTGCTGAATATTTACCCAAAGAAAGGTAAATAAATCTTTTCAGTTATTTCGTTTATTTATTACGAAAATGTATCATTTTAGGTTTGCTACCGGTTATGGTTTATTTATGTTTCTGCAGGGCAATCTCATGTTTGCCATTGGCCCTGTCGTTGGCTACATTCGTGACTCAACTAAGGACTATGTGTTAACTTTTCATTGTATAAACTTTTTTATGGCTTTATGTGCCATTCCGTGGATTATTGAAATTATTTTTACCAAATTTCGTAGGCGTACTAACTTAAATTTTTCTGGTGAAACAACATCTCAATAAAACTCATGTTTAAAAGTAATAATTTTTATGTAACTTACGTTAAACTTAATAATTCATTGCAACAGGATGTGGGTGGCTTAAGCCAACTGGGGTATGCACCCTATGGGATATGGAATGTCCAATTAACACTAGATTTACGAACCGAGCCAATTTGACTCATTTAAAATTTAATTTCTCTATATATATAAAACTATAATATTAATTTTTAAAAACATACGTTGACTTTTATTGAAGTAATGAAATATATGTAAATGTCGATTCCCCTTTCCCACACACCCCTTCATTGCGCATTATCGAATGTGGTAGACCTATCTTAACGGTCGTGAGTCAGTTTGACTCATAGAAAGACTTTACAGTTATTCGCATAACTCATAAAATTTATGGCTCGTATCAAGTCGCACGTGATTTGTTTCTCTTCTATATTCAAAGATGCCTCTGCTGCCTGTGCTAAAAGACATATTATGCTTGGTTCGGTAACTACCGCTTTCAATTTGATAATTGACGAAAGTAAGATCATACATAAAATCATGTACAGAACTTGAAGCTCGTAAATTTGTGGACCTTTGTTGCATTTTATTTGCTGTCGGAGCATATGAAGTAAAAAATTTGAGGCGTTCATATTTGTGGTTAGCGCAATGGGGTTCAACTTTTTTTGCCCAAGCAATGCCTAGAGATACATTTATGGAAATACTTCGGTGTATACGTTTTGATAAAAAAAATGAACGCGGTAAATATGGGATAAATTTATAGAGAATAGCCAGGCTTGTTACAAATCTGACGTAAATCGTTGAGCAATTGTTTCCTACTAAAGCTAGATGCCGATTTATACAATACATGCCGAATAAGCCGGATAAATTTGGCATAAAAATTTGACTGGCATTCGATGTAAGAAGTGAATATCTTGTAAACGGTTTTCCTTATATGGGCAAGAATGAAACCTGAGGATCAAATATTCCCTGGAGTGAATTTGTAGTAACTAAGCTTGTAGAATCATATTTAGGTTGTGGACGAAATATTACCACAGATAATTTTTTTTACAAGCATTTCCCTCGCAAATAAGTTACATGCAAAGAAAACTACTTTGGTTGGCACTATATGTTCAAACCGAGAAGAATTACCTAAAATTGCCAAAGCTAAGAAAGATAAGATGACACTGTTTTCTACAAAACTTTATAAATCTGTCTAAGTTCAAACCATAGAAAAATAACAATTAAAAAAATTTAAAACTTATTCCAGAAACGGTAACGTATTATAATAGCACTAAGTATGACGTGGATGTACTTGATCGTAAATATTTCGAGAAGATTTTATTTTCTAATTGGCTGAAGAACTAAGAAGTAAATATAGAGAAGTCCATTACAATAACAAAAATTCGTACTACTGACGCACGGAAGAACTGTCAAGTTCAAGAATCATACAATAGAAATATATGTAAAAACCTTTGCGCTAAATGTAATAGAAATGTTTGTCAAAAACAGAATTTATATGTAAAAATTGTTTTGAATGAATTTTGTCAAATTGACTCACTTCAGTAAAAATAGGTATATAACAAACATCCGTAAATCTAGTTTTAAAAATATGTGGATGGATTCTTGATGTTGGTGGGAGTGGATTTTAAGAAGAATCTATGAAAAGAAAATTTCTTATTCAGATTTTAATTAATACATATAAACAGCGTAGGTTTTCTTCTGGGTGTTGGTGTAACCTCCTCTTTAAGGCGAGGAGTATAAAAAATAGTTAGCAAATGCATGAATGCAACATTTCATATAAAATAAGTACGAGTCAGAAAATCTGTTTGCTTTTATTGAATTGAATATATCTCAATGGTGAATATATTATTATGTTCACCAATATTCCAAAGAAGAATATATGAATGGCAACAATGTCCTATGAAAACTTCTCAAGATGGCGCTATTTATTCCTCTTCTCCATTTGCTTCCACTTCTCTTTCATAACATTTTTTGAGTTTCGTTCTCATTAAAAACAATGCTTATTCTTCTCCCTACATTTGTAAATAAAAAAACAAAATTTTATCTTTTACTTCTTAAAGAAATTCTAATTTGTGAACTTATTTGTTATAAAATATATATTTAAACAAATGCTTTTTCAACAATTAAAAATGCTTTTCTTAAACATCATAGGATTATTGCGGCGTGCATTATGCTGTTTTTCACGGAAACGTAAACCAAGTTATTCAGAGCCCATGACCAATGTGATAATTGACAACAATTATACAACAAAATCATCTCGTTCAGGAAACAATTACAACACAGTGTGTACAAAGTGTTTAATAATTGAAAATATTGTTTAATAAATGTGTTTATGTTAATATCCAGGCCATGGAACGTGATTGGAATAATTGGGATGATAGTCCACGAACTGTACAAGAACATATTGAACAATATCGTCAGCGTGTAGCTAAACCGCCAACGCCGCAAACAGAAAAACCTGAACCCGACTATTTCAAGGTAGAGTTTGTGCTAAACGGAAATTTTATTAGAAAAAATAAGAGATTCATTTGTAGGAACTGGCACCCGTTATCCAACCTCAACCTAAATTCTATTTAAACGTGGATGATAATCACAAACCAAAAGACTTTTCGCGTTTACAAGCTAAATCCGATGTACCCATAGCTTTAAATGTACGCAAAATTATTATCATTTATGTATAATTTCTGTTTTAAACTGATATTTATGGTTTAGGCTGATTTGGAAGATTGGTTGGAAAATGAGACGGGTGGTTGGGAAGAGATGGATACAGAAGAAGCCAAACAACTAATTAGGGAACAGCGCCGCCAAATGCGTAACAAACGTTCAAAGTTTCCAAATGTTGCGAATGCAACCAATGAAGAACTGAATCATTTCACTGTGAACAATCTCTATACAACCATCGAGCAAACCTCATAGTATTGTATACTGGAAGGAAGAAAGAATCTTAACAACCATCGAGCAAACCTCATAGTATTGTATACTGGAAGGAAGAAAGAATCTTAAGTTCATGTATGCATACTTTTACTTGTATGCAGAGCAGCAGCTGGTGTTGCTTCATGTGCTGTTTTCTCATTTTATTGCATTTTTTTAAATAATTATATTTTTTTAACGTTATGTTGTATTTCAACCTAAGTAAAAAAGCTGATTAATGAAGGATTACCATGTCATTTGGTCAATAATTTGCTTTTTTTTTGTTGCTTTTTTTCGTTATATTTATCAACTTTCTCAGCTTAAATGTCTTTCATGACCGCTTCATTTTCTTTTCCACTGGACTGACCGAACAACAATAAAAACGAAAACAAAATGTGTGTAATTGTTATGCGACAGATTATTTCAAAAGAAAAAAATCAACACCTGGAAGTGCAACAACTTGTGGTTTCTGCGTTACTGTATTGCTGTAATGCTTGACTTAACAGCATTTTCATTTGCATATAAATTTCAATTCACTCTGCTTCCAACGATTAGACAATTGTTGGCCGAATTGCAGAGTGTTTAAAAAAAAACAAAAAAAAAGGAACGTAAAATAATGTCTCCAAAAGGATTTGAATTAATGTTTATGGGGTGTGTGTGGTGGTGGATCTCCGGCAGTATTCAAGCAGCTGAAAATAATTCACAACAATTAGCTTCATTTTGGGATACTGTACCACCGGGAGTACTACTGCAAAATCTGGATGCTTTAACAGCAGATGCTACATCATTCCTTCATGTGGTACCAGCACCACAACCAACACAAAGCGACTCCTTGATACCCAATGCAAAGGATGTGGTAGCAAAACGTCTCACAAAACGTGATACACTGCATCCAGTTGGTGGAAAAATGAAAGATCAGGATAGTGCACTGGCTGAAACGGCTGCCGCTGTTGCTGCTGCTGCTGCTGCTGTTGGTTCAGCTGTAACAATACCTTATGATTATGACCGAGCTTATGAGGAATTTGTAAAAAAATATTTCGATGGTGCAATTACTAAAGATTTGGCAGCTGAAAATTCAGAGCATACAGCTCCCTCAACCTTGGAGCATGTAGACAAATTGACAACTGAGTATGATGTGTTGGGAGAAGCCAGCCGAACACGAACACAAAAAGCTAAAACATGTAAGAGTGTTAAGAAAAATCATCAAAAATGTATGATTTGTAAAAATCCTCGTAATGGTGAAACCTCGGAATCGTGCTCCTTTAATCGAGAGATCAGCCCCTCAAAGTATGCCTACAAAAAGAGTAGAAATTATCACAAGTATCGCAAACATAAGGATGATAGTAATGAAGATGATGAGAATAATGACGATTCCGCGGATGCACATAATGATGATGATGATAACAAGGATGACAAGAAGTCGGCTTCCACTAAATCTCATGTCAAATCACCGGCGGAAGAATTCTATAATAAATGTTTGGTACGTTATTACAAGCACAAGATTTGTTATCGGTGTGAAAATGAGAACGGTGATAAGCTACATAAATGTTATGGTTACTTGGCTGACAAGGCATCCCATCATCATCATCATCATAATCAACAAAGCAGCAACAATAACAAACAAGAAAACAAGAAAAGTCGCCAGAAAATCCATAAACGAACTGCCGTAGCTCAACTGGTGGATGACGGTAAGCCCGTCACCGCAGCATCCCAATCGCAACAATCAATTCACCTGCATAACGATTATTTACCACGTAGAAGGATTATAATAACTGAGTAGATATGTTTTTTTTTGTATTTACTTTTCGTTTATTACAAATATATATAATATAGGTTTTAGTTTATTTCTTAATTGTCCTGTTCATGCTTTATTTGATGCGTTTAGACGTTGCAGGCTATTAAAATATAGGAAATGGTATGTTTTTGTTTTTCTTTGTTCTCTGGAACACACCGTTACATTTCAATCCAAAGAAAATATAATAAAAATATTTAGATTTCTCTAACAAAATATTTTGTATAAATGCGAAAATATGTTACAGGTTATGTTTTGTATGGTACTTTAGATCATGATTGTAGACTGTAGGGTACTGCCAGTTATACTTCATCCAAAGATTACTGTTATAGCTCACAAAATCTCTTTATGCTGTACTATCATTTATCTGTACTTCAGAGAGAGCAATTCTATGTGTAAAAAACTGCTGAAGAATTTAAAAATTTCACTTTTTGTTTAACTGTCGAGCGTTTCAACCCAATATCAATGCCACTTATTAGCAAAAACTACAAATAGTTCTGTTAGGTTTGAAATTGGTCTCAATTTTGGAGACGAAGACTGTTTGCAACAGACGGACAGACAGATGTAGTGTAATTAATTCCTAATTTCATGTTGATCAGGAATATAAAATATGTTTCTGAAGCCACTGTTGCTTAATTCTGCGCATTATAAACATTTTGTCAAAGAGATTGTACTCTCACCCTCAACTTTATGTGTTTTTTTAAACATTTGCTGGATGAGTTCAATGAGTAAAATTCTGAATTTAAACTGATTATGACGACGTTGGAAAAACCGTTAGTGACAGTGATAAATAGAATAAATCTCATTTTAGTTTGTTTCTCTTTTACTACGAAAAAGCAAAATTACATTATTTTCCGTTTTTGTTACAAATTGTTGTTTACTTTTCCTTATAAGCAGAAAATAAAACAAACATATGTAAATGTATATGTATAATAAATTTAAATTAAATATAAAAAAATCTTTTTCTTAAATGCACAATAATTATGGTCACACTCTCTTTTTTTCCTTTTTTTTTTTTGTTGTATGTTCAATTCATCAAGCATTGTATGTACAATATTGTTACTGTTGATGCTGCATTTTGTGTTCTATTGTATGAATGTTTTAATTTGTTTCGACATACACATACTAATACATATAAGATTTCCTCAAGTGTGAGGTGTTATAGGAGTATCAATACCAATATCATTTTTCTTAATAAAACACATTCAACTGATACCCGGACAATGTTATTATGATACCTCACGCATGCCTGTTAAAAATCCGTGGGGTTTAGAAAAGCATCATCAATCAGCTTTCCCATCCGAACACACATTATTATATACTATGACCGTTTTTTATAATGTTTCAAATATTTACGCATTAAAATCAAAATTTGAAATCATTTCAATTTTTTATATTCTTGTAGGCGTGATGGTATGTACAAATGAGATTTTACAAAATCGAAACAAAAACATCGTTTACAATATTACGTGTGTTATTGTTGTCATTATCTTCGTTGTTGCAAATTGGCGTTCGTTATACTTATTTTCAATAATAACTTAAATCTATGTTCTATGTTGTATATTTGTTGTTGCTGTTGTTTTTGTTGTTGCTATTTTGTCCTTGAGATGTGCTGAATGCTTGATGATAATTGCGTTTTTCTCTTATCGATAATTTTGGCATATTTTCATATGGGGGTAGGGACGGGGTATAAATAATACACGTTCTCATTATTTATTAATGTTATTAATATTATTTTGATTCTCTACACTATCCATATTGGGCACATAATCCAAAGCCATCATACAAGCAAATACTGTCATGACCATTTTCGGTTTTACTTCGGTAATGTCTTCAGGCAAAGCGTAAACACGCGCCCCTATCTTACGGGCCATCGATATAGCATATTTAGCATTAGCGTGATTATCCTGATGTTGATTTGGAACCAAAAAAAAAAAAAATTAAGAGAGAAATATCAAGAAAATCATTTTAGATTGTTTTAATATAAAAACGAAAGGTACCTCTTCGGTGCCACCAGTTTTCACCAGATCATAATTAATGCTGCCGGCTTTAATTGAATCAATTAAATCAATAACAATTTTACCATCAGCAATGGCTGGATCATTGAAATTCTTTAACGATGACTTTTTACCCGCTTCATTTAATTTATTGTTCACCCATTGAACAATTTCCTTTTCAATAATAGGATTACCCGTGTTGGCCAAGCGTGATAATACGGAGAGCGTGTAGGCGCGCATCAGTTGCCAAATCAAAGCTACACAAAAATGGAAAATATTCTTAGAAAACTTTAAACCAACCGAAACTATTTCAACTTACCCAATGTCAAGGTCGCGTTGCCATCATTTAAATCTTGTCCAGCAATACCCACTAAAGAGAATTTCAATTGTTTGCCCAATTCTACCGCATAATTACAATTCTCCAATTTCTCCATAAATTTACGCAATGGAGTGAAACGTTTATGCACACGCTGCCAGTTGACAATGCCAGGGCGTATAATATCGAACAATTGGAATATGACTAAACCATCGGCCAAATCAGAGTACAGCCAATTCACATGAGGTGACACACCCATTGAATTCATCCAATTGCGATACGCTGTGATTATATAAAAATTAAATAAAATCTCGATCTGTGTTGGCACTAAACTTATTAAATGAGTGCAAATCGGACTTTTTTTTAAACACTTACTCTTCTCCTCTCGTGTCTCCTCTATGGTATCCAAGCCTTCAATTTGTTCAGGTTTATCTAAACCAGGATGATTATTAAACAAATTGGCAACAAAAGCCAAATTTAACTTGTACACCCCATTGACTACATCCTGGGGTGTTAAGAAGCTGCGACAGTTCAATTTGGCTGCTTGCTGCAACATCACTTCAGCCCTTTGCAGTAAATCCTTTTCGTGTAAAGCATCTAAATTAACATCCGCTTCGTTGCCAGCAATTTGCTTCAATAAATGTGTATAAATTTCCGAGTCTACGATGTCCGATTGGAAATTAGTACAACGTCGCGATGTGCCAGCACGTTCTAAATGATGATTCACCCAACGCAACAATATCGCCTCCGGTGACATTTTCATTAAATCTTCCAATTTCTCATTATCGAATAATAAACCGGCCAAACCGGGACAACTGTCCAAGGTAATGTGACTAAACAGGCCGATGCGTATAATTTGCCATAGCAAGCCGAGTACCAAGTGAGGTTTACCTTTCGCCAAATCGTGGGCATCAATATTGACAATATTACAACCAATGGCCTGAGATGACACCAACGCCAATGTCAAGTTTTCGAATTCACGATACACCGTCAGGTTCTTCTTGTTAATAGCGCGCTCGTCAATTGTATCGGGGCAGGAATGATTGATGATTTTACACAGCAAGATGCCATCTTTAATGGATTGATACAAACGCTTGCCCTCCGCATCGATTGGCAACAAATGTTTTAAATCTTGATCATAACCTAAATTTGAATTGATCCAGTCGGAAAAGGCCAACTGTTCCTCCAAACGCACTGAATGGGTGGTGCCCTCCGACGATATACTAGACATCCCACCCAAAGTTTCCAGGTTTTCCTTCTTGGAAACAACTGTTTTGAAAGTGCTGGCGACATCTTTTGACTTTAAATCCAGACAAAGATTTTCAAATTCTTCCAAATTCAATTTGCCGCGATGGGTCGAGCGCTGTTTATTTTGAAACTCCTCAATCATTTCCCGCACCTGATAGCCGGGCAATTTGAAGCCAACCTGATCGAGAGCCTCTTTCAGTTCTGTTAAATCGATGAAACCATCTTTATTGGTGTCGATCTGCAAGGAGATTTTGCAAATAATTTTTAAAAAATATTTACACAAACACTAAAAGCACTTCGCTTAACTGTGATACATATTACAATTAAGATGCGTTCGAAACCTTCGGTATTTAAATTGCAAAACGCAAAAGTCAGTCAGCAGTTAATCATGCATTTTAATTAAAACCTGTTTTTCTGCTAATTGTGCAAATAATTTGCACAGCAATGTGTGCACTTAACAAAATGGGTGAAATGTTGTGCAGCCCGAAAGGTGGGTGTTGCATTTTCACATTTATAATTATCTTAATGGCGAATTGTTGCAACAAATTCAAAAATTTTCATTTAAAAAATTTGCGATCATTACCCGTGAAGAGCGCTAAACGAAAGTAGAGAAGCGTAAAAATATAAAAATATACGATATAGTCGATCAAGCCCGACCTTTTAATACCCTACACCACTTAGCTTCACAAATTATGGTACAATTCGTTTGGTCGTATCAATAAACGCGAGGTATTGCCTTATAAGTCCCTTCGTGAAATATTATTAAATGGGAAAGCATTCTAAAAATAGTTCGATTGGGTCCAAATTCGACTTAGACTATTATGAAACCAATTAACTACGCACTCATCAATTTTTTTTTTTTAAATATTAAGAATTGCCAAATTTTAGCCACATAAAGACTTCCATTATAAATGGACCTTATATGGGGAGGGGTTCTAAAACTGGTCTGATTCTGTCCATTTTCACTTCTGAGCCAAGAAAGGTTGTTGTATCAAATTTTAAAAGCAACCAGTACTTTGCGAACAAATTTACATGGACAGACAGACAGACATGGTTAAATCGATTCAGATTTTAATTCTGAAGTCTTCCGAAATCGGGCGCACAGTGAATATTTTCTCATTTTTATGATAAAAAGTTTCAACGATGAGTCTTTCCGGGCCATGTTAAGCCAAATATTTGTAAGAATAATTGCATCGTGATTGGAGCGAAAGACATCTAAAAACAATTATATTTTAAATGGGAAAAAAATGTCAAAAATTATGACCTTGAGGTCTAGGCTTTAGAGTCTTAACAATGCAAGTATTTATGATCAGCAAAGAGTTTTAAACTAATTTAGCTGTGTCTGTCGGTCCGTCTATGATAAACAATCCCCGATCGTCACAATTGAGATATCAATTTTATATCTCGTTAAATTAAGTTGAAGTTCGGTGAAATAACAGGCTGATGCTGCACTCGAAGTTATGTATATGTATATATATATAAATTAACCCATAACCTCTTTAAACGGTTTAACATACTTCCACTATTAGGGCTGATTTGTTTTTATTGAAAGAGTACAATAATAATAATTCATTAGAACAATTATTGTGTTAACATTTGCATACGAACAGCTTACATATGTTTCCTGATTCCATACCTAAATAAAAACCCACACTCTGTGTTTTAGATGATTCACTATTTCTTTATTATTCTTACGTTCTACGTTCTTGCGTTTGCAACACCCAGATATTCTTGATCAGCGTCGAAAACTGAGTCGATTTAGACATGTATGTCCGTGCGTCCATGTGTCTGTCTATTGTTGGCATTCTCACATGCGTAAATTTTAAGATATTGAGCTGAAATTTTGTACAGGACCTTTTTTGCACGCAGATCGCCATTTAAATCGGGCAAAATCGGCCAAGAGCCACGCCCACAATCAACAAAAGTTTATTTATCCGCCACAAAAATTAAGCTATAAACTTGAAATTTGGTATGTACATCTATACATATTAGCTTCATCCTTGTGCCAAAAATGGTCGTGGTCGCATAACAGACACGCCCACCATCAATAAAAATTTGTATATCTGCCACAAAAATCGACCTAAGAACTTTAAATTTGGTACGCGAATACATAGTTATCCCATCCACTGATGTGCTAAAAGTGGGCGTGGTCGAATAACAGACGCGCTCACAATTTGCAAAAAACCATATTCACCATAAAACCAGACTTGCAAGCTATTACGTAAGATGTACACTATTAAAGGGCGCAATATATATATATATATATTTGCCACGCCCATCATTATGGATGTGAAGGATATTTAAGATTTGGCCTAAGCCAAATTTAGTTTTCTTACTTGTTTTTTTTTTTTTTTCATTTAAAGCATTGAATTGTATCTAATCTTGAGCAAAAAAACTGTGTGTATAAATGTGTATGATAAGAATTTTATAGGAATTTCAATGGAAATAAATAAAACACATAATCAAGTACACTTGGCACCGTGCGGCATTAATAAGTAAATAAATGGATTAAAGAACCTACACTCGATATAATCTCCTGCAAATCTTCCTTATATTCCGTCAAGGACTGATGATGTTGCAAATTCCTAATATCAACCATTTCGTTTAATTAACCACAATTTTATATTTGTCGATTTTACGAACGATCGATTCAACACCTAAAATTCTTGGCACAGCGGCAGCAATTGAATATACCGGTTAACTGATTGAGGTTTAAAATGCAACTGGTGGTTTTATGTGAGTGCCAACCCCCCAAATTGGTGCTGAAGCAGTTTGTAAGTTTGCAAATTGATTACACCCAGTACAGATATAAGTTGTAGAGGTTTTTATCGATTGGCGATTGCATCATATTTAACACGAACAGGTTTCACATTTGTTAGTTCTTATCAAATCGTCACTCACTCTCCCACACACCCCCCACCACCACACAACTACTTTATTGGTTGTTTTATTTTTTTTATTTTTAAATCTTCTTCATAAAACAGCTGAAATGATATGAAATTTAGAGTGTAAGTGTGTGCAAGTACATTTTTATAGGTAGAGATACTTTCTGTGTGTATGCAATTACAATTTATTATTGATTAATTAAAGCCTAAGCCAATGTAATGAAAGGAGGTATTTATTTATTTATGTTTTTCAAATGAAAAAATTGAAAATGACAAAACCAGTACACCCCCGTATCATTTTGATGGGGCTACTTTACATTTAGTTTAAGTAAAATTCTGGATACCCACCACACTTGGCCAATTAAAATATTGTTTTTAACGGGCCATGATGATGTTATATTATGGGCGTGGTCATAATTAAACTTTCATATAATTTTCCTCCTACTTAAACTCGCACTAACAGACAGACAGACGGACAGACAGACAGACAAGGCTAAATCAACTAAGGACGCGACATTGTTGGAAGCTGTCTTCTGAGTTCGAGAAAAACTCAAAATAATATATGTATCAGATACATTTCTTCTATATTAATTTAATCATTTCATATCATAATCAATAATTTGACTCTTTAACGCAGCGCTATCGTATTGACTTTTATCAAAGGGTTATTTTATATATTTTACAGTTATGGGGTCAAGGTCACCAGTCAAGGTCTTTCAATGGATGGACTTTGATTTGAAGTTTCCGTTTATCAAATTTTGAACCGATCGGATTCATATTTTTGCATTTATTTTTATTTTCCATTTGACGGACGTACAGACAAAATTATTCCACCATAAGCAAGTGAGTGGCAATATTTTTTATTTGCCCATCCACCAATTGAGAAATGGCTCTATCACTAGTATCAGTATCCTCAGCTTCTTAAAAATCGCCAAAAATCTTCAGACACTGATAGACAAATTTGAATAAATCGAATCAGAATATTTTGTGGAATTACATGAAACTTGTAGTAAACCATTATGCACAATTATGAATATGACAACAAATATAGAAAATAATATATAAACACATACATATATACACGAAAACACATATAATCAATAAGTCACAAAGGCAGTCAGTCGGTCAATTAGTCATTAAACTTTGCAATGAATGGTCATTATATATACATTTTAGGAAAAGCGTGTTATTCGTTTATTGTGTTAAGGTGTTAACAACAACAACAATAACAAATTAAAAAGCTTATATTGCACATTACAACAATCATAAAGAAAAGTATACAAGAGCATTAAAATATGTTGAAAATTAGCGTTTGGCCAACAATGCTGGCCATACAGCTGGCTCGTTTTATTGTTAGCCTTAGTTTACAGTTTTACTTGGTTTACTTTAGTTATATTTGATTTGTTGTTATTGCTAACATAACATTTTTTTTATCATATGACATAATTTTTTATTTGCCGGCAGCTTGATGTAGTTTTTGTAATAAAACAAAAAAAAAAACATATAAAAACATTTAACGATTATGCAGACACATTGGTATAATGTTTAATATTATTAGAATTATATGCAAATGCATAAAAATGTGTCCATTTTAATCGAGTCAATTTCAAGCAAACGTCTCTGGTTTTGTCACCCCTTGTGTTTTTCAACTTCAATGAATGTACAGCACACGTTAAATGAGTGCATTACCGTTATTTAACTACTAGCCCAACATTATATTTCTTTGTAACACATTGTGTATGTATTTCCATTCCAGTATTTTGAAGAAAATAAATTTTTTAAAAAATATTAATTTTTTTTAATATTCTTTCCGTGTCCTCTAAAGGATGGATCCGCCAATTGACTGCGCCTTTATATAAGTGTGCGATAACAATTATAATCGCACGATGCATATTTGCAATTGATGGAGTAATGTTGTCCGTACATCCGTCAACTGAAAAATGGGGCTAAAGGATTTAGTCTCTTAGCGAAATTTGTTTACTTTTCTTTTGCGTTCTTCGTATACTGACACATTTTGCAATAAAAAAAAAAAAAGAAAGAGAAAAAGAGACATATGTGTGTATGTAGGTATTAAGAAAATTATGTTTAAAGGTAAGAGAAACATAAGCTTAATGAAAACAAATTATCAACAAAAACCACTTTTATACCACACACAACTAAATATTTCAGGCAGATTACTATAGTTGTTGTTGTGGTGAAACATTGTTCACAGCAGTGAAAGAAGTGAAAGAAATGGAAAAAAAAATTTCATGCAGCTGCACAGCTGCATACATTGCTATGTATGCAGTTGGTTACACAAATGTGTATATATGTGAAAATCTCACAGATAACTTTGAAAATTGAAGATTCTCACCAAGGGGTTATACATGCCACTTATGGCGAACAGAAATAGTCTTTCTTGACCTTGACCTTTTGCCCAAGCTCTAACAATCGTTTAGAAATGTACCACAAAACCATGGCAACAGCTTCAAGAGGACATGTGTGACACACATTATAAATAAATACACAGAAGATATGTGTTTTTTTATACATATTGTGATGCATTTTTTACACCTTCAACATACTTGATCAGCATGAAAATCTGAGTCGATCTAGGTATGGCCGCCTGGGCGTGTTGTTGTAACTCTCACGGTAGTAAATTTAAATAGACAGCAGACACGCCTACGTTTTGTAATTTGATTCATAATACTTTCACTCGTAAAAGGCAATAATTAGGTATCTGCCACGTTTACGGTTATTCTATAGCTGTGGAAGCTTTTCCAACTTTAAATCTTTCATGCCTTTGCAATGTTAACTCATAATTTATGATGTTAGTAATCCGTATCTGACGCGAATATATGGAATACAAAATGATTCATCTCTGTTTTCTATCCACCATGCAAGTGTTCGGAATTTAGGCGAGAGTAGTGAGAAATATTGAACAATGTACTTTCAACGTGCTTGTCAGCCCTGGACATATAACAAGAAACATAAATTTTTCAAGAAATTTGATATCTTTGCATTTTTTCGCTCTAATATAAAAACAATAATAATCATTTTAAAAGCATAGCAATGACGTGATTAATAGAATGATAATAGCAAATAATGACTCATACATTTTCATAGTATCGATTGATAGAAAAAAGCCTCTCCCCCCATGAACATAACAGTACTTTCAATAAATGGAACAAATCACATAACAAACTTCTATTAACAGTTTTTTAATTACTTGTACAAAACCTGGTTTTTGTTTTTTTTTTTTTAAATTTTAGACATATTAGATTCTTGTACTGAGATTACCTCAATTAATGCATTAATGGTTTTAGCATTTTTATTTAAAAACATAATTTTGTAACTTTGTTTCTAAAACCCATCATTTATTGCTCCGAATACTACTTTTTTATACACATTATGCTCATAAACATTTAATCAAATGCTACAATGTAAGCACAGCACATTAATAGTCAAACTTATTATACTTTCCACATACGGTGAGTGGTGTACTAAGTTTGTCATTACATTTGCATCTCTCACTAAGGAGGCGTTAGAGATCTTTATATATTATTGATTAGCATCAAAAACTGAGTTGATTGGTCAAAATAGGTCAAGAGCCATGCCCACAATGGAGAAAAATATATTTATCTGCGACATAAATTTACCTATAAACACTTACACATTCAACCAACCGTTAACCGGATGGGCGTGATAGACACTCTCATAATTTAGAACAAGAAGTCGCACTCACTGATACGTAATATATGTATTTTTACTTGGCGTAATTATGTACCTTCCACGCCCACCGTTTGTATGTAGATATAGAGAGCGTTTAAGATTTGGTCTAAACCAAATGTTGCTTTACCTAAAAGTTATAAATCGGTATTTTTTTTTTTTTTGAGTTTTGTCAATCAAGTCAAGGCAAATCAAATTTGCAAATATGTAAATTTTATAATACTCGTCATCTTTTAAACTGACTTGAGTAATAACAACAACAATAACATGTAGTATTAATGTACCGTTAACATTCTCAACACGTTGCAGTTTGAATGGGTAAGCATTATATATGAAGAGAAGAGACGAAGAAGAAGAAGAAGAGCTAAATTTACTCAATCAATGGAATATGTCATCATGAAGTGCCTCGCACTGTCTCTAATGAACTGTACATTAAATTTATTTAAAAATAAAATATTAGATTTATATTTAATAAAATCCACTATAGTATAATAATTGATATGTGTGATATAAAATTTAAAAATTTGTTTACAAAAACTTTTAGTTGTTTACGTTTCATATAAAACTGTGCATGGTATGATTTACACAAAAAGAGCTCCTTCTCCATATAAGCTGATTAGCTTGAAAATGGTGCAGTTGGACTTGCACCACTTTCATATTAAACGGCTCATATTATGATATCATCGCATAAAAACGCATAAGAAAGAAACCGTGTCAAGTAAATTGTATTTAACAATCCGCCAGCGTTCATACACAATCATTCATTCAATTCATTGCCATTTTATACTTAAATTTTGAAGGAGGAACGCAAATTTATTGCAGTTATTATACATGTTCTTTGAATTTCATGTTTATATAGGAAGTTGAGTGAAGAAGAATTTGCTTCGATTTAAATACAATGGATTGCATGCTTTGGATTTTTTGTTTTTATACCCTCCACATAAGATGGGCGCTCTACTAAATTTGTTATGATATTTTCGGCACTGAGAAGAAGGCGTCGGAGACCCTACAAACTATATATATTCTTGATCAGCATTAAAAGTCGATCTAGACATATGTGTCCGTCTGTCCATAATGGTTATTTTTGAGATATTCAGCTAAAATTTTGTACAGAGACTTTTAATTTCTGCAGGCAAATTGTTTTTCAAATTGAAAAAAATTGGTCAAGGGCCTTCCTATATATCTACCACAGAAATTGAGCTATTAAATTAAAATTTGGTAAACATATATAATTATCTCGTCCATAGACGTGCTGAAAACTGACGTGGTCGGATGGCAGGCCCGCCCACAATTGATAAAAATCTATATATCTGCCACAAAAACTGACCTATGAACTTGAAATTTTGTATGCATTTCTAAAAGTATCCTAAATGGGCGTGATTGGATAACAGACGCGCCCACAATTTAAAAAGCAACTGTATTCTCGCGGGGTGAAATGTAATTATGTGCCCGCCACGCCCACTAAGAACAACTACACATATAAAAAAACACATAATACAAAAGAAACCGTTATTTTAAACTTAATTATTAAGATGCAACGTTTTAAAATAATTTACTGACCGTCTGGCAGGTCGGTGCCTGTCTGTGTGTCTGTGCATTGCAATAAAAACATTTGCTTTAAATTAATAAGTGTTTGCGGTTATATCCATACACACACAGTATAGAAAAACGCTATTGTATTCTTTTCATGAATTAAGACCGCTTGTGTTTATGCTTTGTTGTAGATTCAAGATAAACGCATTGCGTGGTAGATTTTACAGCAAGAAAGATTAAAAAGCAAAGTACTTAGCAATGTAGTGTAAACAAACAATTAATTATAAAATGAAGATGATAATAATATGCATGGTTTTATTTTGATGATCCCCCAGAGCGATTAGTTTTTCTTGAAATTCCTTAAATAGAATAAATACGAGATAATAAAGCGTTAACAAGACCAAACACTTCGACAAGACCTTTACCCCATTTGTAATGGGAACTCATTAAGTACGTCCATCTATCCAAGTATTTTTTTTTATACTACAAGTAAGACTGATTTGAAGAATATTTACGACTAATACTTAATTAGCCTTGAATTACTATGCATTTAAATTTGTTGTTTTTTGCATGTTTTAATGCAGATGACGTGTGCCTCCTTTGGTTTACCCATTGAGTCTCTTATGTATACGCAGACAAGCGGCTACACCCATATTGTGTGAATTATTGTTATACACAACACATGAATTCATGGTTTAATAATTTATACACATGCACACTTTATGAAGCATTCCGGTTTATAAACATTGCACTCCCACCCAAGTAGCTGAAATGTGCGTGCACATAATAAACTAAAGTATAAAAAATTTTACTTTAGTTTACGTTTCTTAAAGGTCATCTCTATGGAGTATTTGGAGAGCAAACAAAGCAATCTCCACAATTGTGGGGGTTGAATAAGTTATGCGGTGGTTATAATGAGATAACTTGAATATTTGTTCTCTCAGTTACATCAGGTCTTTCATGACTCATGAGACTGCTTAACTCATCCTTACGTATATTTTTTTTATTACTAAATAAACTTATATTGTTTTTTTTCATATATATATATTTTTTTTATTTAAGGTCTTACCTCTGTGAATTTCTCTTGAATTTCATTTTTTTCCTCCGTTGATAAGCCTTTTGTTAATTTATTTATGAAAGACATAATGATTTCTCTATTAATTGTTGTTGGTTTTCTTTTAAATTGATATTTATGCGTTTAAATTATGAATTTATTTTATCCAATTATAAACGTTTTTCACTTTCTTTAATTATAATTTACTTGCTTCACTTTTTCTGTCTGTTTGATTCACTTGCTTTCTCACAAAACTTGTCTTTAAATCAACTCTTTCTTTTTCACTGCCACCACAGGCGGCGTAATTTATCTTTATTCCTATATATGTGTAGGTATTACTAATTCATTTCATTTATTTTGTACAAATTAATGCTTAATATGTATTTATTATTAAATATAAAATGCAAATACAGCTATGATTTTTTCAACCTCTTTATTTAATTTTTATTTTGTATAAATATTTAATGAAGACCAAGTATTGTTCACAAACCAAAAGCAGAAGTAGCAAATTAAACGCGCACAACACCCGTTTTATCAAAGTTGTAGCATTGAAGAGCCTATAAGTAATGCGAGCTTAATAGATAAATGAATCATATTATTAGTGGTGCCAGATGATTTAACTTTATGCCTAACTAAAGAGTTGCAAAACTGTTTCATAGATATTATACAAATACTTACAATCATTTATAACAATTTTATATGTTAATATTTTAATATTAAAAACATATACAAATTGCGTAAAATATTAAAACTTTATTTAGTAAACATTAATTTTACATAGATGATGGCAAGTCTGTGCAATATAAATACTTTAAAACCCTAATTATGTATTAGTTAAGTTAAATTTAATAGTAGCGGGCCTTTAAACTATATAAACATATAACATACGCAAATAAAAATTATTATTATATAAAAGTATTTAAGCAATACTTAATTTTTAAGTTTGGTGACAATCTTACCAATACCGTAATATTTGATAAAATTAAGGTAAATTAGTATATATGTTGCATAACAACATAAATAATCATTCAATGAACGAAAATAAACTAGATCTTATTGTTCACTTGATTGATGAATACAATTGAACTACACTTTTTACAAGGTACTCATATTTAGTTACAAATATTTTGATTTCATCATTTATTTAATGTAAGTTCTATCTACAAAAATTTTGCTTTATTACATTTTATATGTAAATTTAGTGATATCGAGTTGAAAAACGATATATATAAAAATCTAAAGTAATTCAAAAAATTTATATATTATATCACAAAAACAGAGATATAAATTATTTATAAATTATTTTAGAGAAACTATTACATTGTAGTGAATTAGCAATTTTCTTAAAAATTTACGCACCAAAGAAGCAACAAAATTCAAGAAAAAAAGAAAAAGCATATTATTTGATTAAAATTGAATTATTATAAATAATTTATAATGAATAACGGCTTCAGTACGGGTGAAGAAGATTCCCATGGCGGTCATACTGACCAAACATGTTGTTTGATTGATGAAAATGAACGATGTCGCAATATAGCTGGTAATGCCAGTTATAGTAAACGTATACAGAAAACGGTGAAAGATAAACGTTTAAAATTAAGCAGGGATCCCACATCGCAACGTATTTACATATGCGATTATCACAAGGATCGCATACAATCGGCTCGTTCCAAACGAAGACGCAAGGATTCCGAAGATGACAGCAACGATACTGACATCGATTTACCAGAATTTCCCGATCTCTATCAATTGCAAGTGAATACCTTGCGTCGCTATAAGCGTCATTTTAAATTGCAAACGCGACCGGGCATGAAGAGGGCCCAATTAGCTGATGTATGACGTTGGTTGGCATATTTATTATAAACTCGTAAACTAATCCCTTCTCTCTTTGCAGACCATAATGAAACATTTCAAAACTATACCCATTAAGGAAAAGGAGATAATCACCTATTTTGTATATATGGTGAAATCGAATTCAAACAAGTTGGATGTAAAGAATGGGCTTAGCAATGATACTACTTAAACAAAGCATTAGAAAAAAGGATTTGCAGAAGGTGTGCAGTAGTACTTTTGTTTTTTGCGTTTGTTAGGAGGCCGGTGGGTGCTTTATACCATAATGTTTTAAAGAATAACAATAACAAAACCAAAATGTAATTAGAATTGTAAGTAGTTGTTGTAAATGTAAGTTAGTTGTTCCCTAAATCCTCTCCATCTTTCCTGTGTATTACTTTTTTATTTGTACAAAAATCGATAATACTTTTCTGATTATACTTTGAATAGGAAATCGTTTCGTTTTCATGAAGTCTTTTAAATTAAATTTACCGTACACTCGATAATATAATGATATTAAAAATAAAATATCCAGATTTTTTGTTTCATTCATTTAGTTGATTTAAAAATAGAATTAGAATCCAACTAATTACAAATCTTATGAACTAAATACAATAATAAAGATTTGAGTTTTTGTGCTAAGTTTAATTAAGAGTAAAAAATTAAAAAATTAATTAAGAATAAACAACAACAACAAAACAAAATAATAATAATAATAATAAATATAAATCTATATAAAGATTCTTGCCAACACATTTACAAAATAGAATGTTTTGGCAAAAAGCACAACCAGTCTGGCCCGTTACCGATTACGCAATATACAATAGTAATATTGATATTATAGGGTCTCAAACAAATGGTAATTTTCATTGCACATCTTGAAGAGAACCACACATGGGCTATAAAGCTGATAGTTTGTGCGGCAATGGGACAATTTGATTGAATTGTAATGCCTAGTAAATCTACTCGGTACATTAAAGGTGACCCTCTTCAATAATCCAATAAGAAACGTTGGTAGGTCAATCAATAATAATCCATTTTCTTAAGACGTGAGTTCCACCCCGTAAAGCGAAAGAATCAATTATGTTCCTTGTATGGTGATGTGAAGAATAAAATTCAAAAGCAAAAGAAAATTTTTGGTTAAACTTTTATTGAACCGATTGCAGTACAATCGTTTCTTCTTCTTCTGAACTACTGTCTACATTTAATAATTCTTTCGTAGAGTTTTTCTGTTTACTGATCGGTTGATTGGTGCACGAAGATACGTTTTCTAATTCTTTTTCAACAATCTTCTCCACATTGTCATCACTGGAGTCAGTATCACTATCATGATTATCAGTTTCCATAGCGATCGCATTTGGATTACTTTCATCATCAGAACTACTTTCCTCTGGTATCCATTTAACTTCGTCACTGGTTTTGAAATTTTGTATATATTGTGCAGCTGGCAATTATTAAAAAAAAATATTTTAAAAATATTTAAAAACATTTATGCATATTATGCGAAATTTATTACCTGCAGTTCCTTCGCTCTCATCATCAGGCCTCACCTCCATAGATGACGGCTCATTAAAGGTGAAATCTTTTAGTTTTAATACCAAACGATCCTGACGCACAGTAGTTACATTATCTCGCGGCATACAATCCACAAAGCCCACCTTTTTACCCATATCTCTCAACATGAAATCGTCTTTTAGTGTTTTCTTAATCATATCTACAACAGTTTTAGCATAATTTGCGGCACGTTTAGAGCATTGCAACAATAATGTCGAACTGGTAAGAGACGAACCACCCAAATTTAAACAACACAATTCTCTAAATGAATTTATGCCGAATATCATTTGAGATTCACTAGTACCCTCCTCCAGTATGGTTGGATCGGCTACAGCCAAACGGCCATTATCAAAGATCACATAACTCACACACACTGGGTAGTGATGAATTACCATAGGTAACGGATCTTTTTCGGCGGCGGTATGTATAATAACTTCATCATCCACAAGACTTACCTCTGGCCGGCGATAGTGTGCCAACGCACAAAGAGTTGCCACCGAGCAACAATCAATTAAATTACCCGCATGATTGAGTACATTTATGTCTACTCGTAGAATCCAAACCCGTTCATCAGATGTAATACAGAGAGATTCCAAGTCTACGCAGCGAGAATCTTTATATGTACGCTCTAGAGTACGGCTTATCTGTACAGTCAATTCGCAATTTCGCCCGGATTCAAAGTGTGGTGCTGCCATGGGGCCCAGCTCCACATTAATATGCAATATACCTTCATTGGGGCGAGTGGCCTTCGGTTCACCCAATTCACTAGACACATGAGCTAAAACTTTGGTATCACCCAAAGCAACCATAACACTGCCCCAATCTGCCCCGTAATTGATTTTCAATTTTCGAAATTCATCATTTTTACGACCATCCAAGCGCTAAACACAGAAATGCAGTTTATTAATTTATAATTTGGATTAATTTATATTTTATATTTCACTACATACTATATTTTGCTTAATTGCCTGGACAACAAAAGTTTTTTCACAATTTGATATCGGTGTTTCTCTCATATTTCTCTACTATATTATAATAACTAGTTGTTTATTTATTAAGTATTGTTTTTCGTTTTCGTTTTGAGGTTGTTACCGGTAGTATGTATTAAGAACTTTTACGTGTTCAGCAAAATTAATTTATTTTACCAAAATTAGAAATAGCAAGGTTATGTTATTATTGCTGTTTTTTGTTGATTTTCATTGGTTTGCCGTTTACGTTTAGAGTTGCCAACAGCATAACATTGCAATATTAAATGCTGGTACTGAAGGGTTTTAATGCACTCAAACAACTTGCACAAGCAGGGTTGTATTATTTTATGACTAAGTGATGTTTTAGTTATCTGCCCAATTTTATTATCCCTGACAAATAAAAATAAGGACATCTCATCGCCATTGAGCAGAAACCAAAATTATAACAAATTTTTCAAAGTAATGTTGTTACATACAAAAATCAACTTGGGAAAATAAATCAAGGCAAAATGTAAGAAAAAGAAATTTTTGAAATATTTTGCACTGTATTCATTTTATTTATTTTACATATTTTTATATATATTTTAATTTAAATAAATTGCTTTTCTACGGCCAGAGAACTCAAAATTTATGTAATACATAATATGAAAAAAACTCACCATAAAAGAAAGATTTACCATTATTTTTACTGTAAAGTAGCTAAACATGATGTATCGTTGGAACCGTCTCCTATATTCCAACGGACACAATTGACTTAATGCGCTTTAGTAAATAATTTTGATCTTATGTCTGCTCCCATGTCCTTTGAAATTGTAAAGGGATTATCTACATTAGTACCGTTAAGATGAATCGTATTATATGAGAGGCAATGTAAAAATGAGGCAGATGGTGTCAATTATTTAAAACCACTATGAATTGCGGAGATGCGAGGAGACGAATTTCTAAGAATAATTCCGTTAAAATATCTAACGCTATAATAAAAATGTGAACACTTGTAGAGAGAAAAAGTTTACGAATTCCAAAAATACTTTCCACTCACACACATCCATAGCAATGCTTGACACATATACATAAAATATTAGCTAAAAAAATTTGCTACTAATGCAACCATTGAGTTAATATTAAAGCTTTAGTGCGATAAAATAAATACAAAACTATTTCATTTAAATAAACTTAAGGCGCGTTTGTTTATGTGTAGACCCATGTAAGGCCGACAAGGATGAAAAGCCCCCTTCATATAAATAAAGGTAACCCTCTTCGGTCGCTAGATTTTTTTTCATGTTCTTTGCTGTTAGGTGGTCGAAACTTTTAAAGAGAAACTATAGTGTGGACTCTACAAAACATGCATGTTGCCTACAACAAAGGAACGTCATGTGGTAAGTATTCATTTATTTAATATTACAACCAACTGTTTTTTTTTCTTTTTTTTTGGATATCAAATATGAATCACATACGTACCATACATAAGTATATAAATAAAGTAAAAATTATTCAAACTATTCTATTGTGTGTTTAATTGCTATCTATTGTTCTTGGTATTGACAAAAAATCCAGATAAATATATAAACATTCTTGGTAAACAAAGCATTTACTCAATACGTACACACGTACATACTAATATTTATTTAGGTTAATACACATAGACGTAGCAGTTTATACATATAGAACCACTACCACCCACACCTCTCATTAGTTTGTGTGGCACAATTGGGGCAAATAACAATACAAACGAATGATGTTTTGTTGAAAATCTGATTCTAGGCCGTATATACATATAAATATGATATTCATTATATAGAAATAAAAATAAAAATAACAAGTGAAAAAAGGGAACATTTGACGAATTTCAAACACCCACCATCGATACAATGCAACCCAATACGTGACAAAATGTTTACAAACAATGTGTTGGGAAACCTTTTGAAGCAGGCCTTTAATAAGGTTGCGGCCAATGAACCCTAATATGTAAACCTTTTTCCATAACGAGCCATTTAAACTTAAAACCAACTTTAAATTTTTTCGTGGCCCCTCCCCCGTAAATAAATAAATAAACAAACATATTACATCTAACGCAATATCATATTATTAGCTATATTGTACTCAATTCTTCGGGTAAGTGTTTACCTTGATTAACTAATTTTATCAGTAGTTTCCTATACATTGTTTAGGGAAAACTTCTATTATGAATTTCAACTTTTTTTAAAATAAATATAATTGTTCTCAAACATACAGGGCGAAGAAAAAAGATGGAAACTCTCGAGTAAAGACATTGAATGACATTTCTCCAAAAGAAATTCATTTGTATAAAAGCTGTGGGGTGGTAAGACGAAATTTTAAGTCATCATCTCTTAACCGAAAAACTTTTGTAGCTGAAGTTTTTTAAAAAATTTCAATAGATTACAAAATTTCGACGCATTTTTAATTTATTTTGTTTCTTATAAAGGGAAAAGGTCTTCATCAATCCAAATCTGAATTGATTTAACCATGTTTGTCTCTCCTTCGTGTAAATCTGTGCGTACGCAAGTGGCATTTTTTGAGAAATTCAATGAAATTTGGTAAAAAGACATTTATTGGTTTAAAGAGAAACTTAATTGAAAATGGACCGGATGAGACCATTTTTAGAACCTTGATCATATAAGGTCCCATTATTTTTTGAGATATTTCGACGAAATTTGGTACAAGGATATGTATTGCCCCAAACCATTTTAAAAATGGATAGGATTGGACCATTTTTAACCCCTTCCCATATAAACATTTTTTTGTGACATATGTATCATTTTGTAATTTTTGAAAATACAAGCAGGTATAAAAAAAAATTTGTCATTTTTCAAAGAAAAAAAATTAATTGAATAATACATCAGGAGGGGTAGGGTATTTGATGGTTGGGCTTGACCGACTATACTATTTGAAATTTTTCATTTAAAATTAAACAAACAGTGCAGAAAATAAATCGTACTATACTTATTGTAACAATTAATTCCAATTCAGTCAAGTCCTTCAGTCTGTCTGTACACTGCCCTACAGTTAAATTGTACAGGTGTACAGGTATAACGGGTATAAAAAATTATAAGCCGTTACTTGTAAAAAATTATATATATATATGTGTATAGTGAATAAAAATTGATCGGTATGCATATGAGTTTATTTAGGCACATACGTTAAAATTAAAATTAAAATCCCAAAATATCCAAAAATCTCTCTCGCTCTTCGATTCTTTTAATACCGTGAGCCCCATAAGAAAAACAAAATTATATTCAAAGAAATTGTTATTGTACTTGTTTGTGTTATTTTCTAATAAATATGAATGCATGGATGTTACTGTGCAAGCACACACACACAGACTTTAAAAATATGATCTTATGACCCCAGTCATATATTCTCAGTCCTTATTTTACATTCTCTTTAGAGCAATTATTCAGTTTGTATAGCTGGTCATCTCTTTCCGTTTAATGGTATTGAAATTAAAATTTGCGTACAATTTGCGTTCTTCCTCTTTTTTCTGCATTTATTATATATACCAAGAAGAAAATTCTCAATTTCTAACGTCAGAAGGAATAATTTCCCGTTAATTTTGTTTTTTTTTTGTTTTTTGTATAGAAAATATATTCACACCTATGAGTATGTTATTCGCATATAATGGAGGAATATTTTAGGTGCGTATACACAAGTCTTGGTTGGTTAATGTGAAGGAAAAAGAAATTTATATATATGTATGTATGTACGTATGTATGTGTGTGTACATACATATATTTTGACAAAAATCTCATTCACACGAAAAAATTCACTTTACTTCAATTCAATTCTTTAACAGATCGTAGCGTTGCCTGGTGGTGATTGTTAGTTTGTGCTTAGTCGACCTGCAGCATTCGCTCCCCAGACATCAGCTGCTCGGATAATAAGTAGAAAATTTCATTTATTCTTTTTTCCCCCAAAAAGTAAGTTTCATCATACATCGCAGTTCCTTTACGAATTTTCTAAAAAAAAACAAAAAAAAATTATCATTAGACGTTGTCTAAAAAAAAAAAATGAAATCAAAGTGGAAAATGCCTGGTTTGAAAAATTAGATATTATAAAATAAAATTTAACCATGTTATAAAATATTACGTAATAGTTTTATATTTGGCAACTTGATTTAAAATTAAATAATCTTTAATTAAAAAGAACAACTTGTGGATTATAAATGTGTATTGTAACTTAAAAAAAATTATGAAATTTTTTTAAACATAAACTGATCTAAATATGATTTTTTGGGGTGTTAATTAAAAATAAAAATTAAAAATAAAAATTTTAATAATTTGCTATCAACTGAATTTGAAACTGAAGAAATTCGATCAACGCATAACATTATTGCAATAAAAATATATGAAAAAAATTGTTTATTAATATGAAAACTCATATGTATAAATGTGTGTGCATACAGTTAAATTAAAAATAGCCACTTGATTAGCTGGCCGACTAATGGCAGTACCACCAACCACCACCCCCACCCCCACCAGCATCAATAGCAGCCAGAGCTTAAAAATGTTACATGATACACGAAAATCATTCACAAAGTGCCAGCATATATATATATATTTATATATATACATAAATATAGCGTTTAATATGCACGATGATGATAGCTCACTACACAGTCTGCTACATTTTTTCCCTTTTCTTTCCTTATTAAAATATTTTAAATTCATTTGCAGTGAGAAACTTACGATTATCGTAATGGAATAGAAAAATGTTTAAAAAAACAACAACAATAACAACGAAATCCTATTAAAATACATGGAAACTCAAAAAAAAAAAGAAAAAACGGAAAAAATGTGTTAAAAATAAATCTATTCTAATAGTGGAGGCCATCTCATCTTCATCAACCATCGCCGCCGTCATCATCATCATCATCATCATCCACATTTAGTATATTTTCTTTGGCAAATAAGAAAAGTATTTCAAATACAATCAAGTACAAATTTCATTTTCCGAACAGTTTAAGAAACATATAAATGTAGTATGAAGCGTTTAATACAACATCCACACGCGCGCATGCATTCGTATAAGTAAGAGAGGGAGCGATTTTTTGTGTGTTTATGTAAACAATGTATTGCGGTTACATGCT
Source organism: Crataerina pallida (assembly GCA_949710015.1). Taxonomy (NCBI): domain Eukaryota; kingdom Metazoa; phylum Arthropoda; class Insecta; order Diptera; family Hippoboscidae; genus Crataerina; species Crataerina pallida. The sequence continues at coordinate 20,715,653 of OX453291.1, forward strand.
GTGTTGACATACAAAGTGCTTGAGCAAAAAAAAAAAGGATTAAAAAAAAAAAAATTTGTATTTTATAGCTAAGTACCATTAGAATTTACATCCTGAACCAATTCATTTTATTTTACATCAAGCATATATGTAAACAATAGCCTTTTTTATAAACGCACACATACACATCAAATGAATAATAATTCAACATTCAACAGCAGAGACAGTATGTTCTAAAAACGCTCTCTTTTTTGCTAAAAATGTTGACCGTTACAATAGTTGTTCGCATACAAAAAATATAGAAGGGAATTTTATTTATTATGCCCTCCAGATAAGTGAAGAAGAAAGAAGCCTCAGACACCTTACATTGCACATACATATATTTGAGTCAATATCTGAGTTGATTTAGACATGTTCGTCCGTCTGTCCTTGAGGCTCTTATAATCGTAAATTTTGAGATATAGATGTAAAATTTTGTAAAAATATTTCTAGTATTTGTATATAGGTGCTTAAATTAAGAAAAAATCGGCCAAGTGCCGATAATATAATCTACAAGAAATCGAAAAATCTTTCTTTTCGATTCATTGATGTACTAAAAATTGGCGCGTTCACTTAACGGACACATCCACAATTTATACCAAAGCTTTTTCGTGTAGAATCGAGTGAATCGAGTAAGTTGATAAGTAGATTACTGTTACAGGGATAATCAGCCATTTGCCACCCTCACTTTTTTTATGTATAAAGGTGGAGTGTATTTAACATTTAGTCTAATCCAAATTTAGTGTTTTTACTTGTTTTTTAATTACGTGTGAAAAGACGTACAAGTCTGGTTGAAGGGAAAGTCAAACGAAACGCTATAAAAACGTAATGAGTTACTGTTGAAGAAGTCGGGTAGAAGCTGGATTGGTTGCAGACCCTCCCAGAGCCAGAGCTAAATTATGAGTAAATTGAAAATGATGTTAATGAAGGAAATGAAAGGTGCCCTTGACCCAAAATTTGTCCATGACATGATTAAACTAAATAAGATTTAGAATCGATCGGTACACTTATAGGTTGATCTGGCACTGGCCACACACATGCACACAAGTGTAAGCCTTGTGCGACTTTTGAGGGAGCGATGCTTCAAGCTATCCTACAAAGACGCTTCATTTATCACCATTTCCGCTTTTTATTATTGTATGAGTCGTATAACGAATAACTCGCTCCAATGTTTAATCAATATTTAAATATTTATAAATTGATTAAACGTTGTTGCGAGTTAGCTGATGTTGCGGTCAGTCGCGCGAAGCTTTATGTTTGTATGCGTATGTATTAATATTACCAAGCTGTCTTGTATATGTTTTTGTGAATGCTTCTATATGTGTAGAGAGAAAAAATTAAAAAAAAAATAATTTTGGCTTTCTTTGCCAACGAATTTCTCCCTTGCAGTTTTGGCAAGTTTCTTCCGAATATTTTTTGGCTTTGCATTTCGCATATATGTACTCGGTCAATAAAGTCGTATAATAGTCTTGTTTTTAATAATAAGACATGTTTTATTATTAAAATTGAAATAGCTCCAAACACATTGGATTGTCTGTTGGCAGAAGAAAGAAGAGAATGATTTGAAAATTACGTAAATGCAAAATAATGAATTCCAAGAACCTGTCTCTACAATAACGGAAATCACTTTTAAGGAGAACATGCCAATTAGCAGAGAGAGAGAGAGAGTGAGAGGAATACGCCAGCTTTGGAATGTGATCTGTTTTGTGGCAAACGACGGCTGTAAAATGTTATTAAATAGAAATATTTTTAGATATTTATTATCCAGATATTTATTTGGTATACAATTTGACTTGGCAAAAATTGTTTGCTTAAGTTTTCTTAAAAAAAATGTTTCTGTTCAAATAATTTCTCTTAAACTTTGAAAAACAAGTGGGAATGTGAAGAGTAGCTTCCTTTATATATAATTCATATAGCAGACTAGAGTAGTCGTGGCAAGGCAAAAAGAAGTTGATCATGCGTGCCGATATAGGTCACACTTTTTATTTTTTGCATTTAAGCTCGTTTGCCAGGCAAACAAGACTCAAATTGGAGGTGAATTGAAACGCATAATAGATCAGTGAAGGATGCTTCAAAGACTTTATAAAATTAAGGCATTCCCGTTAAAATTTGAATTTTTAAATTGAGTAGGAGATGTCCATCCGTGGGTCGGAGTATTGAATGGCTCATGATGGCAATAATTAAAATATTGTTGAATTAAAATTAATTATAAGCATTCCCAGTTTATGAAAAGAAGTTTTATGAGATAACAACCACGCCTATTAAACCAAAAAAAAAAATTGTTCACAGTCAAAAATAAATCTAGACGCCTTGGAAATGTGTGAGTTAGGTAATATGTACTCCCAAAAATGAAAAAAGTCAACTTTCCAACATTGTTTAGTGGTCGTTAAACAAAGGCACACTGGTATACAGACCATGCTCATGGGCATGCAAATCAAAATTTCTCCTTTTTACACGTTTTCTATCTGTGCAGGAATTTTCTAAGACATTAATGTTTACTGGGTACGTAGCCAAGGCGAAAAAGAAATTTTATTAATAATTCTCTCTCGCCTTATAATTACACTTACTTTCTCTCTCTTATTCTCTCTCTTTCTTTTTCTGTTTCTCTGGGAAATTTAATACGATCTATTTTTATCCACATACCGTACAACATATTAACCAAGCATTATTTTTGTAGGCATTGAATTCGCCAAGTGTGGAAGAGAGATGACTATAAATGGAGAAAAAAGAAAAATTATGATCTTGCATATTCTAATACAATGTTTACTTTTATGTTTATTACGCATCCACATATACATACATTTTGTATGTTTGCATGTATGTATGGATATATACACGGATAGTATGAACTGCACTTATAGTAATGATGTGGGAGTTAATTTTTAATTCAAACACATATATAACTAGAAGCGCATGCACAGTATTTGTACACATAATATAAGAATCAATACAAATACATGCACAGAGTATAATTATCGGTAATTTATGCATAAACATGTTGTCTACTGATTTTGGCATATTTTGCGCAACCTTGTTGCTGTGCTATGTTTATCATATCCTACAAAGTTTACGTGAATGTTTGTACATATGAAAAAACTTGAACAAATCGAATTTTGATTATGATTCCTTGAAAAGACTTTAGAAGTATATTCATTCGTCCCTCTATTGTTAAAACAGACATTCTTGCAGTTGCAAAAATATGAAAATTAAATGCCAAATATAAAAGAGTAAGCAGTTTTATTCAAATTAGGCAAATATATGAATGAAATAAATATGCGAGAACCAGGCAAACATTTCAAGTCTAATAATAATATTAATTATAAGTAAATATGCAAAAAAGCCAAAATGTGAAACGAAGAATTTAACAAATAAAATATAACAATAAAAATATGCAAAATAAGCAAAAATGAAATCAAATTATATATCAGAGAAGAAGAAGTGCTAAAGTAAATCTGCATTGACTACATACTACACATAGAGCGGAAACGTTTAAAAAAAAAAAAGAGAGAAAATCACTTCTCGCGTAACTGTACATAACAAGTGAAAAAGAACAATTTCGAAGAAATTTAGAATATCCATCACTTGTGATTCTAATTAAATTTTCTATCCTTTGCATTTTGATAATAAAACTTACAGAAAAAGAAATTTTCAATTTTCAATTTCAGATTCTTAAGGAAATTGAAAGAGTTATTCATAATTATTATTGCCTTACTTATGCTTTCCTTCTCCCCTTTTGTTTGTTTTTATATTTCAGGTTAACTTAATCCCTAACCGCAATCATGTCCGATGATGAGGATTATACGTAAGTGTAAACAAAAAGTTTTTCTTTATTATACAGTGTGAGAAAAGAACATGGCAACTCTCGTGGCATACATTTTTTTAAATACAAAATACGAAAGTTTTCGGTGATTAGAAGAAAAAACATCAAGAACAAAGTCAGTATCAAGTTACCTTCTTTTAACCCTTTTGGAGTTTTTGCAAAAAAAAAGAGCTTCCATCTTTTTCTCTCACCCTGTATATCTTTATACATACGTGTGCACCACATATGATGTACACGGAAATATACAATAATAACCAAAGTCATTGAACAAATTGTTACCACAAAGTAAATAAGTTGTATCAGCAATGAATACACACGAACAAATACACACATGGCCAATGTAATGGAAACACAAACAATAGAAAATACAAGTTAAGGATGTTAGTTGGAAGATGATTGTGTGATTTGTAGATGGTGATGGGATTGCGTTCACTTTTGATTTCGGTAACTGTTTGATTTTGGTTGTTATCTCTTTCTTTACGTTTTTGTATTAAAAAGCATTTAGTAGATGTGAGTATATAGATATATATTTATGATATTGTATAAATCTCTCTTTTCATATCCCTGTATATGTACACACACATATTAACGAATGTTCTTCATCCTTGCAACAACACTATGAAAACGTTACTCTATCAACATTTATCCATAACACCGTGTTTATGCCTTTTGTTACATACCCTTCAAATGAATGTGTTGAACGTGTATGTGACTGCGTGCGATTGCCGCTTTCCCATCACACAACACAAAACACCACATAACCACAAACTATGTTTACATGTATTACCTGTTAACTGTTACTTTAATATTCAGTTCTGAAGAGGAGGAGGAGGTGATTGAAGAAACTAAAGAGTGAGTACATGGATTCTATTTATATGCATTATAAATTGTAACAGTGTTTGTAAAAGGATCTTCAAGCAAATTAAGTTTAAATTTTTGGATCGTCTCTGTCTCACTTCAGTAATGAAAAGTATTAAAATAAGACTGGCTTATATTCTAAGGCAGCGTTTCTCAAAGTGTGTTCCCCGGAGCCTAGGGTGTTAGGTATCATCAATTGGCACATACGCACAATTAGTCGTTACTGAACCACCAGGGATCCGCAGCTCAAAGCCGCTGAGAACCGCTATTATAAAGAGTAATCTCTCGTCAGTTTCCTGTACATGATGGGTGTATCCTTTTTCTCTTCTTAGCTTTCCATTACCTTGCCGTGGTCGAACAAGCAGCAGTCGCAGATAGTTACAACAGATAAATTTGATGATTTGTCATTCTGTTCTTCACTAAAAAACTATGTATAGATTTTTGGCGACGCAAACACTTGGTTGACTTTGTTCTGATAAAAATTCAAAATGTACAAAAGCGTTCTCTTCCATGAAAGGCGGTTATATAACCTGCTACTACGTCTAAACTTACAATCATACAAAATTGACTAAAATAAAGATTTTATAAAGAATTCTCTTTAGGGGAGACTGCTGAAAGATGGGACAGAGCATAACATGGAGGTAGACCCTGAAACTTTATAATCAAGTTCATTTCATAATGTCTAAGGAGTTCTTCTGGGTTGTAAAGTGGTCAACACTAATTCGTTTGGAATAAATACCCATCACTTGGTGCCTTTGCTTGAAGACCCTTTCTAATGCAAAAAACCTATTTAAGCTAAAACTTCCATATTAACACATATGTGATCAATTTATAAAAACAAAAATTACAACAAAAACTACTAATTTTATTAACTTAATAAACAACAAAACAAATTCGGTACAAAAATTGGTTCTAAAACCTTTAATAGAAAACCTTATCCATGCAGTACATCCCTCCTTCGGCTTTAGTTAATGGAAAATTCTTAATCTTTACTGATTACCTTGATTATCCATTATTTTCTATTTTCTCTTTTTTATTTATTTCTAATTTCAGGAAGTAAGTAAATACATTCTTAAGTGTAAAAACATGTCCATCTTAAAAAAAAGTGTCACTTGATCTCGAAAAAAGGAATTCGTCCCTAAAAGCATTGAATATCTAAGCAAAAATAATTCAACACCATCATAAATGCAATAATTATTATAAGTTAGGTTAGTTTGTTAGCTTTCTCCACATCCACTTAATCTTCATTGATGTCCAAGCAATTTTTCATAATAATTTTTGTTATAAAAAAGAAAAAAATGAAATGAAAATGTTATAGTCGGTTAAATTCGACCATTTTATACCGTACACCATGTAGTGTGCAAATGATGCCACAATTAGTTCAGTTGTACCAACAAACTCGAGGCATTGTCGTAAAAATCACTTGGTGAAAAATCGTTATAAGGGAAGGGGTTCTAAAAATGGTCCGATCGAGTTCAAATTAGACACAGCCAATTCATTACTCTTTACCCAATTTTGTCAACAAATATTTAGAAGTTTTCGTCTTATAAAGGCAGCCTTTACAAGGGGACCTACACATATGGGGTGAGGTTTTAAAAATTGTAATTGTAAAAATCGTTTCAACAAGGTTCTAGTCTTTGTTAAAACATGTTCTTATACCAAATTTCATCCTTAGTTAGACAACAGAAAGACGGACGGTCGGGATTAACTCTATTCAGAAACATTCGCACAACCTTGATATATCCTTTGCCACAAGTGGTGCAGGGTGTGTGCAGTATAAATATTGTATATATTCATGACGAGAACTGTTTTGAGAAATCAGAATTACGCACGGAGATACAATGATTTTTGCTTAGATATTTCAGCTCGACTGAAGTGTTTTATTATTTTTTAATGTTTGCTTTCATTTACTTTGTTTCTTTTTTGCCTTCACTCCTTGTGCTATTTTTGGTGCGTAATGTATTTCGTATTTTTGTGTGTCCTATGAAACAAATATGCAATACATCCTTAAACATCCTATGTCTGATACTTCACATATATTGTCGTACCAAAATGGATCCATACACACACGCATAAACAATCAATCAATCATAATATATTGTGCAATCTTGTGATTACATCATCGGATGTATTTTGTATAAATCACTGCTCCACTCAATATGAAAAAATCAAACTAAAGAAAACCACCTCAAACACCAGCCGAGTAAGTGTATGACTAAGTCTTTGTCTATCATTATTAATATTATTTGATGCTGTGCTATAAATATTCTTCATAAGTGTGGTCCAGCAATAATATTACAGCAGCAGTTGATAGGGTAGCAATATATAATCTTTGTCAATGCAGACCAAATTGTTTTGCTTTTTGACAAGTTCTGTACAGTAATAATAACAACAATCATACATATAACAAATATTCTGCAAAATAAAATTAACCGCATTAATAGTACGTACGTCCATGCAATTTTACACGAGAATAGGAGTGAACTGAAACTTTTAAATCTAACTTTTGCAAACACAACCTGTTGTAAATTAGGCGCTATTTTAAATATGTGTGTGTATACTTTATTTTGCTTAACACTTAACGCAATCCGTAAGTGATTTCTTTATATGATGTAAGCACTCACTGATAACACTGATAAATTAATACAAGTAAATAAAAATGAAACGAAAAACTAAACTATTTACTAAAAAAATGTCAAAGAACGATAACGATTGATGATGAATTAAGTGACTTTTTTCGCTACTGGTGATAGAATAACGATTAAATGTCGAAAATCTAACCTTTTGCACTTCAACCTGCATAAAATTTAGACTTTGAGACCTTCAATAAAGGCAACTGCGCCCTTGGGTCCTAGAGTCATGATCACGTTTAATCCCTAGCGTAAAAAATACTGCACTTCTCATACCTACAAATACCCTGCAAGTGTGCGCTTTAAATGGGCGCATTTTTTCATACCAAGGTTGCAGGGTCCTTTGCCGAAGATTTTCAACAGTTTTAGGACACTCCTGTGAAGTTTCAGTAGCTTAGATACAGTAGGCCAACCACATTTTCGCCTTCGCTCTTGTTTGCAAGACAGTCAGCATTTCCAATGCTTTAATCTCCGAGGCAAGGCACATTGTGCTTCGCTAAGAATTACGTACATTTAGATGTGCATACAAAACCTGGTCGTTGACCACATTCTGGTGCATGAGGACGGAATTTCTAAATATTTTACAATTACACTTAATTTAATTGAATCAAGCAAAAAGTTAGTCTGTAAGTGTCCCATACTGTACAATTTCATATTGTAAACCGAGATTTGGACGAATCGGATGCAGACGTACGGACAATCGATACTCTAAACAATTTTTTGGATATTTTTAGTCGTTACTCTTAATCGCCACTAGTGATTTTTACTTCTAATCGTTATTATTATTCCATTGTATCTTTGCTAAAATTAATTGTAACATAATTGTAATTCTATTTTATCTCTATTCCGTTATTCCGTATTTGACAGAGGTGAGGGAGATCCAGAGTTTATTAAACGACAGGATCAAAAACGCTCTGACCTCGATGAACAACTGAAGGAATATATCAATGAATGGCGTAAACAGAGAGCCAAAGAGGAGGACGAGTTGAAAAAGCTCAAAGAGAAACAGGCTAAGCGGAAAATCTCGCGAGCTGAAGAAGAACAAAAGATGGCCCAACGCAAGAAAGAGGAAGAGGAACGACGTGTGCGAGAAGTGGAGGAGAAGAAACAACGTGAAATTGAGGAGAAGCGACAACGCTTGGAAGAGGCCGAAAAGAAACGTCAAGCTATGCTGCAAGCAATGAAGGATAAGGATAAGAAGGGCCCCAACTTTACCATTGCCAAAAAGGAGTCAGGCGTGGTATTAATTTGAATCTACTGTATATTCAAATATTTATTATGTTTCTTTCTATTTCCTACTATCTCTTTCTTTTTTTCGTCCGTTTCCATTCCTATATATCACAATAACCTTTGTGCACTCTCAACATTGAACACTTATTCTTTCTACAAAAACTTTAAATTATTCTGAAAAAAATCTAACGGCATTAATACACGCATGCAATAAAAAACTATCTTTCTCAACCAAAAAGCACGCATTTACATTTACAAAATATACTATACAAAACACATACATAAACATGTGCTCTTTCTCTCTCTCTGTTACTCTCTTCTTACTCTGATACACGTTACATGTCATAGTTGGGCTTATCGTCAGCTGCCATGGAACGCAACAAGACCAAGGAACAGCTCGAAGAGGAAAAGAAAATCTCATTGTCGTTCCGTATCAAACCATTGGCCATTGAAGGGTTCAGCGAGTCGAAATTGCGCGAAAAGGCCCAAGAACTGTGGGAGCTCATTGTTAAATTGGAAACTGAAAAATATGATTTGGAAGAAAGGCAAAAACGTCAGGACTACGATGTAAGTTTGATTAAAATCTAATTTAAATTCAGAAGCAGGTTCATGATGATGCACTTTACACTTTAGTTGAAAGAATTGAAGGAGAGACAGAAACAACAGCTCAGACATAAAGCTTTGAAGAAGGGTCTCGATCCAGAGGCTTTAACTGGCAAATACCCGCCCAAAATTCAAGTTGCCTCCAAGTATGAGAGACGTGTAGATACCCGTTCCTATGATGACAAGAAGAAACTGTTTGAAGGCGTAAGTATGACATTTATTAACCATGTACGCATTTTCACTTTCACTTCGACGAGGACTTATTTAGCGAATCTCTATTAATTTATGAAAATTCACTTCTCAAGGGTTACGACACAGTGTATAAGGAAGTCTTAGAGAAAGTGTGGCACGAGAGGCAAGATAGATTTATGCACCGAACAAGATGTAAGCCCCCATTCCCAGGCAGTATAGACGCCTCTCCCTCTTTATATAATTTGTATTATTTTGATTTATTTTGTGTCTAAGTACTTGTAATTTGTGTTGTTTATGAGAGGAGTCGGTCGTATTTTCTATATATTATTTAAATTGAGTATCGTCTTTTTTTATCGTCTTTTTTTATCGTTCGGATGAGCATGAAATCTAATCTTTCCTGGTAAACTATCGACATATTCTCCCAATAACTGTATCTCTGTATTCTCTTTAATATAAATCTAACAAAAACACAAAATTATCTAAGACAACATTCAAACTGAACGGGAGAAGACATCTCAAAGAAACACTCTGAAGTATAGATTAGACATAGAGTACAAAAGGCATATGTGTGGATTGTGGACTGTTTATTATTTGTTTCTGTATAAGAATTGTTGTTCAGTGTTACCAGATTATCTATAAAAACTACAAGAGTCCCCTCTATGTCAATTCCATGTTTTAAAGTGTCAGAGAGACAGGAAGACGTCTAATGTTAGTTCTCTTCCATAAACATAATCATGAACATAAACAATTTCAATCATTTTTACTCTCTTTCTCTCTTTTACTATCTTTCTTTCTCGAACTCTGTACGCTGTAACACACCCTTCTATCTTAACTGTTATTGTTTACTCTTTTGTGATCTTGATGTTGTACGTGTATGTATGTGTTATGTGTTACGTATTATGTTGCCTGTTACCCGTTAACATTTTGTGGCCGTTAAATCCTATAAGGGCTGGGAAGAACTCGGCAAGGAGGTGAATGAGAAGATTTGGAATGAGAAGAAGGAACAGTACAGTGGCCGCCAGAAGTGTATGTATTTTGTCATATGAGAAAAGTTTTTTCTTTGTTTTATGTTTTATTTGCTTGTTTGTTTTGGTTTTTATATTCGACGTGATAAACGATAATTTATAAAGAATTTCTTTGTGGTTTTTGTACAACTCTAGCTAAATTGCCGAAATGGTTTGGTGAACGGCCGGGCAAAAAAGCGGGCGATCCTGAAACACCTGAAGGCGAAGAAGATGCCAAGGGTGATGAGGATGTTCTCGAGGATGAGGAAGAGGTTGAGGAGGAAGTGGTTGAGGAAGAGGAGGGTGAAGAAGAGGAAGAAGAAGAAGAGGAGGAGGAAGAAGAGGAAGAGGAAGAAGAAGAAGAGGAGGAGGAGGAAGAAGAAGAAGAGGAAGAAGAATAAGAATAATTTACAATAAAAATTAATATCTACCGATAATACGTGTGATTCGATTAGTTATTATTAGGTCATGATCCATAAACTGCTACCACAACAAATATAACTGCAACAGCACAAAAACACCTTCGATTCAAATATACGCGTACTAGATCGAAGAAATAGGGAAGTCCAGAAATGTCCATTGAAATGTCGCCTGAGGTGGAAAGAAGTGGCAAAAGAATAAATTAAACTTTCTACACAAACATTCACCCACATATGTATTATGTTCGCTATGTTATATAATTTACATACACACTCTTTCCCTCTCTACCTCTCTATTTCTCTTTCATTATACTTATACTTATCTATGTATGTATGTAAAAGCAAGCTTAAGGTAATATTGGCCATCCATTGTATACGTGGTGGCATTATGATGAGGTCTGCCAAAACGCCACACCTACACACACACACGCACTCTCTCTCTATCTATCTCTCTCTCTCTTTGCCTACACTAACTACTTCTTTTTTATTATCTCAATATAATTCATCTTCGAAAGTCTTAATAATGTAAAATTTATTTAATTTTATTTTCCAATTCTTTTTTAATAAAAAACAAAAAAAAATTACTACAAACATTACAACCACAGAGACAAGCATTAGCGAATTTTTTTCACAGAATTCTCTTTCAAAGCAGTTACTTTAGAGAACTGGTCAGAGGTATAATGAAACTGCACTCACACACTTATACAACTAAGTTTACAACGTCACGTTTATTGATGCAGCATTGAGTTCAGCTACATTTGACACCAATTCTTGTGCTTTATTATAACTTATATATGTATGTAAATTCCTATTTATCTTTCGCTTAAGTTTTTCTCATTTCCATTTTTCATTTCCATTTTTAACTTGCGGAACAATAAAACAACTTTGCAAAAAAGTTTAAAACGAAAATGCTGTAAAACAATGCAACGATGTTTTATTGAATAGATGCTTTAAGTAAGCAAAAATTTCTCTTCTTTTGTTAGCTAAAGCTAAAGAGACAATTTTATTGTCATCTTTATTTTACGACTAATTAGAAACAAGAGTTCATGAAAACTTCTATTGTGTTTATAAAAATTAATTAAAACATGTTATGTTAGTCATACCCGACCATTTAATGCTGTACGCCACTCCAAAAAGGTCATATGTCAAAAATCCTTAATGGCGAGAGAGGTTCTAAATATGATCGGGTCTGAATTCAATTTAGAGCATTTAATTTTTAGTTTAACAAAGGTTAAGAACAAATTTTTGTTAAATAAATTTTGAATTTTTCCTACGTAAGAGATTTGTTTGGTCAAACATCGCAAAAATAATTCTCTCGGGTCCAAATTTATCACAGTTGATTATTATTAATGGTAAATTTACCACTTATTGTCACTTAAAGACTTATTTCATAATACGGTGCTTAATAGAAAAGTGGTCACATTTAGAGCAATTTTGATAAAATATTGATGAAGGTCATGATTGTGTATAAATTTCATATAAAATATTATAGAAAATGAAGCCTACAGCTTAAGCAGATATATAGCCATGATTCAGGTAAGGTAAGTTTAGGACGTGATTTTTAAATGTTCACAGAAGTTTCCACTTCTATCTAGTGTCCCAAAATAGTCAAGTATATAATGATTATTCTAAAAATGGTCCGATCCTATCCAATTTCAATAGCGTTCCTCTTTGAACTAATAGATATTCTTGTACCAAATTTCATCAAAAAATCTCAAAAAATGCGATCTGTAGCTTACGCATAAATTCACATGGACACATGGACGGACAGCGGAAATGACTAAATCAATTCAGATTTTGATTCTGAATCGATCGATATACCTGGGTGTGGAATTTGCCGTTTGGGAATTACAATTATCCCCACAAACTTTGCCACAAGTGGTGCAGGGTATAAATATGTAAGCGATACCAAAAATTAACACATTCACTTAAATTTATGATTTAGTGATTATTCCCGATGTTACTCACGTTTCGATTTATTAAACAAAAGTGTACATATAAAATAAAGTCAAATTTAATGATGAAAGATTAAGGGCCACAGAAATCCCAAAATATTGTGAAATATTTACTATTAGTTGCAAGTGTGTAAATACTTGTTTAAGTAACATGGCAGATCAAGTTCATAATCTTTAGAGTTTGATGCAAGCGCTCCTAATTATACATATTTGTTATTATTAAAATTTGCACAAACACAAGTTGTTTGTCACCTCAAAACAGAACAAAGTAGAGAACAACACGTTGCCAAAGTGTTGGAAGACTTTTATGTGTATGTGCATGTGTGTGTATATAATTTAAATTAAAATCCTCTCTAAAGACTTGTTTACGTAAATAATTGAAAAGTTTCTTAAACGTATAGTGCTTGGTTTGACCACAAAGTATGTACGTGCACACATCCAAGTATTGTACATATCCTTGTGCAGGTGTGTGCATTGTGTGGCCTTTGGCAAGGCAGGGAGTACATAGGTGTTAAGGTTTTGGCACTAGCACGTACAACAATCGCTTTGACGTGATCTCCCCATTTTACTCTCCAGTGGCTTCTCACTTGAATTTCCATGCAATTGGAATGATTTAATAAAGAGAAATACTTTAAAGTTGAATATAAAAAAATATCATCTATTCATTCACTATATGTCTATCTATATATGTACATACGTGTAGGGTACGAAAGTACATTCTACCCAACAGCTCAGATACTTTTTACCCCAATTGTGCAGGTATAAAACGCCCAAAAAGAAGCATCGCAGACCCCATAACGTATATACATTTTGATGAGTCATTCTAGCTACGTCTCTCTGTCCGCATATGTGTGTTTTGTGGTTGTCATTGTTCTGGCCATAAAAATTGTGATATCGATTACAAACTTGGCAGAAGTATTGATAATTTTCATACACAGGTTGGTATTGAAATTGGACAAAATCGTTCTAGCAAGCCGTCTAAAATGCAACAAACTGTGAAAGGAGCACATTTTCCGTATTCCTTACACGTAGAGAAGATATGTTCATCACTATACTCTTTAGAGAGCTTTCTTATATTAATGTTGGGTATTAAAGATTTGGCCTCTTCCACATATAGTTTGTTTTACTTGCTACCTATTAATCTAACCCAATGCAACTAGCAGGCTGGATTACATTATATGATAAAAAAGATTTTCTATAATTGAAGAGTATGGCATTTAATTAAAGAGTCTGTATATAACATTTTCTCTATCTGTGATGAACAGTCAACTGTATACAGGATGACATAGCTACAAATTGTTTCATTTCAATTGATTTTTATTGTTAGACTTAAATGAACAATTTTTTTTTTGGATTGCAGTATACTCTGTGACACTCTATAATTCCCAACCGGAGGTCTGCCAACAATTTCAATGGACCTGAACTTTTTTATAACCTCTCAAGTACTTTACGACGCATTTTCTGTCTAAAATAATTTAATATTTTATTGTAAATATTTAAATAATCGAGCAACCCTTTGCAATAACACTTTGTCATTATAATCTCCCCCAGCCAGAGTTTTAATATGTACAAACATAACCCCTGCTATCAAGCAGCTCATGCATTAACAATATTCTTGCATAATTTCATTTCCATGTGTACACTCTAACGCACAATCTAACAATAAAACAGCATTAGCCAAAACAAACATTTTTGGATGCATAGCATGGTATGGAAGTGTTAGGGGGCGTATGAGTGATAGTTGGGTTCATTAAATTTTTATATACATGTACATATACTCAACAACAGCAACAACAACAACAACGAACAGTAGTAGCTTTAAAACCACAGGGGCTACGCAATGTCTAAAATATCCGCAAATTGAAAAAAAAAAAATGTCCAAAAAATATATCCCACGTAGGGCCTCCAAACAACTATATCCGCCACTGACATTAGCAATAACAAGTGAAAAGAGCTACATTAGGCGTACGCCAAATCTGTAATACATACCGTTATTACCAACTTGCACAATATAGTGCCACCATATTACTTCTCCAAACAAAGACAAAAATACTTCAAATCCATTTGCAAAAAAGTAACCTCAATATAATTAAATTGTAGTAATGGTAATAATAATAGTTTTTTCTAAGTAGAGAATTTTTCTCCGATCAATTTCACCTCGAAGATATTTTGCCCATTTACAAAATAAAACTGAGTTGGTAGCTCAAATTTTGCGGCTGTGGCATTTCCAAGAAAAAAAAGAAAAACTTAAAATTTTACCAGGACACATAAACGTATAGAGGAACTAAGTCGACTCAGCTATTGATTGGGGGGGTGGCATGCCCCCTTCTGGTACTTGTAAAGATTTGAAGAAAGCTAATATTCCCCCATATCATTATGACGCGGTGGGTTTAATAATAAGTGACACACTCAAATAAATAAATATGCAAAAGTCTGACATCTGCTGTTATGTAATTGCACAGCAGGTAATGCTCCCCAGCCGCGGAAGCACTGTACAAGCAGAACGAGATTGTACACTTGCTGTTGCTATGTGTAGGTGTCAGTTATTTTAAAACAAATATTAGGCCAACTGATAAGGTTTTTAAATTTTTGCAAAATGCACAAATGCAAATGGAATGAATCGAATTTTTCTTCGCATAATGTCCTGTTGTAGTGAAAGTTTTACAAGGCTTTTAAAAAATCCAACAAAACCCAATATACCACATTTCATATAGAGTACAAGTAATTGGTCTAAAATTGAATTTTTAGAAACCCCCTTAAAGTTATTTGTTAAAGAATTTATGATGCAGATTGTGTTGATTTGTATTTGAAACGAGTTTATGTTGTGTTTTATTTAAATTAAATTCCATGTCTTCCTACCACATTGTTGTTATTTTATGTATTATCTAAAAGGAAATTGTCTTTATGCCATAATAAATACTCGTATATCGTATGCAGAGTATATAACTTGTAACAGTACGGTGTAGTATGATAATTCGGAAAAGTTGTATTTTCATAAATGGCAGCATGCCGATGACTAGCCAGCCTTACGTAGTACACACATACAATAGGTAAATATATAGTTCCATTTAGATATGGTTTTGACTGGAGGAATATTTGCTATTTGTGCAGAGAATTTAATTTCACAACGGATATGTTTGCCCGCAAACTGAAACCTACAAGCAATTTATCATAATGTGTACTCTCAGAGATTGGATGAGAGAAACAAAATTTTTCATGTACTCGTCTGTGGTATGTGTAGGCTCGAAAGTACAATGCATTCTCTCGTATACATGTGGGTGTGTGAGTGCGCATTATATATAAAGCAGTAATTGTGTTAGTGAGCAGAGGAAGAAGTATCCACTTCAACACTTAGAGTTAAGCAATTTTTAGGCAAGCACACAGGCAAGAGTTGCTCACATTGCTCAGTGCTGTAGTCGATTTTTTATGTAAAAATATGAATGAGCATGTGACCGTAAGGAGTTACTCGTACCTTGCATATGAAAAGACTGTTTCTATTTCCACTTAAGCATAATTGTTGCCGTTTGTTGCTGATGCTATTACTGTTGGCATCGTTCTAATTTTATTCGCCCAACATTTACAGGCTTACAGTTTTGTAACCGTAAGCCTGGTAACAATTCTGACTAAACAAATAACTAAATAAGTGACTAAGTAGGTAAGTGAATGAATGAAAGAATGTATGGAGTCCTTTTCAATTCAATATGCAATTCATTTGATGGCTCTCCCGTGCTAAATGTTCAGTCACACCTGATGCTTTTAGCATTCACCATAGGGACGGGACAGGAAACTTATTTGTCAGTCCAACAACAACAACAAAAACACATAAAACTAAAATGAAAAATTACTCATGGTTGGTGGGTAATAAAGCAATCACAGTATATAGAATGTGTTTGTAGCCAAGTGATAAATTGTAACTGTTGTATTCAGTTCCATATTGTATGTAAAGGACCTGATAGCTTTTCAAAAACATGCTGTACTATGATGTCTAATTAATGGCAGCTATGACAGTGTATGTATGAGTGTGTCAGTAATTTATTTTCGGAAAAAGCCAACAACCAGCTGTTACCAACATCCAGTTGATTTATTTATGTCCATCCATCCGTACATTAACTTCCGGCTACTTTGGGTTTTGTTACGATACCAATTCTAGGTAGATGTAGTTTAAATTTGGATTAAATATACTTCCAATTATAATTGACCGTTGTGCGTGTGTGTGCTTATAAATAAAGATCTACAAGCAAGTGTTTAGCATGCTTTCACAATTATACACTTCACAGAACAATTTAAGTCCATTTAATCTATATTTTCTTTATGGTCTATATATACCATGATTTTCTTATAATTCTGCTCTCGTTCATAAAGTCGCTTTAAGAAATATTTACTTTAATAGTAAATGCAATTTACATAATGCCTGCATGCATGCGTGCAGGCTTGACGTGCTCATTGTGTTCCTTAGAGAATTGAAAACTATTTCCGCTTTATCACTAGTTGGACAATTATCTTGAAAAGAAAATAAAAACTAACAGTCACAAAACATACTGCATCTTTCCAAGGAAATGACCTAAAAATGTGTTTATACTTTTTTCCTTCCTAGAAAATAAATATGCATAAAAAAAGCAAAATAATACACCAAAGACTCTCACAAACCATACATAAGGTTGTTTGGAAAATACGAAAAACGAACCTTTGCCCTCCATGGAGATATGCAAATATGCCGCATTGTCTTTTGCAAGCGAGTGCTCAAAGTATTCTACTCAGCTAACCCCATAATATGCATGTAAATACGACAAATAAGAATAAATAAAGTTGTATTTACATATCTTAGGCTTCACCCTGCTGCATACCCTATAATGCCATACATGTTTTTTATGGTATTTTAAGAAAATCAAAAAAGAAAAATATATATATTTTATTCTTGAATATCAAAAATTCCGAACAATAGAAAAGGCAAAAAACAAATCACTAGATTACATTTAGTACACAAGTACTAAATTTCAAGTTTTATCACACAAGTGGAGAAAATATTTCTATTATATCTAAAAAATGAAAAAAAAGATTTTAAAAAATAGAAAACTCAATTTGGCTCAATTTGGCTGAAACTAAATCTTAAATACCCTCCACCTCCACAACGGTGGGCGTGTAAAATATATATATATATATATAGTGCCCTCTAATAGTGTACGATTACGTATCACCATTCAAGTCGAGTCTTACGTTGAGTATGGTTTTTTGTAAATTGTAGACGTCGCTGTTATCCGACCATACCCATTTTTGGCGCATCGATGGATGGGCTAACTGTTAATAAGTGCACCAAATTTCCAATTCATAGGTTAATTCTTGTGGCAGATATAAAGATTTATGTCGATTGTGGGCGTGTCTGTTATCTAAACACGCTAATTTTCAGCATATCGATGAAGAAAATATTTATATATATACATACAAAATTCTAAATTTATAGGTAAATTTTTGTGGCAGGTAAATATATTTCTGTTGATTGCGGGCGTGCATTTTGACCGATTTCGCCCATTTTTTATAGCAATCTCAGTGCAAAAACTAAAAGTATTCATACAAAATTTCAGTTCAATATTTCAAAACGCTAAAAACAGGCGGACACACGGACATACATGTCTAAATCGACTCGGTTTATGATGCTGATCAAGAGTCTCTGACGCCTCCTTCTAAGTGTTACAAACGGAAAGACATCCTCCGTATTTTATGTGGAGGGTATAAAAAATAGTAATAAAACGTTCAAAATTAGAATTAATCTTATATTGTAGGCTGTTATAAAAATGATACCCAAGCCAGGTAAATATCCAACCCAGGCAGCGTCCTATAGGCCCATAAGCCTCTTAACAGTACTATCTAAATTATTCGAAAAAGTACTTCTTCACGAGATTACCCCACATTTAAGTAGGTATAGTATTATACCTAACCACCTATTTGGCTTTAGGTAATCGCATGGTACAGTGGAGCAAATACACCGCATTGTAGCCTTCATAAGAAAGTCTTTCGAATAAAAAGAGTATTGTTCCGCCATCTTTATAGATATAGCGTAAGCTTTTGATAAAGTTTGGCATGAAGGACTTTTACAAAAAATTAATCAATATTTGCCATACAACACACATGCTCTGTTTAAATCCTATTTATCCAACCGTACATTTTCAATACGAATTAATAATATCGTGTCTACTACAAGAAATATAACATCAGGAGTTCCCCAAGGAAGCATTTTAGGGCCAATTCTATACCTATTGTTTACAGCTGATATGCCAGCATACGCCATTGTAGTCTCTAACGAAAACCCAATTGTGGCCTCAAGATTCATCCAGAATCACCTAGAGGATCTCGAAAGGTGGTTAGATAAATGGAGAATTAAAGTTAATCCCTCCAAATGTGTTCACGTAACGTTCACATTAAGGAGGAACAGGAGCCTTCCTATTCAAATTCACAAGCTAAAGACGTGTGAAATGAATTGGCTTCTAAACAGATATTCAAATCTAAGTCTAGATAATAAACTTCTCCTGTACACTTCCAATATAAAACCAATTGGACTTACGGTATCCAATTGTGGGGAACAGCATGTGCCTCAAACATAGCCAAGTTACAGAGAAGACAGTCTAAAATTCTTCGATATATTACAAGCGCATCCTGGTTTGTTAGCAATAATCGCTTACATAAAGAGCTAGAAATAGCCACTGTCGAAGAAGTAATTATAGAATACAGCACTAAATATATCTATAAAATTCGGAGTCACCCACACCCACTGGCAAGGGTGATACCCACTATTGAACATCATAATCGACTAAAAAAGAAAGTTACAACGGATTTGACTCGCTAGGTTCTGGAGTAACTAAGCATCGTTCACACAAACTGGCGATGGGCGTTGGTCCAAAGCCAGTATATTTTATCCCCTTAGATTAAGATTTTACTAATTATTGTCATATCCTAGAAGGATGATTCAATAAATAAAAGATTGAGCTGAAAAAAAAAAATTTTGTAGTGGATTTGATACTTATTAAGTTTGGCTTAGGCGAAATTTTAATACAGTCAGTGGGCGGTATAAGTAATTGATCATGCCATGTAGCAATGTAAGTCATACGTATCAACTTACAAA
Organism: Crataerina pallida; assembly: GCA_949710015.1. Classification (NCBI taxonomy): domain Eukaryota; kingdom Metazoa; phylum Arthropoda; class Insecta; order Diptera; family Hippoboscidae; genus Crataerina; species Crataerina pallida. Next base: position 20,735,496 of record OX453291.1, read on the forward strand.
GTTTTTTTTTTGAAAATTAAGATTGTTTTTGTTATTCGGCCGCGCCCATTTTTAGTATAAAGATAGACGCCTTTATTATAAGTATGTTTAACAAATTTCAACTTATGTATATATGTAGGTGTGGAAATTTTTTGTACATTGAGGGCATGGCACTGGGCCGATTTTAGTCAATTTAAATGAACATTCATGTGCTTGAAATATTTGTAGAAAATTGATATCTCAATATTTAATATTATGAAAGTTCCAACAACAGACACACTGACATAGGGACGTACGTGTATAGGTCGATTCAGTGATCAAGAATATATAGTTTAAATATCCGAGGCCTTCTTCTATGTATTGCAAACGGAATAGAAAACTTAGTATATTCTTTAAACAAAAGGGGGCGAATAATAAAAAGAGGTGAATAGTGTGTTTTACTACCACATAATTAACTTAGCATACTGTCATGTTTCGTTTATCCTAAAACGGTTTTTTTTTTTTAATATTTCATACATTATACGAGTATGTTAAAATTGTGCATACGAGTGAACTCCACAGAGAGAGAGATAACCAAACCAAACTAAACTAAACTAAACGAAACCAAACAATACAACACCTTAAGCAAATGTCGAGTAAAACGCATAAACTTCTCATACACGTGCATCCATCCTACAGCTATACATGTACACGTACCATGCATATACATTTATGGTTGCGTTAAAGACAAATAACCAGCTAAAGTTGTGCAATTACGTTAAAGTTGCTGATAAAACATGCAGGTCCTCTTAGTGCTGGATATATTATAATGTGGGAGTAAGTATGTGGAAGTATACACATGCACAATACACATATTTCAAAACACTGTCATATGAGTAAAGTGAGGTGGTATTAACTGGGATTGCACTAAATATCATTTCAAGCATCTCTACATAATAAGTTGTGCACACACATACATCTACAGACATAAATTGTCTGGAAGTTGTAGAAGAAAATATAAATAGTTTGATTTCTGTAAAGGACAGTTGAAAAATTTCTATATAAAATATTTTATGAGAAAACATCGGGTAAACGCCAAACGGAGTAACTAGAAGTTTTTAAGGGTTTTCAGATTATTGCATATGACAGATTTTTTAAAGGGTATCTCTTCATCATTTGTTACAGTCGTCTTTAATTTAAAACCATAAACTTATTTACATTTGGCTGGAGCACAAACACACAGATTTGAAGTATAAGTACTACATTATTTAAAGCGGTTTAAAATGTTAGCCACTGCTTACCACAGACCATGTAAGTAATGTGGTGCACCTTCTTCTCTGCCTCAGTAATTTATGTGTGCATGCTGTGTGGAAAATGCTTACATCATATTTATGGTGAATAAACCACCATTGAATTAGGTTCGGTATACAAATGTCAATACACACTTAATTCACACTTCGTGACAAGCACATGTATTGTTTCTCTTACTTTTCTACTTTTGTAAGAGAACGACATTGTTTTGATTTTAAATGTTTATGAACGGAATGGAAGAGGGCCTCATAGAGGCAAAGACAGAAATTTCGGATTATTTTTTAATGACAAATACATCATTTTGTACTTTAAATAGTTCTGCTCTGCACCAATTGTGGGTATCAAATGAAAAGCCTTGACAAGTGAAATGCCATACACCAAGTAGTATTTTAGTAATATGGCGGGGGCCCAGATATTATGTTCCTACTCCGGCCAATCTATTCAATATAATTATTCAACAAGTACGAAGACTAAATTTGGCTTAGGCCAAATTTTAAATACCCTCCACATCCACAGGGTGGGCGTGGCAAATATAGCGTATGTATTACGTATCAGCATGCAAGTCTACTTTTATGTTGAGTATGATTTTTTTGTAAATTGTAGACGTGACTTGCCCATTTTTGACACATCGATTGGTGTTATGACCATAAATAAGTGTTTCAAGGTCATGAGTTAATTTTTGTGAAAGATATATAGATTTTGGTCAATTGTGGGTGTGGCTGTTGACCGATTTTGTCCCTTTTAAATAGTACAGTACGAAATTTTAACTCAATATCTCAAAATTTACGCCCGTGTGAATGTAAACAGCAGACAGACACGCGGAAACACCGGCTCAACTTACGACGCTGATCAAAAATATATAATATGAGAACTCGATGAGGGCGAATTCGAAACCGCTCTAGGTTCAACCCCTCCAGTCACATCATCACTACCATCAATATTAAGTCAATATGAAAATACTCATTTCAAAAACTTATACATATTATTGCATCAAAAACCCTAAAAAATATATATACTTCGTAGGGTCTCTGACTGGGCGGTGCAAACGGAAGAACAAACTTACCCTCGCCAGCAAGTCTGCTAAACCCACATTAAAATTTCTTTTCGATATTTTGCATTTTTCCGCATACCCGAAACGGTTTTCTATATTGTCTACGCTATGGTCATGATATTAAATATATGGAGTACATTCAATAGGGCAGTCACTCCACAAATTTATTTATAATATAAACAACGTGAGTATCCAGCGAAAGTAAATGCAAGTAGAATGGAAGGAGCTTCCTATTTAATTTAATATGGCGACCGTCCTTCACTGTATGGGTATCAAATAAAACGGCTCGACGAGTAGAATGTCATGAGCTATGTATTATTATTGTAAATTAAGCTGAACTTGGTTTTGGAACTGAATTGTTAACTTCGCTGATTGTAACATTTTTTAAGGATTGTTTTATTTACAATTTAATTGTAATTAACTTTACCATAACTCCTCCATTCATTTAAAGAACTTTACACACTATGTACATGTACAGAAAGCATCATAATTACGTGGAGTCCACATATCATCAACTTGTTGATTTGTTTTATATCATACACGACCGACCCTAACCTGAACATATTCATATGTACACGCACGCTTGCGTGCACAACTCTTAACTTTTAAAAAAGAGTAAAAAGGAGCCAAAGAGGTGTACAAGCACTGTAAGGATACGATACCATTGTTATGTTGTTACGTTTATTTGTGTTAAGAGTTATGGTCAAATGATTTTACTTAATTTACTTCTCGAACTCTTCTATGACCTGCCTAGTGTCTGTGGCAGTTGCAACAATGGCTAGGACATAAAGAACGTGAACCAAACTGCACATACATACACATACATTTATACATGAGGCAGTGAAAGTCAAACCATAGAACAATTTTATAGATGAATAGATTTTTGTCGATTGTAGGCGTAATCTGTTATCTGACCATGCCCATTTTTGTCACATCTTTGGATAGTTTGATTTTACTTAATTTAATAGCTTAATTTTTGCGGTATATACATTTTTGTCGATTGTGGGCGCGGTTCTTGACCGGTTTTGGCCCATTTTAAATAGTGATCTGCGTGAAAATTTATTATCTCAAAATTTACGCCCGTGAGTATGCCATCATGGGACAGACACACAGACTCACGGACACACTCGTTTAGATCGATTCAGTTCTTGATACTGGTATACTTTGTAGGGTCTCTGAAGCCTTCTTCTGGATGTTGCAAATACAGTACAGTACAGAAACGTACAGAACAGAAAATGAATTATTTATTACGAAAAGATTCAAGTACAGTTACTCACTTTCGTTACTCTTTGTTTAACGCAACAGCGCAGTAATTTAAATTCTTCCCTCAAAAGGAAGAAAGAGGGAATGATTATCCTCTTTGTTATGCATTCCAGCGTAACAATATTATATTACTTATGACGTCTAAAATTCACTCAAATACTTGATTTGATTTTCTTTTGCTTTCATTTTGTGTACGAATGCAAGCACGTCAGCTATGCTTCAATCATCATCACCACCATCCCAATCACATGTGTTGCTAGATGGTAAGTTATCTTTTATAAGGCAATTGCATGAATGCTTTCAGTTTTTCGCCTTTGTTTGTTTTATTTAAGGTGAAAAATCTTTTCAGTAATATATTGCGTTGTAAAAAGGACATTGCCATATGCTTATAACTGTACTTTGATTAAGGCGATGTACAATAAGTCAGTATTAAAATGAACAGTTGCAGGCAAACAAAGTTGGTTAAAAAATACACATGTGACGAAATAAAGTGTTGAACAAAAGGGAGAATGAGAATTTTCGAAATTTAAAGGAATAAAAAGGATTATAGCAGAAGGATTTAATTTTTTTAAGAATCAGAATTTTCACACCAAAGCAAACAAGTGAAAATATTGCAGTTTGCTCTGCCCGACCATTTTCATTCAATACCATTTAGTTTCACAATAAGTTGAGTTGTATCAGTAAACGGCAGTCATTGTCCTATAAGAAACACTTCGTGAATAAGAAAAGTTTTCAAAATAACCCGAATTGGTGTAAATGTTGTTTGTTATAATAAATTATTAAGCTTATATCCAATAATTCATACTAAATTCTATTAAAAAATTGGAATTTTCGTCGCATAAAAGCTTATTTTAAAATGAAGCGTTATAGAGTGATGGCTTTTAAAAATGAATCTATCAGATATAATTCCAATATAGTTGCCATCCTTGGGTTAAAAAACATCCCCGTGTTCTTATTTACTCGAAAAATATGAAAAATTGCAACACATCACAACAAACATGGACAGACAGACATGATTAAATTATTATAGATTTTAATTCAAAGCCAACTGAAGTAATTAAAGGTGGGTCTGACATTTATCTTTAAAAATTTAGATACATTTTTGAATCTTCGTACCTCTCTGGTGTAGGGCATAATAAGGGATTTTCCTTCAGCTCTTGTTTATATACCCTCCACCCTAGTTATGCGAGTATAATAAGTTTGCTTTTCCGTTCGTAATACCAGGAAGAAAGCTTCAGAGACCCTACAAAGCAGCTGCACTTTTGATCAGCATTAAAAGCTGAGTCGATATAGACATGTCCCCCCGTCCATATGTCTGTTATTGCCTCTCTCATGCATCTAGGTTAGGTTAGGTTGGTCGGGTGTGCGCTTATAAAAAGTGCCAGCAAGTAGGCCCATTGTGATACCCGACAGAACATAACGGAGAGTTCACTTTAGCCAACCGGAGTGTTAACATCCGCTAGTGACCTTAGGCCCTCTGGGAATCTTACTCCAATAGTTTTGTGTCGTTTTCCCTGAAGGGCCGAGCATTCACACAGCAGGTGCTCCACAGTTTTCACCTCTCCCTCGTCCCTGCAGCTTCTACAGAAGTCGTCATGGATCTAAATCTTGAGATATTGTGTTGAGAATTTTTCTTTCCTATTTACCATACGCAGATAACTCAATAGATCAGGCAAAATCGGCTAAAAGCCACCTCCATAATCAACAAAAATATTTAGTCGAAATCTTGCAAAAAACTTGCTTTCTAGGTTAAAATCTGACATAATATTGTACAAACACTGGTGGTAGGCAGCGTTTTTTACGGTATAAGACCTTGCATGATTAAGCTTGATTAGCTATGTTTTTTCGAAATTTTCTTTTCTGTTATCCTTCAAATATTTTACGTATTTTATAAAGAACACAACTACTGATTAACTTAAATAAAGCGTCCAATCCAATTATGTTTAAACGTGCTTGTGCACGGTACCATACTATACTATACCATAGCGCAGCACATTATACTTACTCTGTCAATTTCTAATCAAATTTTATTTTAAAATTCATGTTGAGAGAGTACTTTATACTTTTTTGTATATATGCGTATTTACGTTCGTACACAATTATATAAGGTTTTTATTATATTTTAATTACTTTTATACAGACATATATTTTATTCGGTTAATTTATTTATTCATCGTATACAAGTTCTATGTTCTATCATATGTGTTGTATGTGTGTTTGTAATGATGTTGATAAATTACACAATTTATACTATTAGCTTTATTAAGTAAAAAAATTTCTGTTATTGAGAATTCATAAATGATCGAACAAAAACAAAAAAAAACCAAAAGCTTTTAATCTGTTGTTCACATGTGGGTTTATTTTTATATTTTATTCTACATATATGTAGATGGAAAAGAAAAACAACAATAAATGATAATAATAAACATTTAGTTAAAATAATATGTAAGGATGTGATGTTGACGTGTATTGTAGTAAAAACAAGAAAACATTCATTATTATGGTTTTATCATTGCAACCAAGCCACACATACCATACACAGCTTTTTTTTTTATTATTTGTATTATTTTTTATGTTTTTTTATGCATATAAAAGGCAGGTTCATTATAAATTAATTACATATTCGGAACGGTTAATACCGATACTTGGAACACCCTACACCAGGTTGACTTAACTCATCTACATACAAACCGTGGGCGTGGCAGTACTTCTAACACAATATGTATTATGTGTCAACTGACAAGTTCCGTTCGACACTTTGCTTTAGATTTGCTCAATATTGGATCTCAGGCTTGAGGGTACGCACTGCCCACAAATTCATAACGAACACATTTAGTTGAGAATACGAGTATATACATACAATTATAAAATGTTTTCTTTTTTTATTTCCTGTTATTTATTAAGTCAGATGTAGATTTTTTGTTATTGTCAGCGTTTATCTTGTTTTGTTATGCATCCTAACACATAATTTTATTTAGTGATAAAATTTTCTATATTTCAATTTTGATTTTTCTAACATGAATCGAACCTTGTAAAAACATAACATTTTGATTTTGCAAAAAAAAATCTTGAACATTGGATACGTGTCTGTCTGTCTGTCTGTCTTATTAAAGAAATCTTCAATTGTCTTCAAATGTATACAATAACCTCAATTTGGGGTCAAAGTTTTTCCATAATTAATAAAAAATTGTTCACATAAGTTTGTTAAATGCGGCGTTGCTGCCAGAAATAGATTTCTATAATTTATAAATTATGTTAATGGAAACAATACATCATTTATCTTGTGCTAAGTGGCACATTATTCCCATAGGAAGTAATACTTCTCTTTAGGAACAAACAAACTACTCTCTATGTAAAACCTTTGAAGAATATTTAAGTTAAACTAACAGGGAAACAAACTGCAATGCGGTGCAGCTACAAAAATGCTTCAGTGTGGTATTTGAGCTAAAAGGTGTATTATGGACAATTTTAAAGATTTGCTTGTACTTTTTAGCAATTTATTGTGCTTAACTCAGCATTATTGACTTTGAATACATTGCAAATAATAAATAATAAAACTATATCTACTATATATTACTTAAGGAGTTTTCACATGTAAAATATACTTGAAAATGTTTACTATGTAGTATTTCTTTATATACTAAATATTTTTTATATATATATAAACATTTGCACATACTTAAGATTTAATCAGTAAAAACATTTACAATTACTATTATTAGTAAAATTTACATACATACATAAAAATTGTGTCATGTACAAGCTCTGTGGGATTTTCATCTTATTTTTTTACTTCGAATATTTACACATCATGCAGTCAAGACTTATAAGAGAAACGTAGATTGCTTCTCTTTAATATTCAATCATATAATTTTACATTTAGCATTTCGGAAGTGGTAGAAATCGATAGTTTTAAGACAAGCCATCGAACATTACATTGTTTGCATGCAGCAGAGCACTGCATTTACGTTACCGTCCTTATTACATACATACTTTTATTATGAAATCTTACATATATAAATACATTCATACGTACTCGTACATACACATATCAAGTGTTGACAAGATTTTTTCACATTTGTATACACATTCTTTGATTTCTAGATGCATAGTACAACCATGTCGAAATCATGCGTCACCTTATTTATAATAAATCAATATCAATTTCAATTTTTAAAGGAATAGGCGAATTGTGAGATCTTTTTTAATTACAATCCAACTTAGTTTTTTTAATATATTTTTTATTTTTCAAAAATACGAACTGGGCAATCTGCACCATCGCTTTTACTTGAATTATAAAAGATTTCATATAATGAAATGTAAACAATGGCTAACATGTTAATTGATTGATAGAAAATATGAAAAATGCTCGAAGAAAATTTGCATAAACTTCAACAAACCCTAAGAAGAACCTCTCTTCCTTTAATGATTTTTCAAGAACGAACTTGTCTTTAACAAAATTAACTGGCTGTTGATTTACATTGGACACAAATAGTAAGGCTAGATCGATCAGATCTTGGAGATCGAGGGTATACTCCCTTCGTGAAAACCAGAAAACTTTAATGATTTTACAAAGCATATATATTCCCAATCAGCATCAATTTTGTTAACCATGTCCATCTGTCCATCTGTGGGGTAAACTTATTTATTCTCGTTAAAATTACTAGAACGATTTAAAACTTGATAAAAGTATTGGAAATGTTTGTACTTTGATTAGTACAAAATATAGACAAACATTAGTTGGAGCTTACAGAGAAACGAAAACTGTAAAAGAAAATAGAATTTTTTTAAATTGTTTTTTCAATCATTATATAAACTAAGATATAAAAAGTTGAAAACTGTTGTAATATATTCAACGCCTAAAGCATCATTATCAGTAAATAATTTATTTTATTTTTATCAAGGTGATGGTTGGGTATCCAGCTTTTTTGTTCGCTTTGCTGGTTTATTTCTTGTTAACGCTTGTCTGCTGAATTATAGATTTGTTGGGTACATTACTCAAAGTTTTTCCCCTCGAGGGCTTTCTTGTGTTTTGATTCATGCATGTAATTATATTATCTTAGTTTTGTTTTGTTTTAGAAAAGAAAACACACAACTTAAAACTACATAAAGTTAAGTAACTTTTAGTGAAAGATTTATTGTAAATGTGAGGAATTTTGTATTTCATTGAGACACGAAACTTTACAGGGACTTGGAACTTGAATGTTAGAAGCAGAAGAAGAAGAACACATCATATGAAGTGGCTTAACATAATAGTAAAGTAACTAAAAGGCCTTGTAAACTCATTCTGCAATTTACTACGTATTGATACATGTATACATTTTACACCTTCTACACACACATATATACAACAATATTTATGTGTGTTTTTATTTAAACCGGGGACCGAATATTAATAACGATAAAGAGTAAAAATCACAGATAGCGATAGTGTTTGATACTTAAAGTTTATAAATAAAGAGAATGGTTTTAAAACATTCGATTGAAAAAATTACATCGATCAAGTCTAAATGCCGAAGACGTTCATACAAGGAAAAGCCCGAAACATGGTTTCAATCGTTGAAAAATTTTATACACAGTTGTAAAATATAACAATGTAGCAAATTTTGGCCAATTTCCCATGAACGTCGTCATCGCGTCTTGTAGATAGATTTACCAACACATGAAATAGATTTGATTGATATAATTTTTTTTTAAAAAGTTTTTTTTTCTTCTAAAAGGTTATTTTATAAATTAATTTCGGATTTTATAATCGTTATTCTTGATTTTTGTGTTTGTGTGTAAATAAATTAAAAAAAAAAAAAACCTCTATTTCCTCAGCGCATGTGTACAAACTTCCGTTTTTATAGATTACTTCCGATATTATTGGCAAACATACAAAAACAACGAATGGGAAGTACACATGCATACACTCACGTATATATGAAATTGTAGAATAAATTGCTGGGAATGACAATAAAGCCAAATGAAAAACACTAAAATAGACGCATAATGTATGCACTTCATACCTTCGCCGAGCAGGTGTTTGTAAAACACATTTAATCTCTTCATCGATTTTCCAGCTTTTAAATGTGTACTTGCTTGTCGTCTGTTTTTTGTCTGTACAAATGCATGCGGTATTGTGGTGATGGAAACAATGCCTTGCGGAGTTGGTTGGCCTGGGCCTGGTACAGCTGAATGCATGAATTTAGTGGCAAAATAATTCTGTAATTTAAGACTTCATCAAACGTATGCGTATAAACGGATGACGGCGTTGATTGTGAACTGTTTCATATCACGTGTTTCCCGATCGTTTGTAAACTGCGTGATGACGTTGTTGTTGTTGCTGTTGTTGTTTGGAATGCTGTTGCCTTTTAGCTACAACACTATCTAAGGACTTTTCAAGTCTTTGCCGCTTAGCATATTTTTGTTTATTGTATTGTTCTTCGTGTGTATTAATATCTTGAGGTAATGTCTTCTCTGCCGCCTCCCCATTCCCCTCCTCCTCCTCAACAACCTCATTGGCTTCCTGCTGCTTTAATAGTTTATCGTGTGTGTCCTCATTTAACCTTTCAGTGTCATCACCATTGTTAATATGGTTGCTATTATCGTTGTTATTGTTGCTGTTTGTCTTGCTAGTAGCATAAGTGTCGTTAATAATATTATCATCACCGTTTGTTTCTTCCGATTTTATAGCTTTCGGCCCTGTGCTGCTTCCGCCAAGTGGTATATTCAACACCTCTTTCACTTTATATTCCCACATTTTTTGATTGGCCCTTACCTATGAATAGTAATAGAATTGACATTTTATACAAAAATTTGTTGCAGCAATTGCTGATAACGTATTATTGTCATGCAGGTACAATCATCTTAATGTGTTGAGAAATGTTTAAAAAAATAACAAATGAAAGGACTTTAGTTGGCTTAGGCCAAATCTGGTATACCCTTCATTAGTGTAAGTCAAGTAAGTGTTACATTTTACCTCAAAGATGACGTTATTCGACCCCGCCCACTTATCATCCGTTGATGAATGCGTTTATAAGCCATTATAACATTAATTTAAACTCTGCAACTTTATTGCTTAGGTAATGAAAAATTTTTCTTAATTGTGGGTGTGGCACTTGCCCATTAATTAGTAATTTGCGTGTGAAAATGTCTCCACAAAACTTTTGTTCAGTATTTTATTTTTGCGATTGTCGGAATGTCAACAAAATATGGACGGATGGACATGGCTACATGAATTCAGATTTTAAACCATAAAGCCAGAGTATTCAATGAACCCACAAAATAGTTAGTTGCTATGTTTATTCTAAGAATGCTTTTACATCATGCAAATGTATGATTACGAAAAAATGAAAATAGAGTACAATCAAGCATGAAATGAAAGGGAGAAGACTTAAAAATCAGTGTAAGGGATATGATCAACAATTGTCTGTGTGAGCGACGCATTCGAAATGCGATTTTATCATCCTCTTTCTGGGTGTTACTAATGGAATAACAAACTTGGTGTACGGGAGGTAAATATATTTATAAAATCGTATTATTAGGTTATAGTGCAGCTTAACAGTTTTGTAATAATTTTACTTCAATCGCAATATCAAATTATTTCAATGCAGAGGGAAAAAGGAAAAAAAAAGTTTTATACTTAATTAGCCCAAAGAACCTGCCAGATACTTTCAACAAACTACATAATTGGAAACAAGTAAAAAAGTTATGCAACACATGTGAGTTTTTTATTACTTGAACGTATGGTTATCGACCGATTGATGGATAACTGACAAAACTACCCAAAAAAGATTAAAAAATTTGAGCAACGAATTTCATCGTAAAATCTCAGTTGTACCCAATTACAGCTCAAGGTGAACAACGATACTGAATAAAGGAAAAAAATACTCCCACGGGGTCTCTAACGCCTATTTGTAGAACTTGGTTGCAAAATGACGAAATTTAGTATGTTTAATATTTTTAATGTGGAGGGATTAAGGCCAGCCTTTTTCGGGTAAAGGCTCCCGTGGTGCTACGTACGGGTTCAAATTTTGCGTAAAAATTATTGCCCCCTTCTTTAAAAAACATTACATTTTGCGAACTTTCGTCTCGTTCTTTTGAACCGATCCAAATGTAACGAGGGCTCATTACAAAAAATAGGCTTCATGCCTTCGTATAAGTTTGAAGCACTAAGTTATTTTGAAATTTCCTTTAAATAGATCTTCGTATATATTGATTATTCAATCTATATCACAAATGGTGTAAAAAATGAAAACTGCCATTTTTACATTGAATAATAACGTGGCAGGCGGATGGGCATGTAGGAAATCAAATCAAGTAAAAAAGCCACATTGGATCGGTATCAAAATTTTTGCGGCCAGGAGAGTGATTGCCACATAGGACAGACAGACATCGACTCAAGCTGACTTGAAGCTGATTCAAACTATATACACTTTGTGGGGTCAACAATGCTTCCTTTTGTATACTGTTTGAAAAAGTGAAACGTACGCTCATATATGATACCTATGACGGGGGGTATAAAAAAGTGGTTTTCCTTCTAGAATAGAATATAAAGTTTTTTAATCACTCCTTACAGACTATGCAGACACATAAACATTAACTTCGAGTGTATTCCGGACTATGGTTATAAACACAAGATTTCTTGGCTTTCATTAAATTTTGACATGAGTACACACAGAATTGCAAAAGTAAATACTTGCATACCCACAATCCCAAGTGGATTTATATTGAATTTCAATGGCTTTTCTTTCATTGCTTTTTCGTTAATATAGCTTTTATAAGGTCGATTAAAGGTTGTAATGTGTGTAAAGGTATTCTCTTTATAATATTGTAGACAGTGAATATGTGTATGAAGTTTTATACAAAAAGGAATGTATGTACGTTCATAAAATATGCATTTACAACATATCTTGAGGTATGTATGTATTTATATGTATATCTATAAATTTGCAAGAAGCATATTGTGTTGCAAGAAGCAAAGCAACGAAACACCCAAAAATTTGTGTTTCGTTTGACTTGGCTGCAGTCTATGGCCACAATGTTTAGTATACATATATGTACATATGACACGCAATTTGTATGTAAAGACAAAGTGTGGAAATTGTTGCATAGTTACTGTGGTAGAGATAAACTTTAACAAAAGAATTCACTTACAGCAAAAATTATATTGTGTAGTAATTGTGATATCATCGTTTGATCGAGTTTTAAAGGTTTCTTCAGTGTACAATAATTGTGTGATTAGAGCGTACACACGTTGATACGTTGTACACCAAAAGCTACTTTGACAATGGCATGCTCAAGATGTGGGCGATGGGTATAAAAATTACTGTCTGTCTGTCTCTTGCAAATAATTGTCCTCTTTAGTATTCTGTGTCTTAAGTAGCAATTATACAAATCAAGTTGCGCTTAAATGTCCCAATGAAATCGTATACGAGTATATACAAGGTATCGTATATAAGTACATACATATGAACAGATGACAGAAACCATGATAAGAAGTGTTTTCAGAAACTGTGTGTTAAAAATCAAAACAACAACATTCCTTAAAGTTCAAAAATGAAAGACAAAAAAAACGCACTAAGGGAGAATTTGACATTCACTGCTTACAGCTAAACAATAATAAAAACTTAATGAATGACAAAAGTATAAACGAGGACACGCAAACAAAATGAAAAATGGAGATGGCCTCTAGCCTTGTGGGGAAGTACTTTGTTATTAAGCTGCACATACCTTAGAAGTATTATCCTGTACCCAGGCATCTGGCTTACCGTAATCAGGAGGATTGGCAAACGGGTCATAACCCAATACTGACAGCATGGGCGCAATATCCGCCATATTGCGTATTACATCTTGCGGTATATGGCCCACCCACTTGGATAAAGCTTCTAGATTCACCGGCTTAATTACCTGGTCGGAGGAGCGTTCCACTCTGAACAAAAGAAAAGACGTAAAAAAATTAGTGGAAATGAAAAAAAGAACAGAAATGTTTGTTAATTACTTCCCACTGATTATAATGGATAATATTTCATAAAGCACAATAAGATAATAAAATAAACATCACGTTTATAATCACCACACACCACATACAGACTGGCTTGATTATGTTGTGAAAAGAAAATCAGTAAGTGAACAAACCAGATTAAGTTGAAACTTAAAACTTTGTGTGGTTTTCAGTACAACACTAAAACAGTTTTTGTTTTAACAAATATAATAAAATCATTAAAAAGCGTGTAAAATAACTCAATTTGGTTTGGGCCAAATCTTAAATACGCTCCACTTTTACAAACAAACGGATTACGTCCTCTAAGAGTGTATGAACATATTGCGGATAAGCTTGCAAGACGTGTTGTGCTCTGAGTATGGTTTTTTGTAAATTGTAGACGTGTCTGTTTTCCGACCACGCCCATTTTTGGTTCATCGCTGAATGGGTTAATTATATGTATCAAATTTCAATTCAATAGCTGAACTTTGGTGGCATATAAATAGATTTTCATTAATTGTGGGCGTAGCACTTGACCAATTTTGCCCATTTTAAATAATGATCTACGAATCTAAAAGGGTCTGTATAAAGTTTCAATTCAATATCTCAAAATTTACGTCCGCGAGAATGGTAACAGTTTGAGTTTTTGATGCTGACCAAAATTATATATACTTTGCCTTCTTCTAAGTGTTGCAAACATAATGAAAAACTTGGTATACCTTCACCTTATGTAAAGGGTATACAAAAATATTTAAAGAAAGGTTTTCTGAAAAGTTATTGAGCGAGTTTTTTGCTTTTGTGTAATGAATAATTAACGTTGACAAGTTTCTATTTCATACTGGGGGAGTGTTCTTTAAACTATTTTGACTATTTTTCAAAGATTAAAGTTAGGAAACTATTAAGATTTATGTCAATGGAATATGTATCGTATAGTTTCCATAATATTCATCTTTAAGATAATATCAACATCTTTACAGAGCGTGCACGCTTTCACCGATAATGAAAAGAACAAACACGCCACCACAATCACCGTTCTCATTATCACTAATGGAAAGTTATAACGGTTATATTTCTTGATATTGTTCTCGTTTATGGCCTTGCCACCGTGTGCACTTAACAATTAACTTTTCGTATAGTTTGTTGTTGCTGTTGGCCTTTGCCGGAGTTTCTTTCTTTTCAGTTTCTTTTCTTTTTCTTCTTTACTTGTCACAAACTAAACTTTAGTGCAATAGTTGTTTAAAAAAGTCAATTCAAAGTTGAATAAAAGGAGAATGAAAATAATTTGAACCAGCAGTCTTTTATAGTTTATTTGGGGGTAATGCGGAAATGAAAATTTTGGTTCTTTTTATACCTTCAATCATGTGTACATAGCCATACATTGACATATACAATTTCTCAAAGTAAATATTTTATATTCTGAATGAACATATCTGTCTGTCCGTGTGTTGTTGGCAGTATTTCATATTGAAAATGGGAAAAATTGTTCAAGCGACACGCCTACAGGGCAAAAAAAATTGAATTTGAATTTTTTTTCCAATTAATCATGAAATATGAAAATTATATTGACACATATGTACATTTGAGAGCTTCGGTGCCAAGATGGTGGGTACTCAAAATTTGATTTCAGTCAAATTTGTCAGCTTTTTTACTTCTTAGGGCGTGTTTGATTTTACCATTGCACAATTTTGCCACGTTTGAGACTGGTGTCGTTATTCTTACCACCGGTAAAATGCATACTTCAAACGGTCATACGGATATCGATTCAAAATTTGATGCCAATCTAGTTTGTAGGCGGACAGCAGCCTCTTTGTAAAGGTTGCAAGATAGTGGGCATACAAATTTCTTTAAAAATTATAACTTACTTGGATAAAGGCACTCCATTTGGTTTATTAATAAATTCTTCATGATGTAAGACAGCATCATTCCACGGCACATCAACAAAATCTAATATACGGCGCATCCATTCTTCAGGATGTAATACTAATTGTTCATAGTAGACCTGCCATATAAAATATATAATAAATAAATAAATTAAATTTTTGTTCAGTCTTTTACAACACACTGTTTTCTTTTCTTCTATTTCTCTTTTATTAGACAATTATGCCAAAATGTGTCACTGAAGTTAAGGATCAATAAATGGCAAGAATATAGACAAATTTCAAATACATCTGAGTTAGAGTCAATTAAAGAAAACCCATTCAAAAAGGCATGTTTTTGAAGCAGTAAAATTTACGGTTCTTTAGGGTGCAAACAAGGCGAAAAGTCTGGTTATTTGTAAAATATTAAATTCTCTTTGTATTGTAGAATAAGTTCCGGCCAGAAATTACAAACTTTCAATTGAAATTATAAAAACCAGTGTAAAAATTCAGACAAATCGTACGTCCAGGACTCAATAATTGTAAAGAACAACAAAAACATGTGCGTTTTACAAGTTTAAAGCTCATCCGGATAAGATAATATTCTTAATTCTTCAACGCGTCAGATGAGATTAAATTCTAAACCTGAAAAAGTTCTTTCACTTTTTTCTTTAGCTAGATTTGAACTTCAATTTTGCAGCATTCAGGGTTTACTTCGGTCTTAGTCAACTCGGCTACCATTAATAAGAAGGAGAGTCACGGATTTCTAAAGACCAATTAGGGGAACACGGTAAAAAGGATCTACTTTTTCAGTGTATTAATTTTTTTCTACCGTCTGGATATGATGTACAGTACAAAGTACAGGCCAATTTGATTGTCTAATGTCCACCCTATTAAAAAGCAAAACAAGAAATTCGTTGACTTGGAGGTTGTATTCCATTTTCTCTTCCATTAGTGACCTACATTATTCACTGTGATTATTATCTCTGTTCAAGCTCACAAACATATGCCATTTCATACTAGAACTGATCTTCTATTGTATAGTTAGAAAGTTTTCCTTAATATTCTACCAATTATTTTCCTAAAATTAAAACGACAGATAACACTTTTCGAAATAAAAATCGATCTGTTATTGATGTTGCCCTAACTGCGCCCGTAGTGATGTAATCAAAATATATTTAAATTAAATTGTTCATATTTCAGGCATATTCATTATTTTCCAATTACAACAATAATAATAAAACAGAAATGATAACAATCGAAACAAGTAAGAAAGGGCTACATTAGGTGTACGCCAAATCTCTGATACCCATTGCCCTGTTTCAAAATTCAGACAAATCTTAACAACTACTTTGTATTTTTGTAGCATTAAAGGTGGATACTTGGTCCGGTTTAACTCATTTGCAATACTATACTACCTACATATATAGAAATGATTATACAATCCACCTTAGTGATGAGGGGATACTAAGTTTGTTCTTCAGTTTGCCACCCAGAAGGTGGCGTCAGAGAGCCTAAAAAGTATATATATGAGTGGATTTAGATATGTATGTACGTTTGCCACTAAAATTGAGCTATAAATTTGAAATTTGGTGCACTTATTTCATCCATGGGATTACAGACACGCCCACAATTTTCAAAAAAAACATATTCAACGTAAAAGTAGACTTTGTATTTTACTGGCATTATCTGAAATACCAAACGCCTACTGGTATAAAAAATGTCCATACTAAGTTACATCTTCATGCCTGTCACAAATTCTCACACCCACGCACCCACGAACAGATGGAAGAATGTGGGGAGTGACATGACTCCTTCTGGGTGTTATAAACATTAGCACAAAAACAATATACCCCCTTATCATTATGATAAGGTATGACAACAAACACTGATGATGAAAATTAATTAACAGTGTAGTTGAGTGCATCTGCAGTCTTTAGTGTTTATACATATATATGAGGAGGAGAAAAACGGAACAAGCGTTTGCATAAATTAAGTACAGTGAATCTCTCTCTCTCTCTCTATGCCTCTCTTTATGTGTGGGTTTGGAATAACCGAACGGTAACACTTAATAGTTTTCATGTATAATACGTAGGTTTAAATATAGTGTGATATAAAAATACATTTATTGACACTGGATGGGAGGTGTACGCGTATGTATATACAGAACGTATTAAATTTATCGCTGGAGTTAATCGCTTAAAAATGTGCATACACTGCTTGCCTTTAAATTTCAATCAAATTGTAGCAGCCAACAGATATGTAGCAACGCAATCGATGGATGTTCATGCATATTAATGGCTGATGGCTAAAGCAATAAAAAGCAATAACGTCACACAAACACTCAGAGTAGTGGATCTCGTCTCTATAAATGTATTTTTATGCAAAAACATTTGCAGTGCGTGCTGGCGTGTGTTTATATAAGTATATAGTAGCACAACAACACCAAGCAGAACAGGCACCATAAATAAAAACATTAATTTAAATATTGTGCAAAATGAGGCACGTGTACGCATTCCCCCTCCCCCACATCGGCTATTCTTACAAATACAACCTTTCCCATAAGCCGGGCGGACACTTTAATATTAAAGAGCACGAGCATACAATTTTCAAAAGCATTAAATGTCACGAAAAAATTATTATTTCATTTGATACCCCTACACGCTCATTAACACGAATTCTCCACTGCTTTAGGTTCTATTAATGCACCCGATATGGAATGGTTTACCACACATGCATTGAATTGTATACAACTCAAGTGACATATTATGTTTGTGCTTTACACTAAAACTGTTATCGATCTGGAAAGGATATTATCGGATGACCATGCACACACATTTAATATGGACATCCTGTACGTATTGCCTTTTTTTAACCGAGCGTTACCAATGATGAGAGCTTAAGTGAAATTAAATTAGATGACAATCATATTAAAAACATATTAAACGCTTTCGCGGTTGACATAATAAGCTCATTAAGGTATTCATTGCGGATAAATTGTTGTAAGCTTTATGTAATATAATAATGTTACAAGTATTATTACTGATGAAAGAGATAGCCAGAGAGGGAGAAAGAGTAAAAGTTTGAGTTTATCATTTACCAACAATTGTAAGGCATGAAATGGAATTTATCAACGTCACAGATTCTTATAATTTATGGGCGAGGGCTTAAGTTAAGTCAAGATATTATAGTCCATTTAACACCCTACACTACTTGGCTCAACAATAAAGACTTATGGGGAGGGGTTCTAAAAATGGTCCAATCTAGTCCATTTTCATTAGGTTTGCCTTTGAACCAATTCATGTCCTTGTAGTTTGCAAATTTAGATGGACAGACGATTCAGATTTTGATTCTGAATCGATTGGTATAACTGAAGGTGGGTGTGGTATTTTCCGTATAGGAGTTACAAACATCCGCACAAACTTAATATACCCTTTGCTACAAGTGGTGCAGGGTATAAAAAGTTTTTATTGTATGGTAAAATCTACCATATTTGATTAAGAGTGCACATACATATATATATATATATATATATATATTATAACTTATTGACGTACTCGAAATATCTTTAGATTCAAAGATTTATTAGGGAAGAGTTAGAAATATCGATAAAAAAAGTTTTAATTTGATAATTTATAGCGCTTGTATTGCAGCAATATTACATTATCTTGAACTCTTTCAAACGTTTCCAAAGACTACTATTTTCTGTTGCTTAAATCTTGTCAGTAATTTAGACTTAGGGTTTTAATTTTTCGATTTTCAAACGACCATAAAAACCTAACTTCTACTTACCATCATACAACGATTTTTGCCAATGTCCTTGCATTGATCATGCATTACTTCGATGGCATGATTCCACTTTTGCATGCATTGACGATAACTGGTCAAATCGAAACCGGTTATAGTTACTTTTCGTGATATAATGGAGTGTACAGTGGCACGACCATCGCGCACCATGAATAGAAATTTTGCCTAAAAATAACAAGAAGTAGGAAAATTAGATTTGGTTCAGGAGGTATGGACTAGATGTATGGGGCTCGTGTGCCAAATTAAGATTTAATTGGAGCATTTATAGAATCCCTTAAACTAACTAACCAAACTATTTAGAGCTTAAATGGAACTCCGTGGTGTAGGCTATTAAATGATCGAGTAGAACTGTTAAATGAGTCTTCAGCAGTAAAGCTTTATTGTTAGGATCGTAAGACACTTTTGTAAAGTATGGAACTTCTCTATATTATATATAGGAATCCATCTACAAGGACTAAAAGACAGACACATGGAAACGAATCGCTAGATCGACTGCTCAAGAATCAAGGATATCTGAAGCCTCCTTCTAGCAGTTGCAAACGGAAAGACAAACTTAATCTACTTAGTACATAATGTGGCGAATACAAGAAAGTAATGTTTAAGAAAAGAAATAAATTGCAACACAACTTACATTAGGAAACAATTCTATCACATAAGAACCCATTTTCAGGGTCAGAGGATCTTTATTACATAAACGAGGCGCTGGTTCACCATGCTTGGCAATAATTTCCAAGCAAAACTGAGCAATGGCACTGTTCATGACTTCTTTGGTAATGCCCGCCTCCACCAAACGCAATGATTCCTTCTCCGATTTGAGCCAGTGTGATCTCAGCTGAAGAATGCGCGGTATAACTCTCGTCTCTTGGCCACACCTGTAACAAAAGTTTTATTTAATTATATAAAGGTAAATATTTATTTAATTTTTTTTACTATTTTACTAGTTCACCACCGCTTTCGGGTAATCGCCTTAAATGTTTTGGAAAAGAAAAGTAAATCTCAAAGACAACATTTTTTCAACTCTGTCATTTGAAAAATGGTATAAGAGACACAAAAACAAAAAAATAAATGTACAAAAGTCCACACACTGTTCCACACACTGGGCAAAGAGTTAAAAGAAGAAAATAGCGGAGATTTTAATAAAAAAAAAACTGTAAAAATTGTATTTTTATTTTTTCTCCTTTAAAATGAACAGAAAATGAAATAATTTTGTAAATACATCGATTTTAATTTAATTAATGATTCATTAAAGCTAATGTCCTGACATTTTCGGTATGTGCCATCACTTTTTGCTTACTTGAATTTGTTTCTTTAGAAGAAAAGTCTTTTATTTTCATTATCTGTTGAAATCCGCCATTCGTTTTCCTTAAATCGATTTAGTGCCATTTTCACAGGCGAAAAAAAAGTCTGCCACCCTATCTTTTTATTTGAAGAAATATTGGAGTTCGGGTGTATATTAAAGAACACATGTAAAGGCGGAGTGACAGACTGGTTTAGATTCCATTCAAAATTGATTTTTATACTCGAGCGTAAGGTATTTTAAATCTTTTGATGAAGTGAACATATTTTATTGTATACTCTTACCTTTAGTGCGAGTGTTGGGGATTTAAAAAAAATATACGTCACGTTAAAGAGAACGCGCCTTCATTCGTTTCAAGTGGTGGCTGCCATAAAAAATGAATATACACATTTATATAAATATATATATATATATATATATGCGTGTATGAATATGTTGATAAAAGGACCCAAATGCGTTACATGCTTATATTCGAACACTTTCGCCGCGAAGCAACAGTTTGACTACTAGTAGTACCTCAAAAAAAAAAAAAACAAAAAAAAACTCCTTTTACGTACAAATTGAATGGGAATGAAATAGAGAAGAATATTAAAGAAAACACCAACGAAGCGTCCAACACAATAAGTGATGCAGCAGTGAAGTTCTAACAAAGGAATGCAGAAAGCTCCTAACAGGCCTTATTCGTTCAGTCAGTCATTCATTCATTCATTCATTCATGCAATATTGCTTGTTTACATAAAATTATATGGGTAGTGGGTGGTGCTGGTGGTAGTGTCGTTGTTGCTAATCTTGTGACGTTTTGTACGACTTCTATATTTCATTCACTTTTTACCCGAAGACGCATATGTTTGCCAAATGAAACAATTGCTGCCACAAACTAAAACGGTACAGGCACAGCTGAAATTTAAATAAAATGAAACAATGGCTCAGGCAGGCCCAGGAAAGGAAAACACTTTGCAATGAAATTTTCTAAAACAGATGTTGCTGCAGCATTGGCTTCCACCAGGAACAGAAAGAAAGGACGAAAAACACTGTAAACGAAACAAAAAATATGCCTGCTCGTGTGCCTGCCACAATCAGTGAGCACTCAAGCATTTGGTGAAGGACTCAAGGCAAACGACGACGACAACAGTTAAGAACATATATCTACAACAACACCAAAGTAAAGCCACAACGTTACACACATACAGGCAAACACATTAATTTGCATCTGAAACAAGCCACAATAGATAATAAAAAGCAAAGCAAGTGTAAACGTTTTATTTGGCTGAAAGCAAATTTTTAATACTCATCACACAAGGTGTATAAAAAAATTACATATTTCATGAATATTATGAATATTACAATATAAATATCTCATAAACCCTTTATCAGATTTTCTTTCACTCTGGGTGTGTCCTTTAACCGATTTTTTTCCATTAGTACCAATTCTGGTGAAATAAAGTATGAACACATCTCTAATGTTTGAAGTTGATTTTTTGGCCTTTGCGATCATGACAATGTACGAAAATATGCAAACAGCTTCCCAGCATAAAAACGTTGCAGGGTCTCGGTGGCTTATTTCCGGGTGTTGCAAACAGTTTGGTAAAGTAAATAAACCCTCGGTGTATGTATGGACAGAATTAAAGAAAAATAACACGCTGAAGCGCGAAAGTGTGCACGTAAACATAACGTTGCCTACATCTATGTACATACGTATATAAAAATTTAAAAGAATAAATAAAAAAGAACTTTTAGAACAAAGAGCACGAAGGAATGAATACATTTTTCTCCACCATTTGCTTTTTTGACTTTTCTTACTACACAAAGGCAAAACAAATATATAACAAATCGATATGAAATATCATACATTAACACATACACACGCTCAACCCACAGAGCACTGAATCCAACACACAACGTTTAGAATAGACAGTATAGAGAAATATAGTTGAAAAGCAATCTCAACTGAAACCCTTTAATGAGATGAAAAGTGAATTTTCTTTAGAAAAAAAAATCCAATTGAAGTTGTTTGTGTTTTAGGAGAGAGTTAGAGAGTATATCTCAGACACTTGAACAAGTATGCACTTGAACGGTAATAAGGGGTGAGATTACAAAAAGCTTTTTTATATAGTGCGAAGCATTAGGGAAATTTAAAGTACGGTTTGATAGGTTTTTGTGTAAACCCCTGTTGAAATGAAGCAAGAAAAAAGTGTGCCATTATTTACTATCCAAACTATTTTTACCATTAATTATCGTAATTCAGCTTAATATTAAAAACAACAAGTAAAGAAAGTAAATTTGGCTTGGGCCGAAACTTGAACATCCTTCACATTTATATACAAACGATGGGCGTGGCGGGTATATGATTACGTCCTCTAATACTGTATGTGTCAGCTGGCAAGTCAAGTTGTACGCTGGGTAGGATATTTTTTTGTCAATTGTACACGAGTCTGTTATCTGACCACGCCCATTTTTGCCACACCGACATGTGGTTTAATTACAGATATGCATACAAAATGTTAGTTCAATATCTTAAAATTTACGTCCGTGAAATTAGTACTTTTGATGCTGATCAAGAATATATATACTTCGTAGGGTCTCTGACGCTTCCTTTTAGATGTTACAAACGGAATGACAAACGTAGTTTACTCCCCATCAAATGTGAAAAGTATAAAAATCAATTTTGCAACTGTGCCATTATATACTACTATTCCCTATCACCTATATTTAAGTCATTAATATAATAAATAATAAATTTTTCAAAAAAAAAAAAAAATAATCATTATCACATACAAGCTTTGGCATTGAGTCGGTCGATGCTTCCAATATGTTATATTTTGCCAAGCTCACTGTTATTAGTTAATTCTATTATTTTTGTATACTCGATTGCCAAGCACACGTCTTCTCCAATATGCTGCAACAACAATCCATGGCAGCTGCCATCTAATCGACTGTGATGCCGTTGCTATGCATGCGTACACATATCTGTGATTTCTACATATCAAAATTCTTTTCCATGTAAAATTTTAAATTGAGTTCATAACATGATTAGTGAAATGATGATAGCATGAATGGGGCGTGCAATGTGCCATAATTTTCACTGTGTGCCATTAAAATTTTATCGCTTCGTTGTTCGAAACGTTACCAAGTACACAGCTTTCAATTGACTTGAACATTAAGAGAGAGACAGAGAGAGGTTCAAAGGTTGATAGGTTTTCATATATAGTCCGTCCTTCTTTTGTCTGCATGTGTATTGTATCAGCACCCCTTCTGCCGCAGTAATCAATTTCAATAGACTTTGCACAGACCGAGAGAGAGAGAGAGAGAGAGCAGAAAAATAAACGAGAAAGGACTTTATTGCTTCTACTTTTTCTTCTAATTACATTTCTATTGAACACAATCCAATGGAGCGCATCCGTATATACTCTATGTGTGCAGTGTGCATATATTAAACCATGGATATGAACCGAGAATACAAATGCTTTTGACGTGATACCATTTTAAATGAAATGTTTCCAAATTGTGTGTGTTAGGGTGGGTGTTTATTATGTAGTGTTGTGTGTAGTGAACGGCCAGAGGCGCGCAAACTTTATGAATTTTTATAACAGTTGAAACGGATATTAAATGTTCGCATTCATTTAAAATGCTTCTAATTGCTAAACAGACGCAGTCCTCCTCCGCGTATTTATTATCGTTTTCTCCTTTTTGTGGCTTCCTTTTGTGCTACCATACACCAGATATACACAGATCCTCGTATATATCAATATTACTGGCTAGGACTATAAATTATGAGCAAGACTACTTTACGCTAAACACGCGATGAGGTGTTCGCCGGCGGGCTGTTTATTAAATTGATAATTGCATTTAATTTACAGTCATTGCATTAAGCATTATTGGGGAAAACGTAAAAGAAGAGATTTTCAATTACTATTAGCTCGTTATTCCTCTTTACACCCTACACACGTCTTGGTATACATAAGCATTCTAAAGGCAGATAATTTCTTGGCGATATACTTTTTGCCTTGTTCAAGTTAGAAGTGGACCTTTCGTAACTCCCTGTTTTAGTGAAAGTCCATCAGGAAGAGGCTTAACATATCTAGTCATAGTTTCTAAGCGTAGTTTTCTATATGAAAAAAAAAATATCGGTAAACATGCACACACGGAATAAGTCTACAACTTCTTGTTTAGATTAAGTGGGATTGAATAGTCGGCCCGCCTATAATTTACAAAAATCAAACTACTAGTCTCTATAGAACATAGAATCGCCAACAGAATCCTTAACGATCACAAAATGATTTCGCTGCTGGGTGGCCAAGAGAGAGATCTTCTTTTTATCACCGTGATGTAGGATATTAAAAGCAGTATTATGGAATTAGGACCTTATTCGATTCTAAAATTTTTCCATTTGATTTCACTGCCAATTATAAATGAGGTGGACGGAGAAACTTAAAAAAAAAACGACCAATCTACCGCAAATCTACTTGTCTTGCCAAAACATTTTAAGGTTCAAATGACTTGTTTATTCGTAAATTATTAAATATTCATTTTGTTGTTGTTGCAAATATGGCCCAAATATATATGCAATGTTTATCCAAGTGCATACGTTTCCTAAGCTCGAATCCGGTAGTTTTGCTCTTTCCGACAATGACATGCAAAGGATAACAAAAATGTATTTCCTACTAATAATTGAATTAAATTTTTTTCAATACTTGTTATCTTTTTTTTTTTACCATTTTTCATTTTGTTTGAGGATGAAAAGAAATCAGCAGTGCCTCCTCCATAAGTTTCATGTTTCTGTTGTTTTTTTTTTTAATTTTCCTCTTATAACTGTTAACTAACCAACAACTAAACAGGCAGACAACCAGGTGTCTTAATTAAAATGAAACAACAGCTTCATGAACTTGTGGACCAGTCGAGTATATTTATATGCTTCCTAGTCACGTTTATACAAAAAAAAAAAAAAAAAATGCGTATGTATGAGCTTAAATTGCAAATGTGAATATGAGCCACTCGTTGGCATTTACATCAAAACACCAAAGAATAACAACAACATATACAATACAATACAAGGATATATAATAAATGCATACAGTACAAAATATTTTATAAACACATCTGTTATAGCAATGCTGTGCCACCACCATCACTGGGGCGGCAGCAAGCAAACATGCGTCATGTGCGTATAATGAATCAAAATAAAATATTGGAGCATAGTTTTGGGCTTCAGTAATTAATCACTTGGCATCTTTATTTAAGTACAGATTAAAATTTTGCTTTGCGTTGGAAAAGTTCGTACGTTGTTTGTTATGAATTGTTTGCATTCAGGATTTATATTTGAGGGAAAAAACCAAATAAAAAAAATTTGCCTTTTAATAAACATGAAAAAAGCTCGCCTGTCAAAGCAACCTCGACTTTCATGGTAATACTCTTAACTGTCGGTGGGTTACCCCCGCCAACGAGACAAACAAGTTCGCGATGGGCAATAAGGTAGAGACATGGTTATATCAGAAAAGCAAAATTAAGAAAAAAAAATCCATCTCCCTCGGTTAATACCACCTTGGAGTAGATGCTTAGTTACTGTGATCATAAAATCTTCATTTTCAAAGTTTTAGGCTCTACAACCTCCCGCATTAGAGCCGGCCAAATATGTTTAAGTGAAGATTGCTTTTTTGTTCTATTCTTTTTCGTTTTATTTATACAACATTCTTAAAAATTTATTCATTCATTCATTCATTGCAATTTTCGAGAAAATGCAGTTTATCACTGTTTGCTGAAGCATTTGTTTATTGCGTTTCTTCTGTTAACTTGTAATCTCAAAAGAAAATAATGTTATTCATTTTATTTCTTCTACCCACCATCACACGTATACCACTCAAAACGTTTGCAACGCCAGGGAAAGGAAAACCACACAAATTATACATATTCTGAATAAGCATCGAATACTCATGTCTGGCTGTCCGTGCGTGTGGTAATCACTCTCTTGGTCGCAAAAATTGAGATAACCTTCAAGGCACTCATCCACAATGCAACGAAAACTGAAAAAGGTGCAATTTTTTAAATAAATTTTCCGTTTTACTCGTTTTTTCTTGGTTTTCTGGTTTCTTAAAGGAATGTACAAGAAAGTAGCATAAGCTTGAATTCAAAAAGCGAAACCAAAGAAAGAACAAGCAGTCACATTCCAGAGACTACTCCGGTTCAGGAAAAAAACGCTAATATTAAGGAAATTATATCCACGGAATAAAGACACATTTCAAAATGGTGATATTTTAATATAGTTATAAACTTATATGTAAGGGTGGGTACATATTCCATAACGGGAAGCGCAGTCATTTCTTTTTTTAATAATACATTTATCAACGCATGCACTCGAAGCAAAAAATGCAATATTTTTTATTATTGCGCAATATTCTGTGCATATCCACTATATTCTCATATAACAATAGTAAGTAAAACATAAAAAGTCAGGTGTGGCCGTCTAGGATTGAAGTAAACACAAGCCATTGTGTGCTATAATGCAATACCCCAAAGAAGCATGCATTCGCACGTTCGCTTGAAAATTTCAATGTAGAATATGTTAGAATGTGTTTCATATGTATGTGTTGGCACTTAAATTTATATCCCAAGGTACAACCAAAATGTGTTCTCTCTCCGCATAAAACCGACATTTTTGTGTCATTTCACCTGCTTAGGGTACGAGTGTGATATTATTGAGACTGAACTCTCTCGCTCTATACAAATATGCACTGACATGGAATATAATGATACATACACACACGTAGACACAATGACGCGGGAATTAAATATTTGAAATGGTGGCATGAGAGAAGGGCATAAACAGATGACTTTCAGCAACAAAAACAGCAAAATACGATACACGGCGGGAGCCGTCCCTCATTAATATGTTAGCATTCAACCTACTTTGCATCAATATTTCTTTCAAAATCCATTTTGTCATTCTCTCATTACCTTTGATACACATACATATGTATTAACTCATAAAATATATGCATACGTACACACATGCACACACAACACATGTTGAATTCCTGTCACAAAGGACTGTCGCTGTCAAAGTGTCATTTAGTTTATTGCTCTATTTTAAAGTTGTTTAATAGATATTCAAGCTTACCTCACATCCGGATGGGCATCGAGCATAGCTCTCATAAGGGTGGTGCCGGAACGCGGCACACCTCCAATAAATATTAATGGCATTTCACGATTGTAAGCATAAATTTGTTGATTATCATCCTTGACATATTTCTATGATAACATTTAAAAAAGACAGCATTTTAAGCGTTACACAGCCATTTATATGTAATAAAAATTCAATAAAATAAATTGCAAAAATTGCTTAATATATTATTTGTGTAGTGACAGGTCGATAGAATGGGAAAAAGCAAAAAAAAAAAAAAAACAAAAAAAAGTAGGACAGACAGACTGACGTATTCAAGTTAAGTGATTTAAAAAGTAATTTTTTTTGATACAGATAAGGCAACAGAAATACGACCGTACTGCTCTAAAAGTATTGTTTTTGTAAATTGGGGCCCCTTCCATTTCATAACCATGAGAAATGTTTGTTAATTGTAGGAGTGGCTGTTATCCGATTTTGTCCATTGTAAATATAAAACTACCTACGCAGCCCAAGTCTGCATAAAATTCAACTCAATTTAATAAGTTTTTGTGAGGGACATATTTAGATTGATTACCATTTTGCTGTTAATTTAGGAAATATATAAACTTTGACGCCTACTCCTGGTAGTTGCTTTCATTTTGACGTAAAGCGTATAAAAGTTGCACTCTAGACTGTGAAACTGATTTTAATGTTAAAGTATGACTGTACCAAACAACCATTTAGTTGACATAACCGTATAATTTAGTTTTATAGCCGTTTAATAATATTTCAGTTGTCTAAACCGTTAAAAAAGCGGAACGCTGTTATAAAAACTGTCTACAGCAACTTCTTACGGCTAAACGTCAGGGATGATACAATAATAGATTGTTTTCATAAGATTGAAAACTTTTATGCAAAGCAACGTTTCCCATTACTTATTTATAACTTTAATTCAACCGTAATCCATTTATTACACAAACGCATTAGAAGAACCTTTCACAGTTTCGCTTTTCATATTTTCGAATGAAAATAATTACGATTGACGTTTACCGTATCGCCACGCATTTGCCACGCTGATGAACTGCTGACTGCTGCTGACATTTCGTCCTTGAAAAAGCATATCGGCCGCAATTCTCTGTACTTGAATAGAAACATTGTGACTGCAATAATGCCAAATAGTACCCAGAGGGTGGCTTTCTTGTTGCGATAGGGCAAACGCATTGTGCTGGTGGTGCTGATGACACAATACAAGAACTTGTGGTGTTCGTTGGGCTAATTCTAATACTGCACACGACAACGCTACTGGTGACGTTGTTGCAAATGGGCTGGAGTGTCTTTGCAGGGTATATATGTTGTTCTATACACATATGTAGATGATAGCGGTTCATGTACACACATATGTGCCAATATTCTACGCTGTAATTCAATCAACCATACATCCAAACACACATATAAACACATCTATTTAAGCATTAGTTGGATACTTTCAATAATGCACGAGTAGAAGCGGGGGGAAGTACAAGCAAGCAGGAGAGTTTTTCTTAAATTCCCTCAAAGTTGTTATTCATTCTCATGTGGAGTTGCAAGTGTGCGAAGAGCATAACCTAAATAAATTGAATTCCTTATTAAATCGCTCCGCGTTGAGTAGAGGTTTCGGATGTAGGCTGTTTGCCTGCTTTACAAACAACATTCATAAGTTGTTGCTTTTTGTTGGAATTCGAACACAATTCCTAAGAACTCCTCCACAATAGTATATACACTCCTTCTACATGTGGTATGTGCACTTAAATTAAATTCCTGTAGTTTTTTTTTTTTTTGTTCTTTTTGGATTCGGTGTTTGTTTGTTTTTTACACTGTTTCACTTCTTTTGGATGTTTTGTTTGGTAATCGTTGAGTTGAGTGAGTAAATTATGGTGTCTGGTTGAAGTGACCTAAAAACTGGAAATAGACGAAAAAGGAAAACAATTTTAGAAGATTCAATGAGATTTGTAACATTCAAATGTGAAACGAAAGCAAAGGAGGAACTTGTGAAATTATTAGAATAAATTTGTCTTAATATGAGGCCACTAGCTATCGTCTCGTGAAGCTTTTTCATTTAATACTCTTACAATATAGATCATGAAAAATCTCTTATACGCATAATGGTCGAAAGGCATTCAAATTATATTTTTTTTCCCTTTCAGTTTTAGTTAAAATTATTAATTATTTTGTCATCATATGAAGACTGAATGCATTGAATAATGGGCGTGGTCCAGAATTCCGATTCTATGCCTATATAAACTGTCCTTAGCTGTTCTAAAAGTTGCAAACATCCACTCAGTTGAGTATAACGAAAAAAATATTTTTTTTTTTGCTTTCCCTGCCTTTGGTCTTATAACAAGCATGTACCTTGAATGTTTATTTATATCTTTAAAGTCTAAAAAGAAGAATAAGAAGAAGCAGATAAACTGATATAAATTTCATCTTCAATACAAATGTTTACATTAGACTCATTACACTTAAGAGATTTATAAACATCATGATTTGTTCTCGTTTCACTTGGTTCTGTGCAGCCTTAATGTCAAACGTCCACATCCAAGTACCAACCAAATGATAAAGCATCAAAAC
The DNA here is from genome assembly GCA_949710015.1 of Crataerina pallida. Lineage (NCBI taxonomy): Eukaryota > Metazoa > Arthropoda > Insecta > Diptera > Hippoboscidae > Crataerina > Crataerina pallida. The sequence goes on from OX453291.1 coordinate 20,765,703, forward strand.
TTGAAACTATCGATTCCTGTCTATCTTACAATACTTCACACACACACACACACACACACACAAGTTCAAAGTTATGTGAAATGAAATATGACCCACTTCCTGCATTGTTTAAATCCTTGAAAGTTTCTAATGCTGTTGTTATTGTTGTTGTTGTAATTAGTATCAGGGCATATTATCATTCTGTTCATTGCAAGCTGTTTTTATTGATGTTTTTGTTTTTGTCGTCAAAGAGCCAAATAATATTTTTCTTTTGGATTCAAAATATATTTTCAGCCTATTTCCATAACCATCACATGAAATGGGAGGGCACAAAAAAGAAGCAGAGCCAGAGCCACAGATAATATGTAATCGTGATGAGTATTAATATCTGATTATTGGTCTGCTGTTGAGACATTTACGATCACAATAATAAAGACTTTAAGCTGAACTGTGGTAGGGATGCAGGTTCCTATTTAAGTGTTAGTTTGAAATCAACAATTTGGTAGCGATCGGGGGAAGCTCTCCCCCCAGTCTCCAGTCCCAAAAGAGGACGCCACTGCCTATAAACCACACCCTCAGCATAAGTATATGTGTAGATGACATTTCAGACGTAAAGGCCATCTTTATTTACGAATCATGTCATAGTTGAATTTTCTTCTTAAATGATTATATTTTCTAAATATATACGATTATATCATATGTGTTTAAGATCAAAGTCTAATTCTTGTATAAAAATAAAACTTAAAAACAACAACAAGTTTTAAGAAGTTTTAATTTTTAGGAATTAAACCTTGAGCTTAATATAAAATAAAAGACATAAACATGATAGGTCGGACTATCGCAAATGTTTGCAAATTCTGTGCCTTTGAATCATTCAAGCGACTGGAGATTATGATTCCGCTTAAAACTAACCAAACTAAAAAACAAATGTGGCGTCTGATCGTGAAAGCTGAAGGATTTTATTGTGGCAATTATCACATCCCCTAAATAAAAAAAATTATACCACTTCTCCTGGTAATTATAATAAATGGCTAAATGCACACAGTAGATAATGTTCTGCCTCGAACTGTCATTTAATGTTATGACATAGAGAGAGAGAGAGAGAGAGAGAGAGAGTGTGTGTGTGTGCGTTTGTTTGAATAAAAGCAACAGCCTGGCCTGAGTGCCCCCACATATCTACATGTACACATTACACCAATACACACACAGACGTGGAAAACTTTTCATGTGCGTCACTTAGGCATTGGCATTATAGGATAGAGAGATAAATATTGACTGAAAAGGGTTATATTGCATTTATTCAAAGATTCGAACATTGAGGTCAAAAATCCCATACGCAGCAAACTTTAGTTTTCTGCTTCACTTGTCAACAGTTTGGCATCAAATCAAAAATAAAATTATCGACGAAGGGAGAGAGGGGGAGGAAGATATATAAACATACAGTAAACAACGGAAAAGTGATGGTAATAATAATATGAGACTACCCCTTATGTAATAAGTACATATGCACATACACACTACCAGATTGCATAAATCCCTTAACTCAGTAGTTGCCAATCCATTAATTTTTAGGTTGACAGCTCTCGGTTGTAATTTATTATTTCCACAGAAACTTTATCTTAGCTTTGGATTTTTAACATCAATTTTTTTTTTTAAATTTCGTAAAGCGTCTAAGGAGAATAACGTTAACATTTTTTCTTCTTTTTACTAAGCTTAGATAACTTTGACTTTTTTTCATACATATGAAAAGTTGGCCCATTGTGGAAAAAAGATTGCCGATCACTGCCATGGAGAATCAGGAAGTATGCATTTTACAAAATCAATAATATGTAGCGGAAACCAAATAACTTTTCTTTTGTTTACAGTACATGTTGTGTTAACAAAAAAATTACTTTTTTAGATGTTCCACTAAGCAGTGCTGGCAAAACTATTTATATATTGTGTGCCAAAAAGTTTTTTTTGACACTTTACATATCGTAAGCTGCATATCGTAATAAATTATGGCAAAGGATTGATTGATAGAAAAGTGAATTAAGATTTAGTGATTTGTCCGCTGCAAAGGAATCAAAATAATTTCTTTCATTTCTCATTTGTAATGTAACAGATACAAGAAAAGAGAGATATTCTATAATACAAGGCGTGTAGAATAGTATGCAAAATAAACCGCTATAATCTCTCTTTATCAATAACATTTTCTCACCATACCTTAACTAATAACATAATAACTGCTACAGCTCATCAACATGTACATTTACTTACGCGTTTATATAAGTATATCAACTATTGTAGTATGTAGGTAAGAGGTTATACAACACAAAGCTGTACAAATTATTTACTTTTTAGAAGAATAATATCAACAGGTAAAGGAAATTTTCATTTAAGATATTGAGCAGAAGAGATAGGGAATGAGACGTAGCAGGGGTGGTTTAAGAAGGCTTGTGTGTATGTGTGTGTGTGTGTGGCTGTCTTATCACATTATTGTATGGGCATCTTCTCTCTCTTCTATTTATGATTAAATAACTACTTAGTAACAAGTGAAAATATTATAGTCGAGTACACCAGACTACGTAATACCATACACTACTTGCATCCACAAATTATGCTATAAGTAGTTGAGTTGTACCAACAAATTCGAGGCATTATCATATAAATCACTTCGTGATATATGGTTATATTCTAAAAATCGGTTCTAAAACATGGTCCGATCGTCCATCCTTTGTAATTGGGCCTCATATGAACAGGGGTTCTACATAGTTCAATTCGGTGCATTTTTCATAGGTTTGCTGAAGCTAAATCTTGGACACCCTTCACTTTTATGCATAATCTGCAAAATCGCTCAAGAGCCACGCCCACAATTAACAAAAATCTAGCACAAAAATTCAGTTATCAAGTTGAAATTTTTTATGAATATTTACGATTAACTTATTCATTGATATGCCAAAAATTATTGATTGTGGGCGTGTCTGTTATTCGACAAATCTTTGTATCTGCTGCAAAAGTTGATCTAGGAACTTGGAATTTTGTGCACATATTTATTGTCATTCCATCCACAGATATGCCAAAAATGGGCGTGACATATTGCACTATTACACTTTCTTTGCACAACCACTAAAGACCACCTCAAAGATCGATTCTGCTATGGTCGATCGTGAATAAATATATTTTATGCAGTCTCTTTACAAAATGCTTGCATTAGTCGCAAACAGTCTAACAAACTTATTCACTTACTACATATAGTGTGAAGAGAGAATAATTTAGCGAGCGAGAGGTATTGTACACTTATTCGATGGAATGACTTATTTTGCTGTTCGTTACTTTTTTCTTCTTTTTTAATACACTTGTGTACTATACTGTGACAGAGCAACAAACAAACTTAAAAGTTCATACAACTAAAAACTAAAGTTTAAATTATATAAGTGTAAGTGTGTGGAGCGCAACAAACTTTAATGTAAAATTTTTCCCTTTTTTGCAGGTTTTTTTTTTTATTAGTCTGAATAGAGTACCCTTCTCTCTCTGCAATGTACAATTTTTTATTTATGTTGCGGTTGTTGACAACTAACGGTATAGTGAAGTACTTAAAGGTGCAATCATGCGTTTCAAGCGTACGAACTGTAAAAAGTAACCAACGTACGCATACAGGTAGTTGCTTGACCGTTCATTTAGTAAGCGTACGTACATTAAGAACTTGATATAAATGTAAGAGTGTGTGAACGTACATGTATAAACAGTTACACTACAAAAAATTATATGTTGATACACTTACCTAGCGTTGTTTTGTTTGTTGTTTGTTTTTTGGTTAATTGTTGATGAATAGTTTCCAACCGAAAAACCTTAACAGTTTAAATAATAAATACACCGGTAATAAGGTCAGCACAACAAAAACGTAATACCACCAGCTATCGGTAATAGATTCGGTCATTACTGCCCGCTGCAAAAGAGAGAAAGAGAGTAACGAGTAAGAAAACTAAATTTGGCTCAGGCAAAATCTTAAATGTGCTACACATCTACAACGGTGGCCGTGGCAGATATATGACTACTCCCTTTAATTATATACGAATTACGTATCAGCTCGTAAGTCGAGTTTTACGGGGAGTATGGATTTTTTTTAATCGTGGGCGTCTCTACTATCCGACCAAACCTATTTTAGGCACATCGATGGATGGAGTAATTATAACAGCATTTCAACTATATGGGTTCATTTTTATGGCAGACAAATAGATTTTTGTTGATTGTGGGCGTGGATGTTGACCGATTTTGTCCAATTCAAATAACAATTTACCTCGAGAAAATAAAAGTGTCTAAACATAATTTCAGCTCAATATCTAAAAGTTTATGCCCGCTATAGTGCCAACAGCAGATGAAAGGACGTACGGACGTGCATGTATAGATCGACTCTGTTGCAAATGTTAAATAGTTCCTTTTTTACCATAATATACCCGAGTTTTTATAACCTCCACATAAGATTCTTAATAATTTTCAAAACCTTGTAGTACAAACATATGTAACAAAGTACATTTCGCACCCATCGTTCATAGGTACATGTGCAGGGCATTTAAGATTTGGCCTAAGCCAAGTTAATTTTTTTTTAATTGTTTGTTGTTGTGTATGTAGACTAGTCATTTACACACAATCTATACACAACTACTACCTTTTAGTTTTGTTTCTTTTATTACAGAATAAAATAAAAAATTTTTAAAAAAGAAGGAAAATATAATAAATTTTCCACTCGGCCAGTCGGAAGGAATACCTAATTAGATACCATGTATAATTACAATGGGAACCACACTTTGGTGTAAGTGTGTTTTTGTGGCCATTACTGTTTTCTCTCTTACTTCCGTTTAATTTATTTGACTGCATTTTTATTACCCTTTGACTATAACACAATTTAACGTTAAAAAATTTAGCAGCTAAATTGAAATGTCGGAGAGAGGGACAATCGAAAAAATGGAAAAACGAAAAAACTAAAGCAATAATTTATCAGTTGGATATATAACACTTTGAAACATTATCGTTCAGTTACTAATGAATTTTTTTTTTTTTTTAAATTCAAAGTGGTCATTTCCAATAATACGCTCTTGAGAGAGTTTAATTTTGCTAATGAAATGTTACAAACTGAACCATAAATTACGCGGGAGAGAGATTTATATTCTAATAGTAAATTGCTAACAAAATAAATATTTAACGATTTTCGTCTTGTAATGAATCTGCATATATTGTACGAAGTGCAGCAACAAACAAGAAACTCTGCTATAAGTTTATCTCATAAAATAAATTCAGTTCCCACGTTACCATGTTTTACAGTCAGTAAAATCTCGGCATTATTGAAGAGGAAATTAATTATTATATTATAGGTTAGCCAGTTTTCTTTGTAAACACATAATTAACGTCTACCACTTTAAACCCGTTAAAACGTTAACTAGATTCAGCTTGGAACTAATATTGGAATATTTGGAATACCCTACACATTTCTATATAGATTGCAGACGGGACAAGTAAGTGATCTTTTGTGAATTTCTTTAAAAATACGCTTCTTTTCGTCCAAATACATATACCCTACTGAGACAATCCATTGTGATTTTTCCATACACAGACATTCAGGCGGATATAGCTGATTCAATTTTAATGCTGGCCCAGACTTTATAACGTTAGTGTAATGTTTTTAGATGATAGGATATAATGTGTTGTACCTTCAAAATGCATAAATTTCGGTCCTCCTATAAATATCCCCTTCAGTTAGGAGTGATCGGTATAAAAGGCAAAATTTGACATACTCTTGGCCTCTTCAAAATTATATATAATATGGACGTGGAACATAAATAATTGCTCCCCCTTTTTCCGGACATTAAAATAGACGGTATTATCTTTTACACCAACGGAAGATTTCTGTACTTTTTATGCTGGAAACTCGCGTCTAGCTGATATTTGTAAACAAACCAGCAATATACGGACATACCGATGCGTTCTGCCTTACAAACGGATTAACAAATTAATTAAAACCTCCAGCTTTAACAAAACGAATCACAAAGGGCTCTGCTCTCAGGCCTTATTAAAGAGAGACACCGCAAAATTGAGCCAGCACTTTAGATAATCTTTCACAAGTGCGTAATAGAATCGTAAGTAAAACAGCAAATTACCTAAAAGAAATATTGTTTATTGTATTTATGTAAATTTACAAAACAGCTGTTTTCTTATTCCATATTACACGCACAAAAACAACACTATCATTTTTCATATCTTTTACACACACATGTTGCATATCGTCTAGTGCATTTCTGCATATTTCTTTAACATTTTTCATACATGCCACTTAATATTACAATTTATTATTACATTATTTAGGTAAATTTTTTATGTCTAAATTATTTTAATAGCTTTTTATGTGTTTTTATTCAATTTCAAATGCTTTCTTTACTCAACTTATTCAACTGTTTTATTCCGTGTTTCACAAGCAACTAAAAATTCTCAAAGGCCAAATTGAATGCGAAACTGACTCTATAAGAAACGAAAAAGAACAATTAGAAAACCGAATTGTGTTAAAAAACAGGGCTGTTAGTTAGAGGCAGCACTTAAAACATATGAGAAAGCGAAAGAACAACTCAAACGCTCTTCCTTAAAAAAAAATCTTTTCTTGGAAAAAAAGGTCATTTCGCATCGTAAGTTGGCGCTTTTCTAAGTGTAACTAAACAATTTTATACAAAACGTAATAAAATCCCAACCGAACGGAAAAGTATTACCTACAGGTTTAAAATGAATAATTTTTAAAAAAGGCCAAAAATAAATGTTTCAATACTCATGTATAAACTTGTGTGTGACTTATTGAAAGAAAGCAAGTTTAAGTTTAAACAACTTTAAAAGTGTTGCTAGATATATACGCGGTTCCGTTTTTTCAAAAAGTACTGCACTCCTACATGTGAAGTTTACGCCTAGCGTATTAATACAATGCGACGCTAGTTTGTCGTGTAACTCTGACGCGTTTTGTTATAGCACTGTGCAATATGAAATAATTGATAAAAAAATATTTGTGAAAAGAAGCAAAGCAAGCCAAGCAAGTTGTGACTTGTGAAATTTTCAAGCGTGAAAGTATTAAAAAATATTTTCTAGTTAATTTTAAAATACAATATTGTGGGGTCACTTGAATAAAATACAATTCAACAGAATCTTTCCAAAATTGAAATGTTTGAAGAGCACTTAATATGTGAAGTACAAAAAAACCCTTGTCTGTACGATAAATCTCATTATGCATATAGAGACAGAGTGAGAAAAGAAAATGCTTGGATGGCCATTGCAGCTACGGTCAAAAGAAACGGTAATCAAATCCACCATATGTGATTAGTGTAATATTATTAATATATTATTTTAAAATTAGTTCTGGAATGTCAAAATCGGTGGAAATCATTGCGTGACCGTTATGTTAAAGAAGTATATAATAAAAAGGTAAGGTCGAGGGAATCAGTTTCTGAGCACAAATGGAAATATTCGGAATCGTTGAGTTTTTTAAAGGATTTTGTATCATCGAGGTAACCATATACGTACATACATGTATAACTATTTACATAAATATGGTTTTTATTTTGATTTGCTTTTGTAGAAGCAAAAGCAATACAAACATTTTTGATGAATGTATAGAGTTTGTGTTAAATGAAAATGACGAAGAGCCCGCAAACAAAGTAAAAAATGAAGATCCTCTTAATGCCCCTCATTCCACAACCCCACCTGTTGATGAGAGGTCTATGAGTCCAAATCCACCAATGACAATAGTGGCTAGTAAAAAACGACGCCTAGCCAACGAAAGCAAACAAAATATATTTGGAAATAGTATGAATAGCCCTGATAATAAGCATGATTATTTCTATCAATTTTTACATCGATATTTGGAAAAAGTCGATGAAGAAGCACAAGATAATATAATAATGGAAGTGATTAATCTGGTAGCGTTGAGGGTGAGAGAAGTTAAAGATGTTCAACAAATTAATTGATTTTTATTTTCTCTTCAATATTGTTTATTGGCTTTAATTATAAACAATTGTACTCGAGAAAATCATTTGACCTAAGTTAAGCATATGGTCGCATAACATCTACTCTGCATGAATTGTGAATTCAAAGAACATCAAACTCCAAAGATCTTGTTGTTTAATATATGTATGTATGTTTTAACAATAATTTATTATTTAAACGATTTGTTTGTGTGGTTATAGGTTTGGTGAAAGCCTTGTTACCTAGTTATGAGAAGATAAAACGTAATTTTGAATTATGTGGAATTTGCTCGTTGTACTGGGTCGTTTACAAGGTGATTACGCGCAATTTAATTCGGTGGTTTAATATTTTTTGAAAACTTGGCATAACTCCTAAGAAACATGTGATAATTGTTTACATTGTAATTATAAGAAATATTTGTTCTCTTTATTGAATGGAAATATATATCAAAACTTTATAAATATATAAATAAAAATGAACAGCTTGTTTGTTAATACCAGCTAATTGCTATATTGCCAGGTTATCCCACGTTTTGATGAAAGTGCTTTACTGCCAGGGACGGTATCAGGCTATCAGCGTTATGTTGATATATATATTTATATATATTATAGACAACTTAATAATCTCTGTTTAAAGACATTTAATTGTATTTGAAAGCCCAACCGTTACAGTACAGAGATCACTGACTTATTAAATAATAACAAAAGCAAATTATACCTAAAAGAAGATTCTATCCTTAGATTAAAGCAAAGTAATTAATAGCTAAATATCGCTGTGTAGTAAAAGAATTTTCGATATGCTTATATAGCTTAGAAAACACATGTTAAGTTGTCGTGGATTTTGTTCAACTGATTTTCTTTATTGCATATTCTTGAAAAAATTGAAGTGTGTGTGTTCAGAAAAATGTTTTAATTTGTAGATCTAATCGCTAAGTATAGAAATTAATAAAAGATTTAAAGGTTTTTTTCTTTAAATCATACATTAGACGAGTTAAAAAGGAAAATAAATTATAAAGCCAATTTTGTCACCCTGAATCGTGGCATTATTCCTACACAAGATGACGCTAATTGATGTTTGTTAATTTTTGTTAGCAATGAATGTACCGTCAAAATGAATAAATTCAATTTAAATTGATGTCAATAATTAACAATGACTATACCCACCATCATAAGGGGTTAGTATCGCTTTGTCGAAATGTTTGCAATGCCCAGAAGGAGAAATCATTAAGTATATTGATTCGGAGTCGATCCAGCCATGTCTTAGACGTATTGGTGCTTTTCATAGGCAGGTTGGTTTAGAATGGACCGAATAGTGGGTATCAAAATTTGGTCCTTTTATGTAGTGGTTTATTGGGTATTAAATAAATACTTTTATTAACATTATTCATATTAAGTAAATATCAAAATAACAAAAAATAATTCTTATTCACAAACTTAAACTCATGTATTTGTTGTGTTGGCACAAAATGTACAAATTGTGGATCTACCGTCCTCGGTTATATCCGTTTGCTTATGTTGGGATGAGTAGAGAGCACAGGGTGTTTCACTGTTACCTGCAATTAAATTGAAAGCTAAAAGTAAAATGCTATAGTCGCTCAATCCGGACCAATACTACCCTACATCACTTAGCCCCTTTATTTGTGCTACAATTAGTTGCATCTGAATACGTTGCCATATAAGTGACTTTGTGAAAAAAAATTATTTGGAAAGGGGTTCTAAAATGGTCCGATTTGACATAAACAAATATTGAGCTAATTAGCTATTCTTTACTAAATTTTGTCTAAAAAATATTAAGAATTGCGATTTTTTTTATGACATAAAGACTTTCGTTAAAATAGGATAGTTACGTAGGGAGGGGTTCTAAAAAGTGGTCAGATCCGGTCTATTTTTAATAGGGAAATACATGTCTTTGCAGCTTGCGCACAAATTTACAGGAACAGAGAGAAGCATATGATTAAATCGATTTAGATTGTGATTTTGAATGGATCGGTTTAGTTGAAGGTGGGTGTGGCATTTGTTGTTGTCGTACATTGATTAAGTCGAAATTTCGATACTTTCCAGCGTCCTCTCTACTAGGTTATCTGTTACATATTAACTCCAAGTTTCAATTCTACAGAAAAAAAGTGTTTTTATTCTATTATCTCATTCTTCTTATTCCCGGTGTATCCCTATACATTATATAACGTTGTAGCCGAATATATGTGACCGTGATTTTTCTTAATTGTGGGCATGGCTACTAAACTTTTGAGCCTATTTTATGTAGGAAACTATCTGTATAATCCAAAGAATGACTGCAAAATATCAGAATATAAAATTTTTCAATTCTGCACAGGCAACAGGGGCGCAAGTGCCTAGATCACATTTGTAGTGCTGATCAAAATAAATATATTTTGTAGAGTCTTTTTCTGCTCTTCATCTTGCCAATATCAATATCATTTACTCTTACCTGTAGAGATAACGGCATCCAGATGTGATATATAGCTTTTAGCTAAGCGTAGAATTTCAATTTTCGACAATTTGCGATTATATGGTTCGGTCGGTATTAAAGTGCGCAATACAGAAAAAGCGGTATTTACACTGAATGCAAAAAAAAAACATTAAATTGGAAAATCATTGAAAATTTATGTTTCGCTGCTTGGAATACCTCTGAGTTCGACACCGTTCTCGTGCATTGACTGCATGCCTGGGTTTGGCTGGACCATTCGAAGAATCCGATTCTGAATGACTGATCTGATTATTTGAACTTGAACCCATACGAATGGGTTGAGAGTCTTGTAAATAATTCATATTTAAATGGAAATTAATTGATGTGACATTGATGAAAAAAATTTAAAAACTGAAAAGAAAACAAATGCTATCACACTCTCATTCTGTAATTTTTGACAGCTTTCTCTAAGAAGACTAAATTCATTAAATTGTAATCATGAGTTCTTATATTGTTTATGTTCTCATTGGAATTTATATAAATGTTGAGCTCACTAATACCAACTAAAAGAACAAAAAAAGTTCGCCTACAAGCAGATGAGCACATGAATGTGTAAAAAAAAAAAATGTGCACATAAAGCGCCAATCAAAGTCAGGATGGGTTTACTACTGCCGTCAAAATACATCATTGTGGTCAGTGTATGTTTCTCCACAGTTCCAAAGATACTGTGTGTGTGTGTGTGTGTGTGTGCCTCTGTAATCTGTGCTTGTTCGTATCATCGTGTGGTTGGTCTCTATCACAATGTGTGCAAAATGAATTAAGTCATTAATGATGACAAATTATCCATAAACATTTTAAATGAGTGTTTATCATTTTCATCAAATGGTTGCGTACGTGGGTAGGCCTGTGTGACTTGTGTTCCTTTAAAAACGCAATCTTGACGCACGCGAGTTTTAGTAAATATGTACACATGTTATAGGTGCCTTCACATGTATTTAAACATGACTTAAAAAATACATTTATTGTACTTTTCTTGGTATGATTACAATTTTTCCTTCCGTTCTTCATGCATACGGATGACGCTTTATTAACTAAATCAAAACGTTTGTAACTCAACGAAGTCTTTCATTTGATGGAGAGGTTTAATCGTAATCCGCCACATTTGATTTAGAAAACTAATTCTTAGGTTAAACGATTTCTACACATTGCTCGCTTTTATTTGATACGATTTATGGTATGAGAAATTCATAAACCGTTATTTGGCAATCCATTATATTTAATATAGAATAAAACAAGTAAGGAGACTGAAACTTTGGTTTAGTCCAAATCTTAAATACCCTCTACATCTACAATGGTGGGCATGGTGAATTAGTTTTTTGTTAATTGTGGGAATGATTGTTATTCGACCACTCACACTTTTGACACATCAATAAATGGAATAACTATAAATAGGTGCATATTAAGATCATAGGTCAATGTTTGTGGCGGATATATAGATTTTTGCGAATTGTGGGTGTGGCTTTTGAAACATCGATTTGCGTGTAAAAACTAAAAGTGCCTGTACAAAATTTCATCTCTATATCTCAGAATGCCGAGAGAAACAACAGACTGGACATACCTGTCCAGATCGTCTCAGTTTTCGACGCTGATCAAATATATATATATACTCTGTAGGGTCTCTGACGACTCCTTCTAGTTGTTGCAAACGGAAGAACAAACTTAGTATACCCTCATCTCTAATGTAGAGGGTATAACAAGTAATAATAAATATTATAATCAGTCAAGCCCAACCATCAAATACCCCACACCCCTCAATTAAATTTTTTTTTCTTCGAAAAATGATTCTTTTTATTTTATTTATAAAATCGAAAATGTCATTTTTTATACTTACTATTTATTAACCATTCTTTACTAAATTTTAGCAAACAAATATTAAAAATTGCACATTTTCGTTAGAGACCTTCGATTACTTTTATAATAAAACGTTGTACGCGAAGGGTTTTTAAAATGGTTTCATCGGATCCATATTGGCTACAGTCAATTATTAAACTAATTAACTATTTTTCACTAAATATTGTTAAAAAATATTAAGAATGTTGACTTTTTGCCGTATAAAGACCTATACGGCAGAGGGGTTCTACAAATGGTCCAATCTGTTCCATTTTTACTAGGATTCTTTTTTGGGCCAATACGTGTCCTTGTACAAAATTTCAATGAAAAAGTGCGTGCAAAAATTTACATGGACATAAAGACGAACAGACGGACATAGACAAATCGATTCAAATTTTGATTCTGAATTGATCGGTATAAGTGAAGGTGGGTGTGGCCGTTTAAGAGTTACAAATATTCGCACAAACTTAATATATCCTTTGCCGCAAGTGGGACAGAGTATAATTATGTCTCTGTTAATTTTTGACATTGTAGTTTCATTTTAATGACCAAGACAATTTTTTATTTGAAGGCGCAGCTGTTAACAGATTTTCTCCATTTTAAATAGGCGTGTTTGTACCAAATTTCAGCTCGATATCCAAAATTTTGCGGTCTTGAGTGTTTCAACGGTAATCAGACCCGCGGACATAGCTTAATAGATTTTGATTTTGAAGAAGCCTCTGATGTGGAGAATGCAAAAACAAATATACGATTTATTTTTAATAATTTGGAACTATTTTTATTGCTTTATTTACAAACACTTAACTCGAAGACGTAAGAAAACAATACAAAATTGAGTATATAAGGATTTCAGCGCATAATGAAAAGATTGCTCAAAAAAAATTTATTCACTTAACGTTACCATACCATTCTGACTTTTCAAAGAATATACAAGAAAAAAAAAAAAAAAAAAAGGAAAAAATAAAATACAAATCTATAGACACACTTAACATTTACGTGTAAACACTTAGGATAATGTTTTGTATGTAGGTATGTATAAAAATATAGGAGTATAGAAAAGGACATAATTCGTGGATAATGAATTCGACACATGTACGACATACATGTTTACACACAAACCGATTATAAAACTGTGCCGCTCAGAGTTGCTGAATGTTCCTTTTCTTGTGTTTAACATAACAATTAAATAGTATAAAATAGCAGCGTACATAATTTACAATAACAAACGCTTCCTTCCGTCCGACAGAAAAATAACCACAAAGGTAACACTATTTACAAGACAAAACAAAACTAAACAAAAAAAAAAACAATGTTCTATAAAAAGTTACAAGTAAGCAGAGTGTGGGTAAAAAATTATGCTTTCGAAATATTTGGATATTGTGATGAAAAAAGAAAAAAATCCACTAGTTCATTTTTGCTGCATGCAGGCCGAGAATTTTGTTGCTAAGTAGTTAACGGAACTTTTTAGATGAGAGCAGTAATAAGTTTGGCCTTGAAGTTGACAAACTTCTCACTAGTAGCCGCCACTCGCTGTTAAGAAAAATTCAAAAATAAAAATTAATGTTTACGAAAAAGAGACCAAAAGAAGAAAATTGCATAAAATTTTTACCAATATCAAATCCTGTATCAAATTGGCCAGACCACGGTTGGCTAAAACTACTAATCGTGTCACGGGGCCCGGTATACCTTCTGTAAAACCGTCTTGGGCACGATTAGCATCACTGTCACCATCACTGTCCGTGGAGCTGCTAACACTGTTTGCTGTTGCACCGCCCGCTTGCGCTTGCACACTACCCGAGAAAAGCTGTAAATTAATTCATATCATAAATAATTGATTGAATTTTCTTCTCACAGCGAAAGTTTCCTTAGCTTCCTAATTTCGATAAGTGGTAGTACTTACTCTTACTATGTCAAAGAGGAAATTGCCAGAACCAGCAGCACCTGCGTTGCCACCTGCATTGTTATTTGTATTGCCACTTAAAATGCCTCCTCCACCAGTTAAGAATCTACGGAGAAGATGTTATTAAAGCAATTATATAATTGGAAAAATATTTAGGCAGGAAACATTTTTTTAAACTGTGGGTGGGTGGGTTATTATCGATACTGGGACACATGGACGAAACTACATCGACTTTGACTGAAGCTGACCAGAAACCTATTGCGACCTTGAATAAGGGCTGCTTTCTAACAGATTGGGTTTCCAGCGTGCGTGCAGTTCAATAGGGGAATGCATCTATAAGGAAGTACCAGAAGTAAGCTTGAAATGAAATGCATATCAAAGCTGAACCTTTGCGTGTCGAGTTTTGAGCCAAAAGAAAATCGAATTTTACTTTATACCAATAAAACCTGCACTTGAAGTACACAAAAAAATCTTAAGACTTAAGGTGAACATATCCTGCAATTACAAGATTTTGAAGGCGAAGATTTGAACAAATATTTCAGACGCTGGCTGAACTTGCAGAATCATTAGAAGATGATCAAAAAATAGTTTTAAAACGTTTGCAATGATTTAAAAGTAAAGAGTTGAAGTCGTAAAAGACATCGAAAGCCATCTTTTCACAATCAAAGGAAATGCTTAAATGGAAAGTTCTTCTCAATCTACCATATTATTCGAACATGGTCCCTCTCTGTCGCTTATTTCTATCGATGGCGTATGCTTCTGTTGAACAGCATTTCCCTTCTTATAAAGTTGCGAAAAAATTAATCTATTCTTGGAGACGATTGAAGACATGTGCTTTTTCCGACGGGGAATTCAAATGCAACCAGAAAGGTGGCTAGGGATAAACCCCACTTTCAGTAGTTTAGTTTTAAATAAAAAATATTAGGTTTCCAACTAAAATCAGGGATAACTTATTCAAGATAACAATTTTTAGGTTTTTAAGGATCGTTGGTATGAGATGTTTCGATTTCAAGCGCACCTACATGAATATTAAAGAAGTGAAAATTTTTTACTTTACCTTTTATTTCTATCATCTAAATCGACTGTGTCATCATCCAATGTTAAATCGTCTAGAGCTGGTGCTGGAGATTCACCCGATGGCAGTTCATTGTTATTAATGTTGCTCGTTTCTCCATTGTTGGATTCAGGGGAAACTTCATTATTGAAACTCAGCTGTATGGTGTCAGTGTCAGATTTTTCTTGAGCTTGTTGATCTTGTTGCATAGCGGCGGCAGCAGCCTGAGCAGCAGCTTCAGCCTCTTGCACTTGTCGAGCCACCCGAATAGTTTCCTCCAATTGTTTATTAATCGCAGACAAATCAATTTGTGTATCAGTGGCGCCCTCCTTTTTTTTTCAATATTTTTTTTTTTTTATTTATGTTTTAAGTCAATAAATATCATCATCATGCAACGTTTCATGTCGTTTGGATTTTTTTGTTTATATTATATATTGTATGTATTTTGTTGTTGTTGTTGTTTTATATTACAAAAAAAAAATGGCGAGCAGCATTAATTATTTCATTTCATTGGGCATTGGATAGTGGTACGGCGGCCATTATTTACATAAACAGTTTAGTGCAATTTTTTTTTTTTTTAGTAAATACATAAAAATTTGTGTTCCATGCACCGTGTTAGGCAAAATTAGGACCAATCACCCAGTGTTTAATTATATAAAAAAGGCCACATGGGAAATGGGAAGCAAGAAAGGATAGGAGTCAGTAATGATATGATTTAAAAAATATTCCCCAAGCAGTCACCATAAACATCCATTCCATGCATGTGACAGAAATGATTCAGGAGAGTGGTGGTGGGTGGTGGTGGTGGTGGTAGGTTGTATAGTTTAAGTTTATTTAAATTTTAGCAGCGATTACGTTAGTTTTCAATCCACCAACACGTCACGTTTGATATGGTTGTTGGCAGGTTTGTACGCATGCACGTGCATAATGATGTATTTTTGTATACATTTTTATTATTGAACATTTAGCATTGATGGTATTTGTTTGTTTGTGTAGTGATGAGTCAGTTTTCATTTTTATTATTATTTTAATTTTTTTTATTTTTTTTATTTTTTTTATTTTTTTTGAAAATTCTCAAATTCAACATTGAGTTGAGTTGCGAATTAATGCACAAATCGATTTGTTTTTTTAGATATTATGTAGAAGAATGCGCATGAAAGAGAAGAAGAAAAACAAAGAAAGAAGACAAAAAGCATGAGAAATGTGAATAAACAATAACAACAATTATTTAGCCAATCTTTTATTTCCACTACATTAACGTACACATACATCCGTAAAAACAAATTCTTTCATAATTAAAAAAAATTAAAAAGAAAAAAAATTGGTTGCAGAAATAAAGTCACTACAAAATACATAAGAATATAAATACATACAATACATAAATGGAGAGTGTTTGCTTAAGGTAAACAAGTTTTTAAAAAACAAAAAAAAAAAAAACAAAAAATTAAATTGGCTTAAACCAAACCTTAAACACCCTCCACCTCCATAAACAATGTGTGCGCCATTTAGCTCATTACGTTATGTAGCCGTCAAATGAAATTCTGCGTCGAGTAAGGTTTTTCGTAACTAGCGTGCATGTTTATTATTCGACCACGGCCCATTGTTTTCGATTGTGGGCGTGGCAATTGATCGATTTTGTCCAATTTATATAGGAACCTACGTAAAGGAATTGGAAATATTTAAACAAAATTTAAGCCCAAAAGACACATAGACGGACATAACATTTTTTGATGCTGATTTAGCACGGTCTCTTCCTAAGTGTTACAAACGGAATAGTAAACTTAGTATACACCTTCGTCACTAAGGGGGAGAGTGTAATAAAATGAATTGTAAGTTCTTTCGCTGCAGCTATAATTAGGATAAGCAAAGGCTAACGGATTGAAATATAAACAATTAACGTATACGACGGGCTGATATTTTTCAGTTTATGTAGACGTAGCGTTAGTTGATGATTGTGGTTTTAAGTGTTTTTTGTTTGTTTTTAATGTTGTTCTGGATTGTGGGGGAAGTATGTGTTGTTGCTGTTGTGGTAGTGTTTTTGTACAGAATCTTTCCAATTTCTGTGTAGTAAAGATTTAAAAACAAATACAAATTAAGTATAAAATTCATATTGTAATGGGCCAATATTTAAAATACTTCAACTGCATCTGAATGCTCGCAAGTGTGACATTACATATATTGAATGCCCCCCTTTTGCAGTTCATGGAGAGATGAAGTATTTTTCGAAATGGCCTGCAGCTTGATTAGCCGCATGTAGCATGCAGCATGCAGCATGCAGCATAATATTTTCCAGACACTCACGTGTTTGCGTTAGTTCAGATTTATGGTTTGTGTAGGTGTTGGTGTTGGTGTTGTTGTGCTGATTGGTGTTATTACATTGTTGGCAATTGTAGCTGTTGAACTGTTACTGTTGGTGAATGAGTCCAATTCAATGGTTATCCTTGGATTATTGCTAACATTTGAGTTGTTCAAGTTAACACTATTGCCAATATTATTATTGTTAGCACGTGTCTGAGAACCAAGGTTGCCTTGTAAGACACTGCGCACCAATGTAGGCCCCACAACACGGAAGATTTCCGAAACTAACCGATTAACCAGATCATCAAATTGCTACAACAATATAACATAAATTTTTGAAGCCAATGCATTGTACTTTATTGATTGTTCTCCGCTGTTAGTTGAATTTTTTTTTGAAAACCCTTCAGATCCTGCCTGATCTTATATTACACTTAATTATTTGGCTTTCGAGACTGCACTAATTTTTCATTTCATCTATTAGGTCAAAGCAAGAAAGAAAACTAAATTTGGCTTAGGCCAAATCTTAAACACCCTCCACATCTACAATAGTGGGCGTGACAGGTGTGTCATTAAGCCCTCTAATAGTGTATGCATTATGTATCAGCTTTAAAGTCTAGTGTTATGTGAAGTATAGCTTTTCGAAAATTTTGGGCGTGTCTGTAATTCAACCACATCCATTTCTGGCACATCAATAGATAAGTTTATTGTTAATATGCATACAAAGTTTCAGCTTAATAGATCAATTTTTGTGGCATATATATAGATTTTGGTCGATTGTAGGCGTGGCCCTTCACCTATTTTACCCGCCTCCTTCTAAGTGTTGCAAGCGGAATGACTAACTTAGTATACCCCCATCTTATGTGGAGAATATAAAAAAATATTCTTCAAAGATTTCTTTTAAGCCTTGGCAGTGAAACCATGTCTTCCTAAAAACTAGTACTGTATGCTAAAAAAAAAAAAAAATTTATTGTGGAAGGAGAGAATTTGTCTTGTTTTTCTTTCAGGACGTAAAAAATGGAACGTGTGAAGAGCTTCATTATAAGGGGGTGGTATTATACAACTTAATTTAAAGAAATAATTTCACTTTATCATCCAACTCTCATGCCTTTTGCTACCCACTAAACCAAATGAGAGTGATAGTGAAATCGAATCCTACAAATACAGAATAGCACGATGTTGATATGAAATCGATGATAACATGCAGCTAAACTTGTGGTGAAGAAAATTATATAAAGGTGGAGACTAAATGATAATGAAAGTGTTACAAATCTAAACAAGAAACACACATAGATGGAACGCAAATACAAAATCAAATGTTTTACATACTATAGACAAAAAGAAGTAATTACTATTAAGTACAATACAATACAATACAACAGAACATAAATACAATATTACTGTAAAAGGATTTCTAAAATTATATTTTTGTATATTAAGAGGAAAAGAAAATTTAATTGAAAAGAAAGAATTTTTCTGTTTAACACGATTTGCGATGTGGTCGTTAGTAGACGATGTGTAGCTGGTGTGTTGTTGTTGTCAAATTTCTTTATATCACTGGCTTAATTAACGGGTAATAATTTTGTTATTTGAGGAGTTGTATTATTCCATTCTGAGGCTGCTGTTGTTGGTGGCATCAACGTTGTTTCATTTCTGGTTGTAACAAAATAATTTGTTGAATTTAATAAGCGGTTTAATTCACTAACAAGAGCAACAAGTTGTGAATCAGCAACATCTCGTGTATGAGGATTGGGTGATGTTGTTAAAACACTTGAGTTTGTTGCTACGGGATTAACAAGATATTGTGGGGAGTTGGTGGTGGTGGTGGTGGTGGTAGTTGTGGTAGAAGTAGTAGTAGTAGGAGCTTTGGGAGGTATTATAAGTATAGGACTATTCGTGGTGGTAGTGGTGGTAGAGGTTTCAGTTCTAGTAGGACTCGGCGGATTGGTGGTGACAGGAGTTGAACTGGTTTCGGTGGTTGGTAAGGAGGACGGGATAGCGGTGACAGGGGTTGGATTGGTTGTGGGAAGAGTGCTGAACTCAGTGGTGCTCTCTTGATCACTCACATTGTCAGGGGAGTTTGTTGGGCTGCCGTTCACATCTGGTGCAAATGTTGGTAAATCAATTTTTATTCTGGAACCACTACTGCCATTATCTGCCGCAGTAGTCACATCGCTGTCCACCTTATTAATGTTGTTACTATTATCGGCATCGTTATCATTACGAAAATCATTGCCATTACTATCGTCATCCTCATCATCATCATCATCGAAATCGCTGGCCAAATTTGGCCGTTGCGTTGTAGGACGATTACTTAATACGGAGCGCAGTAGATCTGGTCCAGCTACTCTTATCACTTGTGCTATGATACGATTCACTATTGAGTCGATTTGCTATAAAAAGTTGTGTGAAATGTTTATACAATTTATTGGTCTCTAGCAAATCAATTTAACATCGCAGTTTATTGTGCATTTCTTGGAAATTTATAAGAGTGTTTTGTTGTTGTACATGGTACATGGGTATTAGAAACAGAGTGTTCTCTATAAGGATATTGCATATCCAATGTCTAGCAGCAATGCAAGGCAAATAGTGCGAAAGTATGTCCCGGGATTAGTTGATAAAATTTTGTTACATTAGAAGTATTTTGGATAGTTTGAAAAGTTTTACAAAAATGAAATAATCAATCTTGCCAATTGGAAAATACGCTTCAAAAGTATTGTATGTATGTGTGGTAGTAGTTGTCAAAGCCAATAGAAAATGCAATGTGCAATAAATCTATAAAAAAATCTCTTTCATTAAATAAGTCTTGATTATTTTTAATTCATTTGTTGTTGCTGTTGCTGTTGCTGTTGCTGTTGTTCAAATTCTGTATCTGGCACGAAAATTGTAAGTTCCGAGGGTAAGGCGGTGTTTCCGTTCGTGTGCAATTCCGATTCCATTAGATTGTTGGGGTTTAAGGGTTGACGGGGCCCTTGACTGTTGATATTTAAAGCCGTACCCAGAATCGCTGGTCCCACGCGCTGCAGAATATTATTGACTACGCGATTTATTTGTCTATCAGCTTCCTGCAGCCCCCCAACCAGGTGCAGCAGATAAATAAGAATTTATGTATGTTTCGTTTTTATTTCTTACTCAAATAATTTTTAATAATTGATACTTAATTAGTGATTAATTATTTTGTATAACATAACAGACTACAATCTAAGGCATACACTGTACATACACACAAAGTGGCTGGTATTGTAAGAAGTGGTAGTTGTTGGATAGCTTACCTTGGTTATGTCCGGAAATAGTTCTCGTAAGAGTCCGATTGTTCTTTTATTACGTTCCGCTATGAGTTCTTCTTGATCTTTGGTGCCTAATGTCAAAACATCGATTTCCTAAAATTGTTGTTGTTAATTAATATATTATTATCATTTAAAAAAAAAGTTCTGCAGAGTGTATATATAATATATTGTCAAATGATTTTAAGTATTTTTTGCTATAAAAATAAAGTGAAAGTTTTATTGCTGCTATACTTGCATTACGTAATACGTACAACTTTTCTTCTTCCAACTCCATTGTCCCTTAAATACTCAAATAGACATAATTTACATGTAATTTGTTTTTTTTATTTTTATTTTATTTGTAAATACGTTTGCGGAACAGATGGATGCAGCTAAGTCAAGTAAGGCGTTATGCTTTGTTAAATATTGTGCGTCTTTTATGGTAAATAGGAATATTAAATAAAACAAATTACATGATAGGAAAATTATACAATTTTGCATTAAATAAACTTACTACTCGTATGTGGTAATCAGAGGGTAAGAAAATGCAAAATTAAAGTAATTTTTTTTTTGTAATATTCATACCTTCCATACCATAGCTGCACACCAAAGATATTCTGAGTCTTTGATGAAATATATAAAAACAAACGTACATATATATGGTAATAAATCAAGCTTATCTAATTTGTGTCCACACAAGTTATACGAAGTGTTCGTAATGAAATCTAAAGTCAAAGTCTCACTCATTAACGAATTGTGAAAAAATACACAAGACTTTAGCCACGTGTGCATGAATAATATTGTTGGCATGGTTGTTATGTATATTTTTTTTAGGACGGCCAATTATAAAAGCATTCGCGGATCAGTGGAGTCACTAATTATATTTCTACAAAATTTACCGTTATTAAAAGATAGACCGCACAAGCATAGATCGATTTCAAGTTAATTGCTCATTATACTTATGGATGAAAATGTATGTAGAGGGTGCAGGCTGTATGTATTGATGTGTATTGTTGTCCAAAGAAACTAAATTTAGTTTAAGACAAATGTTAAGCACCCTCCACATTCTTTTACAAAATGTGGGCGTAGCCAGTACCTGTTTACGCCACTTTATCCTATAAATAATATTCTTCGACTCGATTCTTGGGATTCTGTACAATTAATTTTTTTAATTTAATTTTGGTCCCCGCTTAATGTAAAAGTTTCCAATTTTAACTTCAAGATGAATTTTTGTTATTTGTGGGCGTGGTTATCAACCGATTTTGATCAAATTAAATAACAACCTAACAACCTGTGCGTAGAAATCATTCAAATTGTCTCAGGTTTTGATGCTAATCAAGAATATATATGCTGGCGCCTAATTTTGAATGTTGCATATAGAATATCAAGCTTAGAGTAATCCCACCCTATGTGGAGGGAGTTTTATGAAATTAATGCTAAATTCTTATTAATTAAAACTTCGTCAACCAAAAAATTTAAAGCTTATTAGCCTTACAATGTGCTATTGTTCTGATGTGACATAATCATTTGTGTGATACTGAATTATTCATAAGAATATAAATCCAAAACGAAGTTATCGTGTGTGACTAATAAATGGAAACTTTTTATTAATTTAGTGATAATTCAATTATGCAAGATTGATATTAAAGTTTGCATTTCGGTTAAGGTCAGCAAAGATTTGTAATAAACTATTAAACTTAAATATTTTTGTCTCTAATGGTCTAAGATTCTATAAATATTTAATCACTTGAAATATTTAGTTAGTTGGGTCATAATATTTTTTATACCCTCCACATAAGAAGAGTGGTATACAAAGTTTGTTATTCCGTCAGAGACCCTACGAAGTATATGCGTTTATGGTCAGCGTCTAAAACTGCGTATGCGCCATGTGTGTCTGTCTATTGTTAGTGTCCTCATAGTCATCAATTTTGAGATATTGACTTGAAATTTTATATTGATCGCAAATCGTTATTTAAAATGAAAAAAATCGGTCAAGAAACACGCCCAAAATCGACAAAATCTACACATCTGCCTCAAAAATGAACCAATGAACTTTAAATTTTGTATGTGCCAAAAGTGGGCGTTACCGAATAAAAGACACGCCCATATACAAAAAACCATATTCAGCGTAAAATTCGACACGCAAGCTAAGATGGGGTGAAATCATATACTTGCTACATCCATCGTTTGTATGTAGGTGTGGAGGGTATTCGAGACTTGGCCTTTACTGTTTATATAAAAATATGCAAAATTAAATATAAATTCTTACAATCGTGCAAGCTCGCCTTAACACAATAATATATGTAAGTATACAACACAATGTATTTATTTGACCTTGATAAGTGGCAACATTACATTGGTAATCAATTAACTAGCATGTTAGAACAATTTCAATAAATTGTAATTATAATGATTGCGAAAAAGAATTTTGAAAACCTGCCTAACAAACACTTTTTATTCATATTTGGTGCCCTTGATTTAATTTATAAGGCCTTTTAAAGAATATTTTAATAATTACATAAATATTTATAAACTGAAGACAAGGACGAATAAATCAGATCATTTAAACTCGATTGCGACATAATTAGAGTTAAACTAGCAAAATTTTTGTCCGTACGTCCTCGTGCATTATTAAATAATTTTCTGTTTCAATTGATTTATTAACAATGGTTCATAATGTAATAGAATATAATTTATAACGCCTATATATTTATCAGGTGTGTCGGTTATTCCTTTCCGGTTTTTTCGCTGAAGAAAACACGTTATATACAATGGATAGTTAAAATTTATTTATTCAAAGTATTGACCATTGATTTTATACATTTTGCCCATTTCTCAGGCAATTTATGGAACTAACGACACACCTGATAAGTGTATGTATATCACAGTTTGAAAAATTCATTTAAATTTTTTAACATTTCAGTTATTATACCCTTTATATAATACTATTCTTGTTACTCCTTATGCAAAACCCCGAAGAAGGTGTCGGTGATTCTGCAAAGTATATATATTTTTGAACCGTATCAAAAAGCAAAAAGGACCAATTTAGATCTACCCCTTAGAAGACGTTTAGAGTTCAACAGTTGGCGACAGACAAGTTCCTAGTAAACGAAAGAGCATGTGGACCAACTTGAATATTATGAGTGAGATATTTCTACTTGATACCTCAATTTTTGCGGACTTAAGAGGGTTTTAGATTCGTGGTTTCTAAATCTAGAACGTTATTGTAGGTCTGTCCGTAACATTAAACTGTTGACAATAAAGAATATTATGCCTGCCAAATTTTTCGATCTATACCTAAAAATTTGCGATCGTGACAGAAGCGCAATCGCACCTGAATTTATATACTTTTGTGACCTTCTGATGTTTACAAACGTTTGATCAAAACCAATATGCCCCTATTTCGTTATGATGATGGATATATATATAATTAATTACTCTTTAAAAGAATGAAATGAATGAAAATGAATTTTTCTCTTCATTTGACTTTAATTCAAAGACTTGTGAATTTTTTGAGTGTAAAACAAAAAATTGTCATCTTTTACAGAATAATAGAATTATTATGCATTGAATTATATAGGAAATTATATGAAAGATCCAACGAATGAAATAGGAGGATTAGACGTTCAATAAATCGAACCAAGGACTTGTTTTTGAAAATGTTATTTTCATTAAATTTAAAAAACAAGTAATAAATGAATCGTTTCAAACTATGCTTTGTATGTGTACAAATTGTACTAATAACTTATTAATAAACGAAAAAAAAAACTTGAACAAGCAATTAAATATGCACATACATTATGCTACAATACGTAAATATGCTGCAACTCAAAACTTTCCAGTTTTTTGTGATTGCGCCACAAATCCTGAAAATTATGACACAATGGCATACAAACCTATATTTATAAACTAAACTTTATTAATAAAAAAAAAAAAAAAAAATAAAAATTAAAATACAATAACAACTCGAGGCTCTACAGCCAGTTGTGTTATGAGCGATTATGAGTGAATAATATTTTCAATGCTGTGTTTGTAGTAATGATTGTATTCAATCAACAGGGCGTTTAGATGCCCAACATAATGAAATATTTATTATATAATAAGCCGTACTTAGACTGCCCAGCTATAGCCAGCTATAGCTTATTATATAAGGTTGTTTATTCTTTCATTAGGACGGATCTCTAAATGATGGGAATTTCCGTGACTATATGTTGCAATTAAAATGTTGTCCAGACATAAAACACTAAACGCTATATCGTTCAAGCTTTTCACCCAATTGTAAAACAAATCTATTAATATTTTGCAATTTATTCACAATCGTTTAATGTACACATGTACAGACTTAATGCGCTTTAATATTAATTGTGACTAAATGCAATCAAGTTTTGTGATTTATATCACTACGGCTGACTTGATTGTGTTATATAAAATATTTTGTATGGTTTTTATGTACAATCAGTTTCTCAAAGACCTTAATAAATATATTCATAAATAGGCGCTACTAAGTAATAAGTGTTCTAGTAAACGTTTCTTGCTTTGAAAGCATGAAAATACAACATAGTCATTCAGAAAGGGATTCTGCATCGATTGTCATAATAAAAGGTGGGTTTCTGTTTAACCGTTTTAGAGTTACAAACATCCGCTCAAAGTTAGTATACCCACTACTACAAGTGGTTTTCGTTAAGTATATAAATTTCAATATTTTAAGAAATGGAAAATAACAACTTGTGTACCAATTATTAAAAGCAGCCTTTGTTTACTAGGTTAACTAGATTCTAAAGGAGTGCCAGTAGTTATAATTTATACAATTTTTTGCCTTTATCACTTCTAGTGGTACTACTATTATTCGATTAAAAGACATTATATATGAAATATTATTTCTTAACTTTGGGTTAATGTAACCAAATGCAAACGTACGCACTGATGTTGATGAAGTAGAGTTTTATTGTGAGTTGTATGTTTTATTAAAGAGATAAGAATATATACACATAATATGTCTATTAATGAAATTTTGAAATAATTTACTCTTTACACACTCCACATAAGATGGCGGGCTTACCAAGTTTGTTATTTCGTTTGCAACACTAAAGATCCTGATCAGTATGAAAATCTGATTTGATTTGGACATATATGTCCATGATTTAATATAGTTGAGATTTATGTTACTGCTTACTTTTTAATTCATCATAATATAAGAGACACGCCCCTAACTGTTGTTTACTAATTTACTTCGTGTAGCATCCGACTTGTTATTTGATATATAACAGATGAATAAAATGAGCGTATTTTAGCAACAGTTACGCCCATAATGTATAAAAAATATACTTGACTTGGAATCGGTTGTGTAAGTTGACCTACACCATCCTTGGTTTTTTTACTTGTTGTACTTGTTATAATTATAAATATCATAGCTAAGCGATTATCAAGAATTTACAGCAGTTTGCATTGTAATTGAATCGATCGTATTATTGTTCGTTTTATGAAAACCTTAAGTGATTAATTATGACAAACTATTGAAAAGTATTATACAATATAATTAATGGTTTATAAGTGCCTTAGGTGTACAAAAGTTTTATACTTCCAATCAGATGGTCAGATTAAAAAAAATCATACCGTTGAGGTATGAATTTTGCGATTTAAAGAAAACATTTGCAACTTTTTAGAACTTGATACCATTTCATTAATTAAATATTGAGTAGAAACCAATATTTCATTCATTAAAGTTTTTTGTTTAAAAATAATTAAAACATTTCCTAAAAATAATTAAATTTAACATTTTGGAAATTCATTGAATTTCGTGCCATTTTAAGTCATTTATTAAATTTAATTCAAAGACTTGTAATAAATATGATTTCAATCATTTATATTTAAAGAATCAAACGAATTATAATCCGTGGAATTGAAGTCAAAGGATGACATCAATTCAACTGAGATGAGTCAATGAATTAATTCATTGCATATTTATTTGTTTTGATTTAAAAAAAAAAAAAAAAGAATGAATCTTTGCAAACTATGTTGTGTAGCCAGTTGAAATCTTTTTTGAAAATATTGCTCCTTCCATAATAATTAATAAGAAAGGAGCCTTCTGATAATTAAACATTAAATTACGCATTCATTGCTAATGAATAAATTAAATTGACTGAAATCGCTCGAAGTAGCGAGTATCTAAAACTTGCCTTCAGTTAAACTATTTTCGGTTAGTTTCTTTTTACATAATATTTTATAAAAAATATTAACGAATTTAGTGCTTGGTCAGCATGATGTAATTATTAAACAGAGTAATAGTAGAACGTGGTACAACATGCAACAACTTTTTTTGTCGTCTGGGCAGCACACATTCACTCACTTGTAAGGTGTGTTAAGAAACGTGATTAAGTTAATGGAAAAGTGTAGCAGTGACTTGCTGTTTTTATACCTTCCACATATAGTGGAGGCATTTTAAGTTTGTCAATCCGATTGCAACATTTAGAAGGAGGCATCAGAGACCCCACAAACTATATATATTCTTGATCAGCGTCGAAAACTGATCTTGAAATTTGTTACGCACATATATATTTATCCCTTTCAACAATGTGCCCAAAATGGGCGTGATCGAATAACAGTAACGCTTAAAATTTGCAAAATTCCATATTCTACGTAAAACTCAACAAACGGTCAAGTAAAACATACACTGCTGCGCTTCCCCTTGTAGATGTGGAGGGTACTTAAGATTTGGTCTAAACCAAGTTTAGTTTTCTTACTTATTTACCGTTAAGTCTGTGAACAAAAGCCGGCTTTAATATAAAGCTTACAAAGCTTTGCAATCATATGTTTCTAGTAAGTGTTCGTTGTTGGAAAAGTACCACACAAAACAAATTTTATGTAGTATATGTTGCAGTTGTTAAAAGTTTTTCCTTTGTGTGATAATACAAGGAACTGGTTTGTATGGAATTGCATTTACCCACAGATGTGTATACAAATATATTTTTTGTATGTTTCTGGTAATAAATAAAAAAAACGAGCGAATACTTGTGCACAAATTTTAACGCATGACTAAATTTTTTGGGGAGGCAGTTAATCTTAAATTTATGTCTATGTATGTAAGAAATACAAGTTCGATTATTAAGCAAATAAGCCTAATTGATATATATGTGTGTGTATATATAGAGTACACGTGCGAATGCTTAACACGTTAATGCGTCAGTCTTACTAAAGAGATGTTTGTCAACGTGTAAGATTGGCAGAAAATTTGCTTACCTTTCCATTCGAAAGTGGTATCTGTAACACATCCAGTTCTTGGTTTTCCCCACCTGGCAATGGATCCGGCACTGGAGCGGCTATTACAAGCGTCAGCACACTACACAGACACGCAATTCTCAGCGTACAAGGTTTCATGTTGAACGGGAGTTAGTTCTGTTGCCTTTGTTTCCTATTTGGTTACAAATATAAATAGTTAACTTAATAACTACTTCACTATGGAAATGAAGGGTTCACTTTTAAGTAAACTAGAGACTTTTATATATAAGCTGAAAAACACAAAAAATAAAAAACAAAAAAATTAATTATGAAAAAATTAACCCGTTGACATTTTATAAATATGTGATGAAAATTCAAATGAAATGGATGAATATTTTTTTCATATTTAATGCATTTTGTTTTTAATCCCATTTTAAGTTCAAGGTTGAATTTATAATTTTTTCTCTTTGACGCTGTATTGCTTTTGGTTATCTTCACCATGCTGTTACACGCAATATAATAACTTAGTTGATGATATTTTTTTACGGTCAACTGCTTAAGTATTGCGAGATGAGTGGAGATGATTATGAAATTTTTCTTATTATACATTGATTAGAGAAAATTATGTGACCCGAAGAAAAGTGAAAAAAGCTAAATTTGACTTGGACAGATTTTCATCTACTCTACTTGGGACTTGGCATGGGTGTATGGGACCTCAAACTCTGTCTGCCAAGAAGAGGCATTTCTGTTAATTGTGGGCGTATAAATGTTTGAAGAAATTATTTAATTTCTTGGGTAAATTTTAAGATATATATATAATTGTCAATTCATGGGAGTGGCCTATCTTAAGTTGTCGTTAATAACTTTCATTCTCACTTTATAAAAAATATATCATAAAACCACAATTGACTTTGGGCACATTTTAAAAGTTCATCCAGGGAGAGGAAACGAGAGTCGGTATACAAAAGTTATTAGGTTAGAGGAGGGAAGGTCAATTATCAAGTTCACCACCCTTTAATTTGAAGTTTTTTCGGAAAATTTCAACCGTTGTCGGGACCGTTTTCGTTACTCATGTACTTGCAAGACGGATTCTGTATCAAAAATGTTCTTTATAGGTAAATTGAGGGTCTGTATGCTATATGATGCCGCCCATTTTTTAGTATTCCGATGGATAAATTTTTATAGTTTAAAAGGCAGATGTTTGTTACATGTGGGCGAAACTTCAATTATTGCGCCCGTGAGCGTTTTCGACGCATTTTGTTAAATTGATTCAGATTTTGATGGTAATCAATAAAATATATACATTTTTGGATGTCTGACGACTCCTTCTGGTAGTTATATATGGCATGAAAAACTCTTCCATACGGCGTATTTTTTTCATCATATTTTACTAAGAAAATATTTTTACAAAACATGTACGATTTAACAACATATAGGTAACCGAAAAAAATTTGATAATTTTCAGTCGAATCGCTAACAAAATTAATGTTTTACATGAAAGACGTTGCAATGTTTAGCCAACGAAAGTGTGCGTTTTATGTTTAGTGCTGTTGGCGTGCACGTTAAGCGGAACGGTGTACACATGCATATACTGTATATGCACCTATGTATATATGTATATGAATATAAATATATAAACAAGATGGTTTATATTTCTTTTCTTTTCTTTCTTCTCCACTCATTGTCTGTTACGTCATTCGTAAATGGTTAAGTGTGGTAGTAGTGATGTGTGCGGTTTTTGCTTACAGATGACTGCACGCTTTATGATTGTCGCTGTTGTTATTGTTGACATATTTGTTGTTGTTTAAATGCTACATTTTCTGGTTTTGTGTTTATGAGTAGTTGGTGTTGGTATTGGTGTTTTTGACAAACAACCGAAAATTGCTACCTAAATGTATTTCACTTTCATAAGGAATTCCGCTTACAGGTGTCATTGTATGTAAACAATTTTCAATATTTATGTACATTGATCATGTTGTACCTAAACATTAATTATTAATATACAGGTTGTGGCAGAAAAAATGCATTGTAGCAAAACAACAACAAAGTAGAAATTATGCGCAGTAAAGGCTGATGTTTTATCAACTATTTCCGCTGAAGAATAATGAGATGAAGATTCCTTTAACTTTTATTAAGTGTATTTTATTTTATTAACACTGTGAAAACTTTGCTTGAATAGCAACAGGTGGACGCGGAATGTCCATGCTATTCAAAGACGTCATCATATATTTATTAATTTTTTAAATAGCCATCCATGCAGGAGAGTTACTATAGAAGCCTATGCAAGGCAATGGTTAGAAATTTAGAGAAAAGGAGCAGATGTGACAACATAAGGGCTTACGGGAAGCACCCCAGGAGGTTCATTTTCCTTTAAGCGAACAATACGTTTCATGAACGAAGATGTTTTCAAGCTCCAAACATAAATTTTGGCCAATTTGAATTTTCCTTTTATGTAAAACTGTAAAAGCAAGTGGAAATCCTTGCGTATTAGACAAAGGGCAGGACAAGTTTAGTATATTTGTACACCCTCCCCATAAGATACAAAATTTACCAAGTTTGTCATTCCATTTGCAACACCCAGAAGGAGGTGTCAATTCGCAATATGGACACGCCAGTCCACATATTCTTTATTGAACTGAAAATTGTTAAATAAATTAAGCAAAGACGTAAGAGCCAAAAATCTGCCCATCATTTACAATAAATGAAGAATTATTATAAAAACTTGAAATTTAATGAAAATAATGAAATAAAATAAAATTTATTTGTTGGGGATTTCGACGATACAAACGATAGGTATCTGCCATGATTTAAGATTTCCCTTAAGCCAAACTTATTAAATTCTTTGTTATTAAAGTAAAATAAGAAAAAGACTTTTTTCTTAAAAATTGAATTAAAATCATTATCATCTACATTTTAAGGTATTAATGTGATAGAGACGTGATCGGTTTAAGTTAAAGCTTTTTCACTTGTTTTTTTTTTTTTTAATATGTGAGTGTTAATGGAAGATGCAAGAGAGAAGTGTCCGGTTTTATTATATTATAACAATAAAATACAATAACAATTAAATGAATATTTGCCTATAATTAGAGGGAAGTAGGCAATTACCTATAAATACTGTAGATTCATTACTGTAGTTTATTTATACACACATATAATAAAAATATTAAGTTTACGACATATCTTAAATACCTTCTATATGTGGATATTTGTGCAGAGATAGGGCGTGGCATTTACATGATTAGGTAAACTAATAGTGTATATATTAAACCAAGATAAATGCTGCGTTAAAAACTTTGCTTATACATTTTGAGGGAAAATGCTGTGTTGCCACGCCCATTTTTGGCACATGATTTTTTGTGATCGATGGATACATTTTTGTTAATATGGGCGTGGATGTCAATGCTGATTTCGCCCCATTTCAATAGAAACTAAAATACTTTGTGACAATTTCATGAGAATATCACGAAATTTTACGGCCATGGCAGTTTGGCGAAAGAAAGGACAGACGGACTCTTATGTTTACAAAGGTATTCATATTTATTAAAAGTAGTCTGAGTCAATGTTTCGAACACCTCTATTTTTTATACCTATTTTCATAGATTTTGAAATCTTATCAATTTTGAAAATGAGACTTAGACTACTTTCCAAATTATGGGTACGTCCATATATATTTGTGTGTTGGACAACCTGAATAACAAACTTAGTTTACCACTTATTGTGAAGAGTTTAAAGACTTGGTTGACGGATTTTTTAGTTAAGCCTAATAGATTAGTCTCGAAATAACTCAAGTGCCATAAAATTCTTTATTTACAGTAGTTATTTAACAAATTTATATAAATGTATGTATTTATATATGTAAATGTAGGCATGTGTGCATGGCACTTGTAACCATCACAGCCATTAACATGTAAGTGGATTTGAATTGTTGTCCAATGAATGATGCAATAGAGCAAAAACGATTTGTTTTTATTGATTTGGAAAGAAGAGCTTTTTTGTTAACTGATGATTGATTCATTGTTATTATTCTGTTCCTTGAACCAACCAACTCATAGAAAACGTTTCTTTAGACGTGAATTTTTATTATGTGAAGGTTTACGTTTGGCAAGTAAATTTTTTATAAAATTTATTCAGTTACACGTACAATATATATTTTTTTGGTTTTTTGATTTTTTTGTAGCAACAGCTTATTAGATGTTTGATCCTCTACATGTATTCAAATATATAAAGTATAGATTATTGTATGTATGTAAATAGAGCGTACTTTTGTTTGGACATATACACACGCACTACACACTATATTCACCGCAAAAATATATATAAAACATAAAACAAAGACTAGACGCGTTTACAGACGAGTGTCCAAGCTGTTAGAGTTGCAAATCATTACTAATATATTTTTATCACACAACAACTGTCTAAGCTTAATTATGCCTATGCCAGAACACTCACTAAACATACGACCTGTAGCACTTAAAAGTGAACTGAAAACGAAATTGAAACCAAACACTAAAGTCAAAAGATTAAAAACTCAACAATCACTAAATGAGTTAAGCGAATAACTTTGTTTTCGTCAATGCAGACTTGTCTCTAAAGTGTTTCTCTTAACGCTTGCGAGTAGAGCTGCCTTTTGCCATAAAGCCCTTACTTAACTGTTTCAATGTACGTAAAATAAAGAGTTCTCTTACTCAATGAAACATTATCATACTGCAGACTCTCTTGATTTTATCGAAGAAACAAAAAAAAAAAAATTCGAAACTCGTTTTTCAAGCTCATATTGAAATTGAAAGTTAATTTGTATATTGAGCGTGAGTGTGTTTTTTTTTTTGAGAGAGTATTAAATAATAATAATTTTATCCTCAATCAGTTACAGCAAAAACAAAAAGTCGTGTTTTTTTCTTGTTTGATTAAACTCC
Organism: Crataerina pallida; assembly: GCA_949710015.1. Taxonomy (NCBI): domain Eukaryota; kingdom Metazoa; phylum Arthropoda; class Insecta; order Diptera; family Hippoboscidae; genus Crataerina; species Crataerina pallida. Next base: position 20,798,613 of record OX453291.1, read on the forward strand.
GGTTTGTTTGGCACTGCTGACACCATTTTCATATCAAAGATTGGTTAAAAAAAAAAAAAAAAAAAAAAAAAGCAAAACAAACTGGATTTTGATTTTGTTCAAAATCGAAACTGGATATTTTTTTACTTAGTTTGTACATATGTAATAATTAGATTACTGCTACGTCGATAATAACGCAAGCACATGGTAACAATTACAATTTTGGGTACAGACGGTTCCATTTATGGTAAAAGTGTATTTTTTAGTAAGAAGCTATTGAACTTCGAGAATCGTGCTGTTATGTAATGCGAAAATTGATCAAATTGGATTATTGAAGAGACCAAGACCTATTTTTACAATACACACACTTTGATGCCGGTTTATGTATAAACCCTCTACCTTAGTTTTTTATTCCATTAGATTTATGTGATTACAGGTGCTTTGGTTATTCCATAAAATATGTTTATTTTTTAATGCAATTAGTTTCGTGTATCACACATAATATTTATGCGTCTACTACAGAATTCTCTTAAGGGGTATTATTACTATTTATGTGGGCTCTCTGTACCCGTGCTCTCAGTTCAGGAGTCGTAGGTTTTTAAAGTAGCTCAATATTTTCCTGGGCTCAGAACTAGAGATTTCCTCTGCTGTTATCACATATATAAGGTGTAAAAAATTTCGATAATGTTAGAGGTTTAGATGAGATTTTTTGCAAACGTTGCGTACATTACATTCATTATATGGTTATTTCGGTACTTAGGTATTAACGCCACCTATATATTTGGCGCTTTTTAAGTGCTGCCAATCTAAATTTGTTTTTTTTGACGCCATTTTTTAGTGCTACGGAAATGCGTGTTTGGATTTTGACAAAAACTGAAAAAGGAGCAATTTGTTGAAGCAAATTTTTATTATCTACAGTTACAGACATATGTGTTCCTCGGCAAGTTTGTGCCAATGATGGTGGGTATAAAAATTAAATTGTACTTGGGATAAATGTCTTGCTTTGCTGCGCCCCAAGGAACCAATTATTACTTATAAATATGTTAACTAAATTGCAACTTCGTAGCTCATAGGTTTTTGTCAAATGTGGGCGTAGCAGTCTATACCGATTTAAGTCAAATTAAAGGAAAACACAAAATTGCTAAATTTCCATGCAATCCCAAAATTTATTATTTTTGTATTTTGTGTGTAGACCTATGTGTTAAAAAGTTGCGAAAACGTTTGTAGGAAACGCCCATAATTTAGCGCAAAATTCGCTTTTTGAGATAAAATGGAAGAAAAATCAAAAGCATGCCACGCTCAGAGTCAAGTATAAGTTTAGAGGGTATCTCAAATTAGGTCTAAACCAAATGTATTTAGCATGCAATTAATACAAGTTAATCATTTGCTTTACAAATTTTTTAAGAAGTTTGCTCCTTCTTGTCACCTACGTGACATAATCTCCATTACTAGTAATTTAAATAGTACATCAACACATGCACATTAATCGCATTTACGCAACATTATTAAAAATAAAGTCCATGAATTGACATGTAACATGTCTGCGCAACCTTCTTTACAACATAACGTAATATAATTAAGTTGTCAGTTAAGTCAAGTGAAGCAAGGGGTGTCGCGCTTATGAAAAACTCCTCTGTCACACTTGTTCTTGATTAAGGTCATCATAGCAGTGATGTTGGATACATTTCGAGTGACTTCGAGCCGGAAGTTTAAAAATAAGCCAAAATTTATTGCACTTACTTTGTCTCTCTTTCCATATTTGATTTGATGAAAACTGGCTTTTGCCAACTTTTGCTTTTTGGTTATAGCCAATGGTTTACCTTCACACAAGCAGAAAACACAAAGAAAAAAAAAAATCATTCAGAACAACTATTTTTATATGTATAAGTGATAAAATTGTTTTTTTTTTTTTAATAATAAGTTGAAGGCTAACCACTCTCAACACTACATTCATATGTATGTATATGTTTTTTCTTTTTCTTTGTGCAATTGCAGACATTTGTTTAATATTGTTATATTTTTCATTGTTTTGGTTAAAGTCTAATGAAATAAAATATATGTTCCCTTCCCTTTTATTACGGGTTGTTGTTATTGTTTTATAGTGTTGTTTGTAATTATGATCGTTAGGTTATGTTATGATTGACAGAATTGCTTATACGCCGAGTCGGACACGATTTATAATTAACATAATTTTGGCTGTTTGTTTTTTTTTTATTTTCTTTAATTTTATTGTTATTATTGCACTAATTAAGTATATAAAGTTTGTTCATATATTTGTAACTGGCCCATCCACCTTCAACTGATTCAAAATTAAAGACTGAATCGATTTGACTATGTTTGTCTGTCGGTCCAAGTGAATATTTTTTAGAAGGTAAAGGTCGCATTTTTTGAGATATTTAGACGAATTTTTGTACCAAAATATTCTGCGTATTCTTCCAAAGGGGAACTCCTTTGAAATTGGATCTTTTTTAAAACATCGTTCATCGTAGGAAGGAAGTCTTTCTAAGGCGCAAATGATCTTAATAATTGACAATGCCAAATTTCGGCCCGATTGGACCAGTTTTAGAACCTCTTGCCAAATAATGATATTTCACGAAGTGATTTATAAGTCAATGTCTCGCTACTTACTGCTATATTTAATCTAATTGCAATTAAAAATTTGTGGAATTATGTGGTGTAGGTTTTTTAGATGGCGAGCTTGTCCAAATACAACATATTCCCTCTTTTTTATTATTGTTGTTTTCAGTGCAGTTTTATGTTTAGTTTTTGCTAATTTAAAAATTATAAATTAACAAATCATAAACGTTCATATATATGTACATATTTTATTGTATTGTATGATGCGTTTGCGTTTGTACATATGTATACGAGTATATGACATATATCCATATAAAAGTGGTGGCGATTACTTAACATTTTCTAATAAAATTAACGATCGCATCAGCTAAATGTCAAATGTTCATATATATGTAGATGCTGAAAAAGAGATAAATTTTCATCAATATTTTTGTTTCAGTTCATCTTAAAGGTCTCACATAAGCATCATATATTAATGGAATAAATTTTTCAAATTCGAACATTTTTTCACAAAATTAAATAAAAATTGTAACAATAATAATTATTTATATATGTAAGCGTAACCTTGCAAGTGACCCCAATCAATTTTTCAAACACATCCATTTAATCATATATTTCCACAATTTTAATATTTTGCAAATTAAACCACAGTCCACTTTTTCATAATTGTAGGCACATGTATGTACATAAATTATTAATTTCAGTGTAAACTATCGCATTAGTGATATATTTTGAAACGCACTTTACACTGTGAACGTACGAATCGAATTGGAATTAGTTTAAGGTGAATTTAATTTGATTATTTAATTAATTTCATAATAATAAAACGCAACACAAAATCGCATAAACATAAAGAGTTGCAATATATTGCTGCAATTTGTCTTCTCAAAAATATAAGATTTGTGTGTGCTGTGCTGCTTTTTATTATTATTATTATTATAAGTATTGCACCAAGAGATGTTTAATTAACATATTGCACATAATAGTTTCTTTTCTTGTTAATATCATAAAACCAATTAATATTAATCATAATAAATAAATATTATGAAAGGCGTCTTGTTTAATATATTACAATTATACTTAAGTTTTGTGGTTCTAAGTAAAGAATGACTTTTTTCTTACAGCTAATAACAACAAATGTAGTTGTTTAAAGTTAAATGAGGCGTAACTCTTAGTAAATGAATTAATAATTGTTTGTTATCTCAACAAACACTTCAACAAAGTTTTAGTTAAGCTTTTAGTAATAATACAAGAATTTTATTGAATTTCGCATAATGGGTGAAGCAATTAATTTTTTAACGAAACATTAAAGACACGAACTTTTTGCTACAATTGCTTTTTATACTTAGCTTGTCATTCCCTTTGCAACACCCGCTAGGAAGCATGTATCTGTTTGTTGTTGACACTCTAACAGTCGTAAGTTTTGGGCATGGTCAGATAACAGACAATAAACAGCACTCAGGGGAAAATTCGAATCATAAGCTGATACATGAAAATGTAATCAAGTTTTTGCCATGCCATGAAGGAGGTGGTGTGGGGTATTTAAGATTTGACTTAAATTAAATTTAGTTTTTTTCTTATTTGTTAATATGTATGTAGGTCAGATAAAACACGTATTAAGCAATAATAATTATAGTTGGCTTGGATCAAATCTTAAATGCCGTTCACTTCTAAGTAAAAACTGTGAGAGTGGCAGGAACCTGATTGAGTCCTCTGCTTATGTATGACAACTAACGAGTTGATTTTAGGACGAAGTATACCCGTAAACGTATCTTTCTTCCATCACGCCACTTTTGACAAATCTGTGTATAAAATTTCATTTTTGTAGGTCAGTTTTTGTGCCTGATAGATATATTTTTATGGACTGTGACACAAAAAATGAGCGATAAAGTTTAAATTTATTATACGTACTTATAATTAGCCCTTCCATCGACCGGCTAGAATATACCTAATGATTAGAATGATAAATTACCATGAAAAATTATTTATTTAACCAAATGGTTATAACTCATCTCCATATTCCATTTGGAATAAATCCCACATTTTTTATTCTTCAATTAAAATTAATTATATTATATTAATAATAATAAAAAAAAAAAATTAGATGACATAAATAAAAATGCGATGGTCGATCAAGCTAAACCATTCATTATTATGCACCAACTATTTTTTTGTCTCCTATAAATAATTTATAACTGTTTCTTATTTATTCGACCTGTTCATATTGTATAATACGTTTTTTAAAATTTGACCCTGAGATATCTTTATTTCAAATCCAAATACTAAATAAATAATTTATGAAAACAAAAAAGAGGAAAAAAATTTGTTACACAAAATATTTCAAAAACTTGAATACTTATCATGTGTCCGATCTGACTTAGATTCAGTATAGATAAATTTTTGGTTGAGGAGCTATTGTTCACCGAATTCCAATGAATGTTATGAATTTCAAATTTGTATAATTCATTGAGAAGTGGCATGGTTTGATGAGAAATATACTTGATCCAAAGTATGTCATCTCATGTAAGCCAAATCTGGAATTTCCACCATCTTCCTAGTTAGAGAATAAAATACCATTTCTTAAAGTAAATTTTATATTTATATGTTAATAAGTAGGCACCAAGCAATTGATTTGAAGGAATATTTTGTGGTGCAGTTGTAGAGTGATAGATTTGAAAACGATATATTGCCAGTCAATGAACCACTTTTGCCCATTTTCAACAATTTACTTTTACCATTGATGAAGAATGATGAAGAAGATGCTTAGGACGTCATTGTGAGCCCGATTTTGCCGAATTGCGAATTGTAGAAAACCTCGAAAATTGCATTCATTCAAATTTCAGTGCAATGTCTTCATTTTTACGACTGTGAGAAGTCCAACAAAAAAGTGTATTAATCACTTGGACACGTGGAAGGACAGATTGACAGCATCAACTTTACTATTGATGCTGATCAAGAGGATACATATATATGTTTTTGAGGGTGAGGCTCGGCCGCTTTTGATACTTACAAACGTCTGAACAAAAAAAGTTTATCCACCAATCATTCAGATGATGGATATAAAAACATAGACAAACCAATGGACATCAATGGTATCTTCAAGAATTAAATGAAAACTTAATATTCTCTTTACAGCCGTCGCTAATCTGTCGTTCCGGTGCCGAAGTGCATTAATTTAAATACTTTTTTCTCACTCCATAACTTAGAATTACTTTAAAATTAAGTTTTTATAAAAGATGCCAAAATTTAATTACGACTGTAAAAAGTTTGCCAACCTCTGATATAGGATGCAAAAAATGATTCAAATTGAAGTTTTTTTAAATCAAAAAGTATTTGCAAATGCAAAGTTAAAGGTTTAGAGACAGAAAAATTATCAGTATTGTTGGATGGCATAACTTTACAACATATCATTATTGATTATGTTAAAGTTCAATTCAATTGAACTGTTAAACATTGAAGCATAAAGTATAATAATAATAATTACACGTCACAAACCATTATCATGAATACAGACGGACCATACTTTATTAAAAACCATATATACAGACATATAGTCCATAGAAAGAGAACAGTGTCTCCTTGAAATTCAAACTTAAAGGTCTTCATCACATTTTGCCAGGAAGGAAATGTGCATAAATTTTGTCTTCGGTTAATGTTATCAGTGTGTGTAAATCTAGTGAATTTAATTTCCGTAAAAAATGCCAACTTTGGGATAAATGCAAACATCAAACAAGCCTTAACTGCCTACAGAAAGCTAAAATCCTATTCGACCTCCAAAGAGTTGAGAGCATTAATTATCATAAGTTTGCTGAGTGGTGTTAAGCAGGTGGAACAGGAGATGCAACAGCAATACTTCAAGACTTTCTACAAAAGTCATGAGTCAAGTGCAAAATGTGTTAACAAAAATTCATAAAATTCAACAATAATTATACAGAAATAAAAATTTTTGCATATTTTTAATTTATCTATAGATTTAATTGTGAAGAAGATAACTCTATATTTAAAAAGAAAATGCAAAAAATTATGATTATAATAAAATGCGTATGAGAGCGCTTCGCCAGAAAGTCTTAAACATGACAATTATGATTTTAAAAACGTAGGTGAAAAAATACAAATTATGAGACACAGCTCTTTGAAAACCACCAGCGCCATGAAATATGGGCTAAATAAAAATAATAACCAAACAGTCAATTTCCTATTGAATCAGATGGAAGCAAATACTTTGTTTAAAATGGTTGAAAAGGAAGATACAAGGCAAGATGACGAAGCAAATTTGGCTAAATCGATTAAAAGGGTGAAAAGAGAAAGATACAGTTCAAAACCCTTAAAAACTCAGCAGAATTTGGAACAGCTGATAGTGACATTTCTTCAAAAATTTTAAAATATATAACGCCTTGAAATTTTTTGAAATCAAATATTCAGAGAATTTTCCAACTTTACTCGCGCAACAATGGCACGCAAAAATCTGAACTTGATGAAATTACTCAACAAAAAATGTAAAAAGAAGCTGATTATATTAATAATAAGGATAAACGGAAAAAGGAAAGTATATTTTCTTGTAAGGAAAATATAATCAACACCATTACCAAGCCAAGCAAAAAATACTAAAGAAACAGGTAAAATTATGAATGAATATGTACCCCCAACCATTGCTATTGACCATTTAATTTATAACAAGCAGGAAGAACTAAAAAACAGGGACGAATGATGTAGTTTATCTCACAAGTAATTTAAGTAAGGTAAGTAAGGGCAAGTCCATTGAGAGAATGTGAATTCGTAATAAAAGAAGTTATCCTTAGAGTGAAGGTGATCCAGAAGCAGGTTTATTAGTGGCAGCACTTACCGAAATCATTTTCAACTTATTTGGGGTAAATATGCCATCATGTGTTTTATATAAATTTAAAATATGTTTTTTTCGTACAACAGCGCAAAGGATTTTAAATCTTAAAACGACTTTATCTACACTTATAACTATATCTGGTTTCTTAGAGGTAAATATATGATTTTTTACACCCTATTTATAAGTTGGGGAGTATGCTAAGCTCAAATTTCCGTTTGCAATACCCAGAAGCAGGCGTCAGAGATTCTACAAAATATATTCTCGAATAACAAACATATCAATCTGGGTCCATCTAGACAAGTGTGTCCATGTATTCGACTCTTGTTGGTACTCCCACATTGAGAAATTTTGAATTTACTTAACGTGAAATTTTGTTTTAAATATAGACACACCTAGATCGGTATTTGAATTGGGCAAAATCGACAAATTTATTACTATCCATGTTTTATTGTGACAATAATGAGCGTGTTTCGATAACAGACGCGACCACAATTTACAAAAAAACCTTATTCAACGTAAAACGTGACTTGTATGTTGATGAGTACAGGGCGCATTCAAGTTCCTGCCACGTGCACTGATTGTTATGACGTGGAAGATCTTTAAAGCTTGGCCCAACCCAAATTTTAGTTCTTTACTCGTTTTTCATAACTTTTCTCACATCTATAATCTTACAATTTCATTGTTTTATAAAAGATTCTATAAATGCTGTCATCATTTTCGATATATTCTACATCATTTTCAATTGAAATTGGTAGAAAGGCATTTTAAATTGAGAAAAACACATTTGAAATTGGAAAAATATGGCACATTTATAGCTTTGTAGCTAATACAATTTTTTCCCAATTCCAAATGCAATCTCTCAATTTCCATTGCCTTTCTACCAATTTCAAACAACAACTTAGAATCCATAAACCAACCAAATCAATGAATTTTCCCATAAATAGTATTGTCAAAGTACAAAGAAACAAAACATAATTTCTTCGAAAGAAACGATTCCACTATGATGGAAAGAATGCAAACGCAAAATGATTTCTATTCATCTGGTGCGATTAAAAATATCGTTCATAAAATAATCAAGCAAATCGTTAGTGTTAGATTTAGTGATTCTATGGGAGTTTGGTTGGTTTAGTATAAGGTTCAAATCAACAACATTTTCAAGCCAAATGTTTATTATTATTTATAGTCTAATTAATATTTACTTCCAGTTCGTGAATGAGGATCCAATTCTCAGTTTCAGTATCAGCCAATTGCTTATTATAAATGTAACAACCGTTAAAAGGAGATTCATTTGTAAAGATGCCATGCCCACATGCCACGTATAGTTAAAATGGATCCGAGATGTTCGTTTAAGTTAAAATAGCATTTTACTTTTTTGTTGTTTTTAGTTTTGTGTTTAAAAAACCTATGTTTTACTTGTCACTCTTGCTTAAATGCGTCTTTCATGTTTCTTCGCCTCACAGACAAATATTCACTTAAATGAAATAAATAACATATTAATTAAATAAATATATATACTCGTATGTATGAATATGTATACCAGGTATATAGAAATGTTTACTGATAGGCGAGAGTAAGCATGCCACGAAAGGTAATAATTGCTTAGCAGAAGAAAAAGCTTACTCCTCCCATGTAGAGAGTTGATTATGGTGTCGTCGTTTATACAATTTCTTAAGTGTTCAACTTTAGGCTCTTTCATAAATTTTTACAAATTATTTTTTTTCAATTTCTTTTATTGCTTTAAAATAAAGGAATGTAAAGCATCCAATATGTGTTAATAACACTCTCTGGCAAGATAGAGAGAGGGAGAAGGAGAGTTCAAAATCCACCAAAAAACACTTTCTGTAAAGTCAGTTACCTGTCGGACTTTCATAAGTTATGTACTTTTCCTTTAATTAAATGTCAAACTGAATTAATTTTTATAAAACAACGTTTGTATATATGTGTATGTATAGAAGGGTATTTGGTTTCTTATAAATGAAAGTGAATAGTTTTTTATTGCGTATTAAAATGACATACATATATATAAAGCAAGCAGTGTGTAAAAACTCAATTTAATAAAAAGGTTCAGCGGTTAAAGTAACAAGTAAGAAAACAAAATTTGGCTTAGGCCAAGTCTTAAATACCCTCCACATCCAATCGTGTATGTTTATGTGAATATGTAAATTGTGGGTGCATCCACCACGCCCATTTTTAGCACATCAATAGATAGGATAACTATGTACACGCGTATGAAATTTCTAGTTCCTAGGTAAACTTTTGTGGCAGATGTAAAGATTTTTATTGATTGTGGGCGTGTTTGTTATCTGACTATGCCGATTTTCAGCATATCGATGAAGCTAATATTTGTAGATGTACATAGCAAATTTAAAGTTCAAGCCGACGTATCTGTTCAGATCGATTTAGTTTTTGACGCTGATAAATATACACTCTCTCACGCCTTCTTCTGGTTGTTGCAAACAGAAGAACACACTTAGAATGCCCTCATCACTAAGGTGGAGGGTATAAAATGATTTGAACTACAGCTTTAGTATTAATACGGTTTCATAAGATAACAATATTTGGGTCTGTTAAAATGTTAAAATGTTGCTAAGATGTGTCATTGAAAAAATATTTTGCACATATATACAAGGCAGCATATTATTGCGTAGAATTTTACTATGGACATATTTGCGAAAACTATGTTGTTATTCTGTTCTCCTAAATCCTAAATAAGACTACAGCAGTTGTAAAAAGGGGGAAATTACAATTTATCCAGGGGAGAGTATTTTAGATATAGTGTGGGTCAATTTTATTTCATGAGTTATGAGAGTGCCTTACCTTACCGTAGGTGGTTGTCTCAAATGTGGACAATTATAACATTTGTGTTTGATAAATGTGTGCTACTGTGATTTTTATTATACATGAAGCAATTTTTATTGCTACCTAGACCAGATTTTGTTATGTACGTACAATGCATGTTTTTTTTTTTTTTGTTAAGTCATCGTTTATTATGACATTGTCATTGACAAGTGTCAAGTTTGTGTCTTAAGTCTTTTGTTGTCTTATAATTAACACATGAACTGCTGCATATTTGTAACGCCTTTTCTAACATTTTTTATACACATATACTAATGTAAATATATGTACAGTACTTGCGGGTGTTTACAGTTAGCTATTTTGACATCAGCAGTATATTCAACTTGTGAAAAGGGTTGGCAACAATTAGAAAGAGTCAACGGCATTGAAAATTGAATCAATCCAAAATGTTGAAATTTTGTACACGTATAATTAGTACTTTCACTTAATCTATAAAAACCCTTTTTTGACGTGAAATTCGAATTTTTAGTTTATATGTAAAACATAAGCTAAAAAGCTATAATTAAGGGCTACGCCCACTTTGGGTGTATACATGTAGAGGGTATTTAAAATATAATCTAAACCAAATTCAGCTTCTTTTTTTTATTTTAATTTATATATATGTACCTTCAGCAGCAGAGTTAGCTAAGTAATTTACTTTTTAAATCCTGTTGTGAGTTTTAATTCATATGAGGAAAAAATAAAGATAATTTTCAATTGACAACTTTGAGTTTAACCAAAAATTTAGGCTACACTTTTACAAGTGCACCTAGAAGAGTATCTGTCAACATACATACGTAAACCACTAAAACCGCAGTCGAAGGCTTATGAATCACAAATATTGAAATATTTTATAATGAGTATTATCCATAACGATGAGCAAGCACATCTTATCGATGATGATTAAACTTGACAAAAATATTTTATTTTCAAGGCATATTATTGTACATTGCTACACGTTAGATTTAAATTAAGAATTTATGATATTTTTTTTTATTTTTATCAATTAAATGATAATTAATTAGTAAAATTTTTATATGTTTCTGTTCATATTATCCAGTAAATCAAGTTGAACTTGTTGTTTTTGTAGAATTATAAACCTAATATGTATGTGAATGTGTGTATGTACGTTTCTTATTTCATATTACAAAACATTTTTTACCAATTTTATGTTTGCTAACTAACATAACACAAAAAATAAAGAGAAAACCTGATACTTAAACAAATAAGCTTTTAATTATTTTCAAGCGAGTTAAAATTGTTTACGGCTTTAAGCCATGCCAAGTGAAGGTTGTGCTCTAAAGCAATTTTCTGGTTTTTTTTTTTTAGTTTTTTTTTATTAGATTTATAATTATTGTCTTAGATGAGATTGTCGTCCTTACACTTTGACTGGTCTCAAGTTGTGTTATAAAGAAATACTAAAAATAATAACCGAACAGCGCAAAATTTAGGTTATGCATATAATTAAAACAAAACAAAACAAAACTTAAGACATGACATCTATGGTGCAAAAGTCTATGCAGGTCAATGTATACATTCATACGTACGTTCATACGTATATGGTTTATGGCAATATAAACGAATTTTTATAATCATAAAAGAAAAAATACGGATAATGGTAAAAGAAGTAAAACTGAATATGTTGATGATGTTAATAAAGCAAATGTGGTAAAAAAATGGTAAATGTCTCAAGGTCGCTTAGATAATGAATCAATTCCACACGCAAAGACTAAAAGTGTAAAACAATAATCATGATAATGATGTCAATAAAAACAGATATATATAATAAAAGTGGAATTAAACTACAGTAATTCTTAAGTAAGTACAACTGAGTTTTTATGAAATCGCAAACAATTGGACCATGGGAGGTCTTCCCAATTTTAATTGTTCTAAGGCAAACACTTTTCGTTTTCAATACCCAAACTCAAAATTATATATCTCGAACGCGGGTCGGATTGGACCTTTTTTACAATCATTTATTTACAATAATTAAATGAGATGAAGTAAGTAAGCTAAATTTGGCTTAGGCCGAACTTTAAATACCCTCCGAATCTCTATGCAAATAGTGGGCGTGGCTGGTGTATAATTACAACCTCTAATAGTGTATCACCTTGCAAGTCGATTTTACGTTGAATATTTTTTTTGTAAATTATGGGCGAGTCTGTTATGGGATTTTAATAGAATCGCATATCAAATTTCAAATTCAGACAGACCCGCACGTATATGTCTAGATCGACTTTTCGACGCTAATCAAGAGTATATATACTTTGTAGGGTCTCTGATGCCTCCTTCTCGGTGTTGGAAACGGAAGAACAAACTTCGTACACCTTCCATTTATAGTGGAGGGTGTACAAATTTCTTAGATTTATTGTTTTATTGTCTTTTTATGCATATTTGAATTCTTTCTTTGATTTTGAGCGTGATTTTCAACCGATTTTTACTATTTGATACCCTCGACATACTAAGTTTGTCACAAAAATTTGTCGCATTGCAGACATTCTCACAATTGGCTGCTGATTGGTTATCATAACATTTGTAAGCATTCATTCCTGTTCTTGCTTACTAACGCCTATTTACATTTATGTCTTAACCGTGCTGTTGTATTTGGTAATTATGAAAACAATTGCAAACAAAACATAGCAAAGATCCAGAGTCCGAAATTATAAACATTCGTTATTATGGTGAAGTGATTATTATTTTTGAATTTCAAGTTTTTTTTTAAACCATAGTGATACTTTAATTAGGTTTAATTATTGGCTATGTTACAGGCAAAGCAATTTCATTTCGCACCATGATTTTTGGAGTTAATTACGTTTCATAAAAACAAAGTTCATTAAAAGCTAAACATAATTACCAGAGTTGAAGTGCTAAATATAACAATTACACATAACAATGGTTAAGAAAAGTTGATTATTCTAAAAGAAATACAAAAAAGAAAAAAAACTGCAGGGAAATCGTCAATAAAATATCTTGCACTCAATTTGATCAATTGAGTGATTTTCAACATTCTACCTTTTAATCGTTGAGTCAAGCGATTGCCGAATATATAATGATAAGAGAGCAGTGGATTTGCACTGAGGCAAATGAGTGTTCGCATTAAAGAGTAAGTAGTCAAAGTCCGAATACTCTTGGTACGCTCTTTAGGTATTAGCGCTTCATGCGCTCCAAAATTGTTTCAATTTTCTGTAAAATCTTAAGCTTGTACAATTTCCAGCCAGTTGTATGGTTGAATTTTGTTTGTTTTTGTTTTATAGTTTTTGGTCGATTTTTATTTCGATAGACATGCAGCTATGCTGCTATATTATATGGTAGTCGTAGTAGTGGTATTAGTTAGTGTCTGCCTGTTAGTACGTTGTGAATAATTTTTTGGTTACCGCTAAATCGTCACTGAAAGTTTTGTCTGCAGTCATTTGTTAAGTGCTACTGAACGAGCTAATACCTCCTCAACAACGTATCAACAACGTATGCATACATTTCTCATAATATAGTTGAAAAAAGTAAAACAAAACAAAAAAAAAAGTTATTTTTACACCTCCATTTACGAGCACTAACACTCGATAACATACTTTTGCAATTTTATACAATTTTCTTTTGTCTTCATTATAAATTGCAATTAATTGAAATAATTTCATACAGTTGGTTTTTTGCAGTGTTGGGAGATTGGAAAGTCAACGTTCGAGCCTTTCACGTTACTTAAGCATAATACGAGCATTTAACGATTACCATATAAAAGCAATGTTGTTAACACTTCATAAAATTGTGGGCTTAACGGTGGCATTGAGTATATGTCATCTGTGTGTGGCTATGCCAGGACGTTTTATACGTGCTGCGGATACTGATTTGATTGCTTTGCAACTGGAGGATGTTGAGGGTGATTTGAATCCTGTAAATGCTGCGGTAAGTTGGCCCTTTTTTTATTTACATCTACCGTTGTATACATTATGCAATTATTTCTCACTTTCTTTTCTGGTTTGAGTTGTTTGTATGATACACAATACTTTGTTTTTAGTTGCAAAAACTTACTTTAGGTTCGGTTGGCCGGTTGGCTTATTTTTGTTAATCCATTTTCTTTCTTCATCACTCGTTTACATATACAAGCCTTTACGTACATATAGATAATTTCGTAAAAGTGTTTGTGTTTGTGTGTGCTTCGTACGAAGTAATGATTCAATGTGTTTATAAAATGTTTCAATTGTGTTGAAGTTGCGCTTTGTTTATCTACATAAAATATTTAGTTTAGTTTTCGGGGTTTAATGACATTTATGTGGTATATGTGGTATATGTGTGCATGGTACATTGTCATTATTGTTGTTTTTCATATGTAAACTCATGCAGTGTTGTAATGTTCGCGTTTCGTAGATTGTACAAAAAAATTATTGTCTGAAATTGTGATTACAACAGAGCCAGATAATTCATTATTAAGGCCATTCAACGAAATGTGTATATTTTTTGTGAAAGTGATCCAAGTTAATTTTTGAAATCATTGCTTTAGTTATCAAATCTTAAATATAATCTTCAAATAATCTCTATCTTAAAAATTTGACATTTTCGGAAAAATTGACTTAAACTACTCTCATTATTATGAACACATATGAATGCATTTTGATGGTTCAATGTAGCAATTGATCAGCCATGATCAGCTATGAAGTATTTTTGGTTGAATTGAAAATTTCAAGTATTAAAGAACTGAGTATATGACATGGACGGATGGACTTACTTTGATTTTCAAAGATACATAAGATGGTGGTTTGTTATTGCAATTGAAACACTCAGAAGAATTCCTCAGAGATCCTTGATTAGCATCAAAATAGACATTCGTATACATACGAATCTAGTTTGGGTACTTTTATTAATTGGGCAAAATTGGCCACAAAAACAAAAATCTATCTTTATAAAAATTAAGTCTAGTAATTAACATTTTGAATTCATATACACCAACGTACCCAAAAGGGGGCGGGTTTGGATAACACACATGCACATAATTCGAATACATACACTGCTGAAATGTGTAAACAGTGTATAACAGTTGCGCCTCCAATTTACTAAAAGTAATCAGTTATCTGCAAAAAGTACTTAAGATATATCTTAAAACAAATTTAGTATTTTTACTTGTTTCTTAGGGAGTGTGCTCGGAGTATGTGGCAACCTCACATCAAAAAATTATTGTCCCAAAAAACAATAACAAATATAGTACATACTCTCACTACATTGAACAGTTTAGATATGACACGATTTAAAAATGTAATTAAATGAAGAATTTACAATACACGCACACACGCAAATGTGGGTAAATATGATAATTTGTAAGAAAAACGATAATATTTATACATGGCATTAATGTGCATTCCGAATTGTCCGGATTGTCTACAACAACAATTAATGAATATTAAGTCATTCAGGCTGTCTTAACAATTTCATTTTAATATGTTAATGTTATACAAACATATACACGCAAGTTTTGCTTAATGTGTAGGCGCAGGTATAAATCTCTACAAATGTACTCATGAGCGCTACAAGTCTTTTGGAAAAAATATATTTATATGTGTATAATTTGGTTAAATGCCAGAGCCACGCCCACAAATGAAAACAAACCCGCATGGTCACATTTAAATTAATAATATAAATAATACTTTGTACACATATTAGTTCATCCAGATTTGGAATTTGACTTTTCAATGGTATCAACTGCCACGCCCTATTTATATAGTAATATAATAAATTAGATATAAATATGAAGAGCACTTAAGACTTCATTCTGAATTTTATTGATCTTTAAGAAAAAGATCCTGATACGATTTTAATTTTCTATTCTCTTCAAAATACTTAGTTTTTGGCTTAATGTAAAATAGTTGAATAAGTGAGAAAAGTATGGGTGGTTTTCGTTCTAGTTCAAACTCCATATAAATTAAAAACATAAATGCTGACAACGTTACAAATTCAAGATTTAAAATATTTAATTTATTGCATTTATTTATATAAACCTTTTCAAGTAATGTTCGTTACAAAGGGTGTAACAAATTCAATGCACTGATCGCTGTTTAAAGTTTACAACTTTTGTTTTGATTGAAAATTAAAAAACTCGTACCTGTAGGTAGCATTCCGTTATGTTCATGCGTACACCATATAAGCGATGTGGTACAAAAAAAATAAAATATTGACGTAGGTCTTCATTATTTAATACTCGTCTTACCGGTTATTAACAGTTTCGTATGGTTTGGTTTGGTGGACAACTGTGTTCTCATTTTGTTGTGTTATTGTTATTGCACGTATTAAATATTATGGTTATAGTGTAATATTTTTTTATAATTTTTTTAATTTGGAACTTTCAAGGTCGTGAAATTATTTTCAGTTAATTTTGTTCAAAAATATTATAAAATTAACTTTGAATTTTAAAATAGTTAATGTATCATTATTTTCTTTTTATATATATACAGTTATTTTTGTAATTATTCAGGTATCTGCAATTATTATTGTTATTACAACTCCTACATCATTGGTGGACTTATATTGAGTTAGACCCATATATATATATATTTGTTGTTGTTGCAAGAATGTCAATAGTAACAAAAATTGCTATATTTAGACAAAATTTTTCTTAGAAATGCTTAAAAGTAATTGGTAGCAACGCCCACCATCACTTTCATAAACAAAGCTATGATCCGTTCATGTACAGGATATGAGTGAGATTTTAATACAATTTTAAAAAACCTTTTCACTGTGTAGATTCGCATCGTAACGTACAGTTAGTCTAGCGTTTTTCTAGTCTTTTTATGAAACAGATTTCTTTCGGTAGCAATTTATACTTATATGTACATTCAGAACATCAAAGTTAAAGTAAATTCCCCTTAGGCTCAATTTTACACATCATCCACGTTTAACTATATAAACTGCGAGCACGGCAGTTATCTGTTTATGCTTTTTAGTACAGTTTTTTTTTTTTGGAAAATTATGAGCGCATGCTTTTTATGATTTGAGGGCGTGACAAAAATTGGGCAAAATCTATCCAAATTGCCCAATTTAAATATAAAACTTTACATTAAAATGTTGTTATAAACATTACAATTTGCAATAGTAAGAGGGCCACAAACAGGTAGACCCATGGACACCCGGACGGACGCTGATTTTGATGTTTATAATTTGAAAGCAATCCTACGCGTCTTTTTGAGTTTTGCAAGCGGAATGGAAAACTTAATATATCTTCCATTATAAGTGGAGGGTACATTAAGTATTGTCCTGCGCACCCCCCGAAGGAGGTCCAAACTTTAGAACTTACATAATATACCATGTAAGTTCACCCCTTGGTGACAGGGTTTTGTGCCATGCACTACCAGCGATTTTACAGTCCCCGCGAAGCTCCCCAAGAGTACGTACTGGCAAGAACCTTAGTTCTTAGGGCTCCAGTACCCCGCGGTACCAAACTTAGTCTTTGGTAGGACTGTCGATCACTTAATCTCCCAACTTCGGACAGCCTATTGCCCATGGGTTGGTATCCCATTGGTGTTATGTTTGCTAAAAGGTAGTTATTGATCCCTAAGAATTTATCCAGGGGATCTTATATAAATTGCTTTTTACATTTTTGTTTTGGCCCCGTGATCCTTGGACGAAGCACCTATGCCGGTACTCCGTTTCAGGACAGGACCCAAGTAGAGGATACATGAAGTGTGTGTTTTATGTCTATACCCGTCGTAGACACTCTATTAGACGTTTTGTAGGGAATTAAGCGTCCCTGCGCCCCCCCCGAAGGAGGTCCCAACTTTAGAACTTACATAATAGGCTATGTAAAGTTCACGCCTTGGTGACAGGGTTTTGTGCCATGCACTACCAGCGATTTTACAGTCCCCGCGAAGCTCCCCAAGAGTACGTACTGGCAAGAACCTTAGTTCATGGGGCTCCAGTACCCCGCGGTACCAAACTTAGTCTTTGGTAGGACTGTCGATCACTTAATCTCCCAACTTCGGACAGCCTATTGCCCATGGGTTGGTATCCCATTGGTGTTATGTTTGCTAAAAGGTAGTTATTGATCCCTAGGAATTTATCCAGGGCATCTTATATAAATTGCTTTTTACATTTTTGTTTTGGCCCCGTGATCCTTGGACGAAGCACCTATGCCGGTACTCCGTTTCAGGACGGTGCCCAAGTAGAGGGTACAACAAGAAGAACTACTATCAATTTGAATTCATTGATAATATACATTTTGGGTCAAGTTTAATTGTGTTGTGTGTTAATTACTAGTCGCCACTGACATATGCTTTCGTTTAAAAATGGCTTTATTTCTTATTTGTATTTAATTTCAATTTTATTAAGATATCTATCTAAGTGCTTTCATTTAGTAGATAAAACAAATTGTCCAATGTTTTGTTCAGCTGGGTAATTGCTGTTAAATTGAATTCATTAAAATCGTGTTTAGCTAATCAAGAGATTATGCGACCTTCATGGGAATAAATTCAAAATAAAACTAAACAGTTGCTGCTACCTATTAGCCCAACCCTAAATATGTATAATAAAGCATAATGTTGTTTTGCGCGCCGAACAACTTTTGATTTGAACCTAATTTGGTTTTAGCTAATTTTATGCCATTTCGGTTTTAGGTGCTTACATAACTTTTTTGTTTTTGTTTTTTTTCTTTTGCCACCTATTAAACGGCTAATTGGCTTCTTTTTGATGTGTTTTTGTGTTTCTTTTAATCTATTTAGGATATTAGCAGCCGTAGTTTAGAACGTAATAAAAGAAAATTACCTGATGCTGCTTTTGAGGCGAAGAACGCTGTCTTGGGCTTTGTTTTTGGTGTAAGTGTTTACTGTTCAATTTGAAATTTACTGCTTAAATGATTTGCTTCAACTGTTTGCTTCATTTTAGAAAATTGACAATTTTATTGACACTAAAACCCGCGTAATTGAACAGTTGGATCGCAGTAATATCGAAAAGAATAGACAATATGACATTCCCAGACCGGTTCCAATACCCGATGTGCAAACTCTCATAACAGCTGTTGTGTCACCGAAGATCCGTTCAATTGGCAATATTGCCAATGATTTGACTACAGGTGTACTGACAACAATAACAGCTTTTAGCAATGGTAGTGGTGGTAGTGGAGGCAGCAACGGTAACAACAACAACAACAATGGACTTGGTAATGTCGTATCGAAATTCTTAAGTTTCTCTGGACCCATTTTGCAAGGTTCTGCTGGTGGTGGCGGTGGTGGCGGTGTTGGTGGCAATGCAGCCGCAAATTCTGGCTCAACACCTGCACCCAATTCAGATGAAGCTGGCTATTAAATTACCCAACACGTTTGACTGCCTAAGATTAACATCTTTTCGAATATCTTTTCTATAAAAATTTTAATCTTTTTTTATAATTTTTATTATTAGCAGAACTGCTTTCTATCCTAAAATTGTGTTGGCTACTAGTTATACATAAATATTCGTATACATGTCTTTTATATTAGAAATATTTGAAATTTGTAATTTTGTTGTTATTTTTTCCACTCAACCTTTTGTAAATATGTTAATTTGTAAGAAAGTTTTAAAAACAATTTTTAGATAGTTCGTTTTACAATAAAAAAAGAGTACTTTTCAAAACAATTTAAACGAACTTTTTTTATTTCTATGAAGTTGAAGGTTAAAGCTCTTTAGATATTAAAACAACTTTCATCGTGAGCATAGTTACATAGGTGCAAAGTTCGCTTGTAGCATCACCTCAAGGACAACTTTGAAAACATTTCTGTTGCTTTGAAAAAATAAACTTATCAAAAAAAAAAACCGAGTAAAGGAGAACAATTTGGTCAAGTCCAAATAAATATGAATAGTGGGCGTGGCAAGGTCCTAATTACGCTTTCTTTGGATTATGATGAATAACCAAACACGTCAGATTCTACCCTGAATTTGATTTCTTGTACATTCTAGGCGTTATTAGGACCGCACACGTTTTTAGAACATGGATGGATGGAATAGTATTAAATCTCAACTTCACTTTTTATGGCTGATAGATAAATTTTTGTCCTTTGTAGGCGTGGCACTTGATTGATTTCGCTTAATGTAGATAATAAGTAGCGTACAACGTTTGTACAAAAAAAACCTTGATGTTCTAATAATAGACGGACTTGGTTCAGATTACGATGCCGATGAATGGACTTTGGCACTTACTTTTAGGTTCTGCAAAAGTAATAACAAACTTAGTATATCGCCCATTTTATAATATGTAAAGGGTGTACAAAAGTGAAAATGGTACTTGGCCAGGCTCTAAATATATTAAAACTTATTTAGTAGTATTAGTAAACTTGATTCAATGTCACTTCGGTAACAATCTTTAAAGGGGGAGAGACCTCAAATCCCGTCTGATATTAGTAAAGGATATTCACCAAGCTTTTTATGAACAAGTGAAGAAGAAGAATCCCAAAAACAGTTTTACATATAAAAAGTTTTATCATAATGATACGGTTTGAGGGGTGTAAAGAACCGTCTTTGTTTTAAAAAGGATTCTTGTACAAAATGTTATTCAATTAAACCAAAAAAATACGACGTACATAATAATTAACATACAAGCAAACGGTATGAAAAAAGTGTAACAAAATTACATTTCTAAGTTTAAATTGAGATTACATCTGCTTCTCACACATTTAGAATCCTTGATCCTTCACTTTCATTGATTTTTAACTGTAGTATACATTAAATATTTATAATTTATTTCTAATTTTTGTATTTTTTTTTAGATTCATCCAACACATAAACGCGTCAGGCGTCAAAGTCGAACTGATGCGGCTGATGCGTCACAATTTGACCGCAGCGATGTCTCATTAGATGTATCGGGAGATTTAATCAATCAATCGTTTAAAGCCTTAACCAACGTTTCCAGAATTGTTTCAGGTTTTATTATGGTAAGTGTAGGTTTTTCTTATGCAGCAAGATGCTATAAAAGCTTCTAAAAAACTTTCATATGAATGTTTACATATAACTAAAAAAGTTTAATTGAAAGCTTTTTCTGTAGTTAACAGAATTTTAACTTAAAGCGTTTGTTTCTGTTCGATTACAGAACTCTGCCCGACGCTATTCGCGTTTTGTGTTATTTTTTAAGCCTATATTTGGAGATGCATTGGTGGTTAGAGGATTTGAAGATCCAACAACAACTACAACTACTACTACTCCAAGAACAACAACCACAGCACCAAACACAGTGGATGTACGCTTTAACGAAGTTTAAAAAATAAATTGTTTTTGACCACCCAAACATACTTTCATATACATCATCAATATGTTTAGATATTCAATTGTTAGATAATTTTTAGTCACACAATACTAATAATATTATTTGTTTATGGGTTTTTAGCATTTATTGTAAATTAGATAATTTTTTAATTTTGTTCAATGTTGTTACTGATCAAATATTAATTTAAAATAAATAATAAATACATAAAGTTTGGTGCTAAGTATGTACGCATATGTTATAACAATCAAAGGATGCAGGAGACGTCATTATGCTTACATGTGTGACATTATTTTGTAAGAGTTCCAAGCATATTATGTTGATATAATGTATCGATGTCATAATGTAATCGATCACATTAATGTAGAAAAAATAGCGGCGTTACGCCCAAAATGCAGAATCCGACTTTTAGTACAATATAAGGATTACTAAAGGATGCAATACGACATCAGCCACGCCCACGATTTGTGTATAGATGTAGAGGGTATTTAATATGTGATTCATTTCAGAATCGATTTAATTAGGTCCACCTTTCCGTCCATGTAAGTTTGTATATAAATATATACAATATTTCGATTGAATTTGATGTTGATAAAAGTTAACTTTTAGGCCAATCCATCAATGCTCTTGATAATGGAACGAATTGGGCAATTTTTAGAAGCATTCGCCATGTAAATTTTTCATATTTTTTAACAAAACTTTGTGAGTAATAGCTTTATAATCGACTTTGCCAAGTTTTGATTCGATCGGTTCATCTTTGGAGCTTCTTTTCTATTGCATTTTATAATAAATGAACCCTTAATTGTACCCTTAATTTATAAAATTTGTATTTTTGTTACATATGTTTAAATTAAAACCTTATACCCTGATGGGATTAGTAGTTATTAGCAACAACAATAGGTAAAAACGCTCCATATCCATGCAATAAAAGTGGGTGTGGCAGGTACGTAATTAGGCCTTTTAGGCCTTTAGGCCACTAAAAAAATCCGATTAGGTATTAAATAATGTTTCTTCGATAATTATGGGCGTGTCTATATTCTGATTTCACCTATTTTTAACACCAAATTTGAACTTCAAAGCCCAAATTTAGTGACAGATGAATATATTTTTGTCGACAATTTTGCTCCACAGATAAAGTAAATACTTAAGATTGGAATGCTCTCAAATGAATTTTTTCATACACTTAGGTTTTAAGTATGTATATAAAAATGAAGTCGTTGTCGCTATATTTCATATACATTTAATTAAACAAATCTACGAACGCCAAGACTAGCGCCATTTCAAACACTTAACATTTATGAATTTGGTAATTTATTCTTCAATTTGTTAAGTTTTATTACAAAAATAATAAATTACTTCTGCTTACTTTACTTTGCCCAGAGTTTTAGAGCACTTATTTGCTCCACTGACGTACACTGTACACGAAGAATAACAAATGTTGTTGTATTTCATTTGTAAAACGGCAGCAATCATGCAAACAGCCAAACGCATTTAAACACATACTTATAACTCTCTAATACTTGTACAATTATCTATGTAATAATTCGTATTGCTTTTTTCTCGCGCTCACCTACATTCACGCGTATATATGTTTATGTTTTTTCTCCATTTGCTAAGGCAATATCTAGCTGTGTAAATATAAGAAATTATGTGCGTTTGTGTGTCCTTAACACTAAACTTTCATAATTTTTGCATACTTGAGAGATAACGAATTGCATGTTGCACAATAAATGCTTGTGAGAAACGAGCCCGGCACAAGTAAAAGTTAAATTAGATTGTAAACGCATCCGCGTTTTATGTTAACGGTATAACAATAACAATAACAATAATAAAAACAGCAACAGCAACAGCAATTTAAACTTTGCTGAAAACTTTCACTTGTTTGGAGGAAGAACAACGCGTCTGAAATACTGCACAAAAATAACAACCATCGGGTCGGCTAAATGCTCCTTCCTCTTCCTCTTCGTCTTCGTCTTTGTCATCTTATTCTTATGTTATTGTAGTTTTCTTCCCTCATTTCAGGTGAGTTGCTTTATGTACCTAATTTTGTACTACTGGCTGTTAACTTGACCTACCTTGAATGCTTCACTTATAACCATCGTTTATTAATGTTTCTATTACAATTATTTTCCCTTTTCCATGTGCAAAGAAAGTACCTAATTGTTTCGTATATAAAGTGTAAATTTTTGTTATTTTAGTAATCGACCTTTATCTTGACTTGAATTTTTCTTGTTCTTTATTCTTCTAATGGAAAGTGAACCAAAAATGACATTCCCGTCATTCTAGTACGCACAACATAGAGACAGATAAAAACACTCATAAACATCAAGAGAGGTAAAAAGTTTCGTAACAAAAACAACAACTCTTGGAAAAATGTGTAATGTAATGTAATGAATTATTAAATGACTTGCTAGCAATCATGACCGTGTTTGCATTTGGTTGCCATTTTCTTCGCTCTGTATCTTTGCCTTTGGATCACTTGTTACCGTGAACAGTGGTTTTATAAAAATTAATTTTTTTTTATTTTTTATTGCAAACAATTTTCCTTTCTTTTATTAAATTTAATATTTATATTGTGTTTTCAAAATTATTTTCACAGTTTTTTCCAACCGTGCGTAAGTAGATTTTAGTCAAAGACTCACAATTGCTTTTGTGGTATGCGCTTAAATTTGAAATGAAAAGTTTACAGTGGTGTTGGTGGTCTTGAATAAGAAAAATATATTTATATTCTACAAAAAATGAGCTATGAAGTTGAAAATATCCCAGTTTTGCCAAAAATTTACAAAAAACCACACTCCACCTAAAACTTGATTTACAAGCTGATACGTAGTACAAGAACTTTTAGAGGGTGTTATCATATACCAGCCACGTCTGCTGCTTGCTTGTAGATGTGGAGGGTAGGTCATATTTTTGGCCTAAGCCAAATTTAGTTTTCTTACTCGTTGTGCTTAAAATATGTCCCACATGATTGCACTAAAAATGAAAGAAATTGTTTAAGTGAATAGTTTTGTTATTTGGAGAAAAGCTTGATTGATTGTAATGTTGGAAAGATTTTAGACATTTTATGCAAATATTTTATACGTGCTATGCTCTCTCTTGGTTTAAATATATACATAAAAAACCTGGTATGGCTTAAGTCAAATCAAGGATGCCTTTCTCAGGGATACATTAGCTGAGGGCGTGTCATATACGTTATTGCGCCTTTTTTATGACTATTAGAAAAACTTGTTAAATTTTAACTCGAAGGAGAAGTTCTGTAATATAGTTTTTTCTAACATTTTCGAGCCTTTTAAGCGTCCAAAGTAAAAAAAAGTGGAGAAATTATAAATTTCAGCCTAATATCGCATATATTTGACATATCTCTCATATGCCAACAAAAAATAAGCATTTGGACAGAAACAGCTGGATTAACATAGATTTCGGATGAAGACGAAACTGAATTACAACGCAATAGGAATGACTCAGTAAATTAGAGCACAAAAAAGTTTTTAAAAGTAAGTAAACTAGATTTTGAACTAGATTTTCGTTAACAATATGACATGCAACCAGATAATGTTTCATATGTTTAACCATATGCACATTTCCACATATCTTACATCCTTTCATATATATTTTCCAAAAACATTAATTTGGATTTCTTTGGTGATATTTTGTTACTTTGAAAATGTTTTTACTTAAAATTTGTGTTGTTTTGTGATAAAGTTGTTATAGAAGTTTCCGTGCTCCCTTTGTTGTTGTTATTGTGGTTACACATTTAGTTCATATTTATAAATCAGTATAAATAACTTTTTCTTCAAGATTTTAAGCTTCACTCAGGTGTCATTATTCGTTTTGTTCTTTATCATCGTCGTCATCATCATCATCATCATCATCATCATCATCATCATCTTCTTGCTCTTTTTTGAATACTTTGTTTCTTCTTTTACACTTGAGGTTTCTTTTGTTTTCAAAATTTTTGACTACTTATATGATTAGACAAGTGATGATTAACTGAGTGCAAAAATTTTTGGAAAAGTATTTGTCATAGTTGTCTGTTATAATAAAAACCTTAAATAAATGTTGAGAATACTTTGTAAATCTTTTCAATTTATTTAAAGTTAAACACAAACACATATTATTGTTGAATCTAAGCGACTATTTAATACCCTACAATATTTAAGTTATAGTTAGTTTAGTTTATGGACCTTCGTAAAGATCTCTTTTAAAATAGAGCGTTGTAATAGAAGGTCTCATAAAATAGTCCCCGCAGATCCATTTTCAATACTAAACAGTAGATAGTTTTATCCAAAATTAGGTTTTAATTATATATACGGACATGGTTAAATTGATTCAAATTTGAATTTTACACAATTTTTAGTAATTACAATTGGACTACGAAAAAACAATTGCTTTTATGTAAAAAATTCGTTTAAATTGACTTTTGATTAAAAATACAGAGTTTGGAAATGACAATTTATAAAATGTATAATTTAATTTGTAATTCAATGTAATGTACACACACACACACAATAACAATTTCATGCAAACGCAGTACTTTAATTGTCCGTAAAATCGATTGTCATTTAAGCATTTTTATACGGTCTATATACAGAAGTTGTTAGGTATTGTATGTATGTATGTAGAGAGATTGATATAATGCAACTGCATTTATAGAACATATGATAGCCTTAATCTTTGCCACAATTAAATGCTCTTTAGACTTGAACAAATATTTAATCCTTTACAAAGGAGTAAATTTTAAATTAAACCAAGAGAGTCCTAAACATTTCACAACAAAACTATGTATATTGTTTAGTCTTAATGCAACTAACTGTACTGTACGTAAAGGTTTCCTAAGAATTATGACAACAAATAAATCAAACATGTGCACACGGGTGTTTGTTAATGCCTTAGGGGTCGACTTTGAGTAGATTGATGATCGGGGACACTAATCTAAGATAATTTTAAATTTTTTCAACATAACTTTAATTAAATGAACATTTGACACGTTTAATTTTGGAATAAGACGGATCTGATATTTTCAATTTATTTAGTTCTTCGTACAGTTTTCGACATCCGTCCGCAATTGTTAACTGTGTTTACCTGTATGCGTATATGTAGATTTAGTTTTCAATATAAATTGATGTGAAATAATTAAATTTACTACTTACACACTATTCGGTTAAATGGCAATGATTGCTTGTATATGTTTAGTTATGAGATTGTTAAAATTGATGTTGTCTACACATTGCTGCGTACATGATATGTGAGTACAAATGCACTTGTCCTCTCATAATATGTTCTATTTTGACTATGTAGTTTGTCATGTTGTTCATGTTGTTGTTTTGTTTGTTTGTTGAGTCTCTCACAACAAAACAACAACAATAATAATACTACAAGAAAGGGAGTTCATGTTTAGCTGATGCTAAATTTTGAACACCCATTAAATATTTAATTTTTATAAATTAGGACTGTGACAGGTAAAAAAATAGATTTTTTTTAAATTTTACTCACTTCTTAAAATATTACGTCCCTTACGTGTTAACAAAACGATTTTGCCGCCAAATAAGATTTATGGGCGTGTCTTTCATTCTTGATCTATTTGAGAGATTTTTACAGTGTAGAGTGTATTTTTATTCTTAATTATGCGCTATATGGAATTTTTTTGACCCCGCCCATTTTTAATATGTCACTCCTTAGCTTATGCATTACAGATCACTTAAAAAAACGGCTTATGATCTACGTAAGATGTTTTGTAAATAGTAAGCGATTATGAACGAAACTGTGCTGATCTTTTGAGGCTGACTGATACATTCGTGTCGATTGTAGGGATGGCTGTCCACCAATTTAAACATAAACATAATGTGTGTTCCAAATTTCATTTCAATGTCAAAATTTTTGCAACCACAAAGACAGACTAGGCTGGGTAAGGTGATGTAACTGCAAACGTTATAATAAACTTAGTATGGCCCGCACTTTATTGTTATACCAAGATTTAATTTAAGTGTTGTGCAACAGATAGTCAGCCTGTTTAAATTTGAAGAAAGATACATTTTCATTATTCATATATCACGCACACACACACACACACAATAAATCTTATTAACCTGAGTAAACGTATAGAAGATATATGTGTGAGTAATTGGGGCCACCTTACTCAGAGTTTACTCAAAGATCATTAAATGCATTCAAAATTGATTATATTACATAATATTATTCACTTTGTGTCCATACCTCCTCATTACGATTTCTTCCTCCTTAAGCACTTGCATAATGCAGTATCCGTTTATAAAATACAATACATACAAACCATATATAAAGTATATGTAAAATGGTTTTATTTGATTTATAATTCATGTTATTTACTATTCGAAAATTAACGATAATTTCCTTTGGCACAGCTACGTGCATATATATATACCTGTGTGTGTGTGTGCAGGTGTTTGAGTTTACACACAACTTTATGGATATGTGTGTGTGTGGTTTTGATTTTAATGAAATCTTAAATACTTTAAATAATCTCTGGCAAAGTAAAGTTCATTTCATTTCTGCTCCGTAGTATCGACATCGTTATCATCTTCATATAGCAAATTATTGCAGCATTTGTGTGATTCTGAAGATTTTTAAGAGGCTTTTATTTTACTACACATAACATTTCAACAATTAGTAAATTTTTTTTTGTGTTATTGTTTGTGTATAATACTATTACATTGTGTAGCATTCACCTAATTGATGAATGAAAGGATAAGGTAAATAAATGTTTTACAAAAATCGTTTTCATCTTTCAAAAGAAAAGCTTTTCGAAATAAACGTACTTTATACTTAGTTTATATTTGTATATGCCTTGGTATATACGAGTATATATAAACGACAAGAAAAAAAGAAAAAACTCAATTCTATTTGCGGTTGAATGCAATTTCAATCCACATGCATATGGTTTTAAAGGGATCACAATTTTACCAAATCTTCAAAGGTGAAAAGGTTACTTTTTGTTTAAAGTTCTTATACTGTGTTACACATACATACATATATACAACAATACAATAATTAAATCATTTTCGAAAAGAAATTAATACTTAACACCATCGTTGCAAAAATTGTAAAATATTTTTTTTTAAATTTTTAAAATCACCTGGATAAAGATGCCAATGGTTCTACAAAGTATATATATATTTTTGTTCATCATCGAAATTTAAGTCTTCCGTCTGGTAAATGTTCGCTATAGTTAATGCGGTAAAATTTTGCACAATGTTTGAAAGTGGATTCCTTTCGAGTGAAAACGGGTAATTGGCCTATCGACCACACCAATTGACCTATAAAAAGAAAATTTGGTATACGCACTTAAAAATAGCATTCATGAACGTGCCAAAATTGCCAGATACGCCCACTATTAAAAAAAAAAAAAACACTTATTGCCATAAATTTTTAATGATAAATTGGCACATAAACTATCAGGGCTTTGTAACGTCTTTTCTGACTTTCAAAATTCTATAAATACGTTTGCAATACGATGAATTTCCCTAAATTAACTGAGTTTCTCAAAACAATTGATAAAAAATATTTTGTTGAATCTTTGATGCCAGTTAACCAATATTTTCTACGAACTCTACAAAATTTCATATTTGTTGATGAAAAAAACTATCAATAGAGTTCCTTTTCAGGCTAATACACGTCCTTGTACCAAATTTCATTAAATTATCTCAAAAAATGCGACCAGTAGCTTGCGAACAAATTTAAATCGTGCCTAAAGTTACAGGGAATGAACAAAATAATATGAACACCATATAAAATAGTTTATCTTGTTGCTTGTAGGCAACACTGGTTCCGTATAAATAATGTGAGTAATAGAGAAATCGAAAGGAATAGATTGCCAAACTCAAAATTAACTCACAGAGGCCGATAAACATATAAAATAATTGTGGCCAGACAACATAAAACAAACGCAACAAAAGTGAAAGTAGAACTCAACACTTGAGTAATACTGTGGCGACAAAAACATTGCGGCGGAAACTCCACAAAGCTGACATTCATGGAAGGAGTGCAATTGCGAAACCCCTACTTCCAGATGTTCAAATTGTTTTGTCTAACCCCTGTACAAACATCCCAATAAGCTTAACATTCCCTTTGATACAAGTGATGTAGGGTATAAAAGTGCTTTTTCGTTGCGAAGAGCAAGACCAAAATGTTACTATCGCAGTGCTAGAGAATGAGATTTTTATTTCTACAAAAACTTTACCACAGCACAATTTTTTGTTTATTGCGTTCATTTGTATGCATCAAAATCAATGAAATCCACAAAAAGCGGTGCTTTCTGAATTAAACACACACATTTTTTTGTACCTTCATGCCAATGTAATGTGCGTTGTGTGCATAATTTTTGTATGACATAATAATTTGTTTGTATTGTGAATAAAAATAAGTATTTACGTATGCTATGGGTAGGTGTATATGTACAGTATTAAATTTTTCACTATTTTCCCAACAATTTTTAGCAATTCATACAACATGACATAGAGGTTATGCTACATTTATCTTCTATCTATGATTTCATGTTCTTCTTTAATTTTGTGGCAGAGATGAGGGCATGGGTGGGAGGGCAGTGCTATGCATTATTAATAAAATTATAAATAATATTGTACAGGAAAAGCGTTCCCTTTTCATATTTGCCTAGTAGTTCACCCAAAAGCACTTTCCGTATGTGTATGTGCGTGCACAGCTCATTATTAATGCAGTTATTTTGTGGCACTTTATTATCAACTATGCATATGTGTGTACGTATATAGAGATGTTCGGCACGTGTAGAAGCAAGTATGGCTAGCATGTTGTACAGATAAAAGCCAACTGAAAAACATATTACTGTTAACTGTGAGAATGTTTTTCAAGTTGTGTGCAAACATGTTTCGATTGCATGAAATATACACAAATTATATATAAACATACATATACATGCATACGTATCCTATATATGTAATTTGAAATAAAAAGTTAGGGCTATTTTAATATTATTACGAACCAAGAGAGAATGAGAGTGAGAGAGAGAAGTAGTGGCATAGATAACTGTGTCGATGCGTTGGTAAGTGCAATCTAACTAAACTACTGAGGACGGCAGCCAACACAAGGACGGCAAAAGTAAACAAAAATTTTCCGGAAATTTTCTACATTTTTAAAGTCCAAAACACCTACACAGATGAACGTATGGCACTCAGACACACCCACACATGCAGACGAAAAAACACAAGCAAATAAACTTTTTCCGCATACATACATACATACACTCATATATTTGTATATAATTGAAATATATAATATTTGATTTCATTACATATGGAATACAAGTGTGTTGCTTGTGTGTATGTATATGTATATAAAGGCGTATCGAAAATTCATTTTCTAGATGAGTGGCCCTAGAGTTAAATATTTGCTTTATTTGTTAGTATTTGTTATTGTTGGGTTTTTGTATGTGCGTGTGTGTGTGTGGCAAAGAGGTGTAGGAGGTATAGTACACGTGCCCGGATGGATTGTGTTCATTTTAAACTTATTTTGATTTTGATTTTTGCAGCCGCGGCAACCGCACTCGAACTTCGTGGTATTTAGAACTAGTTTATGTGGTCACACTCTTCGGCCTATATATTCTACCCTTGTTTTCCATACTCATACGTAAATGTATTAGTTTGCTGTGTGCTTTTTGTATGCCGTACTATGTTTGCATTCCAGTGGATTTGTTGCCTCAAATGACCGTTACAATGGGCTTAGAATTCTAACCGCCCACAACAACCAACTGATGGCGGAAAGCATTTGTACAATTTAATGTTCTCTATTGCTAGTGCACTTGATTATTTGTCCTTCAAATTGTGCAGTGACTTATACCTCTACAGACCCACGGAAACTCGTTTGAGTACAAATTCATTTCGGTTTTATTATGTGTGTGTGTGTGGTATACTACCTTTCCCCTTCCTTCGAGTATTTAGCGCTTTTCTCCATTTTTATCAAGCATATAACCAACCAAACACAAATATGTGTGCACGCACCGTCTGTTATGTGTTTTTGTGGATTTTTTTTATATCGATTTGATTTCCATCTCGTATAACGTATACCATCGTTTGTTAAACAAATGTTCTCGTTGCCTGGTCCTTGCGCAACGAACCAATATCAATTCTTTTCCTTTATAAGCTGCTTGCTAAGTGTGTGGTTGGTCATTTTTGCTAAATTACATTTATTCAAACAATTACTCGAAATATTTCTTTTTGTGTTATTCAGTTGCAGCAGATAAGGTATCAAGAAATGAAATTGAAAGTAAAAGTGAAATAGAGAGAATATGTTTGGAGCCATTGTGCTTGCATATCCATGAAAACTAATTAAATTTTTTTCCAAGTATTCACAATGATTCTCTTGAAATAGTTCACATACTGCTGCACCTACCTACACTTCATCACTATAATTATTATAAGTAGTTTATCGTAAAAATGTTAATCAAAGTTTAAATTGATTTTACCAGTTTCCTCCCTGGCCTTACAAAACAATTTTGAAAGTACTTGTATGTGCAGAAAATTCAATTCAGCGCAAGCAAGTTTTAAACCAAATCGAATCTAACCCTACATCATATGGTTCCACATTTTATACCATGATTAGTAGTTGAGTTGTGATGAGTGTTATATGGAAAGATATTCTAAAAATAGTCCGATGGGGGCCCATAATTGTGTATAGTAAGTAAGGATATATTTTTCAGCAAATTTATTTAAAAAAATTAAAAATGAACATTTTTTTGATTAAAAATTTTTTTTTTAATAGTTCACAATATGGGAAAAATCCTCTAATAAACGGATGTAGTTAAATTGATTCAAACTTTGATTTTAAGCCGATAGATATAATTAAACGTGCGACTAACAATTGCCGTGTAAGAGAAACAAACACCCGCCCAAATACAACACACCCCCGCGTAGGGTATACAGATTTCAAAAAGGTGAACGTGACACATTACAATCATTGTTTTGTATAAAAGGTAAGGTGTACAGGCTAGCCTGATTGTCACTTCCACTTAAAGGGTTAAAGTGCATTAAAAAAAGTATAAAAATCAACACTTTTGGAACACACTGTACTTGCATGTACATTACAGTGGCTCTAAAAACACATGTAAATGTAAATATATTCAAACGCTCGATAATATCTTTAATAATTTATTTATTTTCCGTTCAAATATTAAACTAAATACTTTATTTATACAAATCTTACAAATATGACAATTTTGTTATTCATATAATAAAATATTTAACGTATGAGCACGTTTCTGTTTATTGCTATGAATGTACAGAACAATATTTTCCATATATATGCTGATTCGGAATACAAATGATTTGGGACGCAATTAAATTTCATAACACATGTAGTCGCGTTTTCTTATCAAAAAAAAAACTAAATTTATGTATTGTACTCTGTCTCTTTTGCGCACAATTCGACCTTTTTAAAATGAAATATAAAAAAAACGTTAGGAGTCAATTCTCTAAAATGCAATCATAAACACAGAACGTCGGAGACGCGTTCCAATTGTTCAAATCAGGTTTCACGACACTTTCCAGTGTGAGTTTTAAATCTGCAGTTCTTTGGTGCCTCGAACACTGAGCGTAAGATTATTTCCGGAGGTATTGTTTGAGTTGGTTTAACAGATTCTTCTTCATATTTAGGCGTTTGTTTGTATTGTTCAATTTCCATATGTACAGTTAATTGGAATTTAGATGCAGGTTCAGAGTTTTTAGTACTTTTAAAGTAATCGTCGTCGGGAAATATTATACCTCTGTAGGCACCTTGACATTTCATGAGCTTAGGTAAACTGATTAATAATAAAGTTACATAAATAATTATTGTAAACATTTTATTTGACGGCTTTTGGTCTGCAGACCATATTTAATGATAATAAAAATTTATATAATTGGGTTCTGCGCCGCTATAATATACAGTGTGGTTCGAGAAGTACTACTGTAACAAAAAAATAAGATTATTTATTTATACTACAAATACACAGGGAATTAAGAGGGCACTGGCGCGAGTGATTAACATTTAAAATAATTGAGCAGCTCTCTTCTCATTTAATTTTTGTAGCCTCCACTTTAGTAAATAGGTTGTTATACTCAGTTTGTTAATTTGTTTGTATTTGTGTATTATCAGAAGCATTATTTTTATTCGATACATTTGCTTATTAATTTATTTTATTTTTAACCATATTTTGCACACATTCCGTTATGTTTAAGATATTTGCAATTTTTTGGTACCTTCCACAGAAAACGTAAACTATTGCCAGGTTGTTCCGTTGTCTCATTTTGAACTTTTTCTATCTGCGAATATAATTTTTGTATACAAAACTTTGATGTAGCATTTGATTTAATGAAATGTTCGATAAAATTTTCTACTTCGGATTCGGAAGCAAAGCTCTTGTGAGCATAGCGACTACGATGGGTGGTGCTGGCATCCTCATTTTGCATCGTTGAAGACAAACTAACTAATAATGTCGTGTAAATAATTATTGCCAGCATTTTATGATACATAGATCTTAAATCTTTTTTCGGCTCTAGTGGAGGATATTTATTTAACGTGCTGCACTAGGTAGCGTAATTGACAGTATTACTGGCTGGTGTAAGTTGGAATATTTATATATGGAATAAAGAGCATCACAGAAAAATGCACAAAAACAAAAGCAAGAATTCGTAAGAGAAGTACATTTGGCTTAATACGAATCTCAAATACCCTCCGTCTCCATGTTAAATCTGTGGGCGTGGCATGTACCTACCAACTCCATAGCTTTTATGCCACAAATCAATTTAACAACAAGTCGAATTCTGCCTCAAATTGTGGGCATATCCGACTATGCACGTTTTTACTACATCGATGAATGCTTTAAGTAAAACCGTAGTCATAATGCCGAATTTCAACATCATAAGTAAATTTTTATGACTGTTATGAATTTTTGTCGATTCAAGGCTTCTTTTTATAACCTGCAAATGAAGTAGCAAACTTAGTACACTTTTATAACTAAAGTGAAGACAGAGTATAAAGAGTAGCTGCCAACAAATAGACGTAAACATTGAAACATTCTCGTAGAAAAAAGCTGTTTGCTAAAACCTTCTTTTGTTATGGTTGACTTAAGGAAACCACAATTTTATACTTATCTGATCAATTTCAATAAAACAATTTGTTTTCTCCGAAACACATTCGAAATAGTTTTTACACAAGGTTTTGTTGTTGATGCAGTTCAATAATAAATATTCATGAACTAAAAAAAAAGTCACCAATTGAAAATTTGGGTCTGCTCACGCTTTGTTTTAAACAAATTGACTGATAATCAAAAATGTACACTAATTGTGCATGATTTCTACCAATGGAATGAAAAAAAAAGTAGCAAAAGTTTTGTATACTTTGGAAGGCACTTTGTATTCTTGATCAGAATCAAAAGCTGAGTCAATCTTCATATGCCCGTCCCTCTAGTTATCTGTTGTTGGCACTCTCACCGTCGTAAATTTTGAGATTTTAAGTTAAAATTTTGTTCAAATATTTCAGGTTCTTGAGTATAAGTTATTTCAATTGAGTGAAATCTGTGACGCTCACAAATAAAGATTTAAAGTTTATAATTAGTTTATTAATCTATGTGCCCAACATGCACACAATTGACAGAAAACTGCGCATTCCCTTTAGGAGTTGATACATAGTTAAAGGCTTTTACTTTGTTTTATATATTATACACGTAATGAATCATTCATTGCAACAAATTTGTATTAAGGCGAATACTTCAATCCTGCGTTCAGAAATATTTTCAATTTTCAATGTAGCATAAGATAATAGACATAAGAACATCATCCAAATCAATGATATGCGCTGTACCTATGTGGCCGCTAAAAAAACTTTTTCCATTTGCCGCGCGTTAAATTGCAATGAAAATATTTTAATAGCTTACAAACTTTTTACATTCCTCATATGCAAACACTGTTGCTGTTGCTCGCCGAAAGTGTTTTTTGCCGTTGCAAAAACATCACATACATACATTGTGAGCGTGAGAGAGGAAAACTTTGTGATTACTTTGCGTTAAGTGCAGCTGTGTGGGGAGCACATTTTAGTTGTTTTAATTCAAAACCAATCTGCAACAACAAGAATGATACAAAAGTGACAGGTTGTTTTGTTTATGAATCGATGTGTGTGAATGTGTGTGTGTAGTGGGGACACATATTGCGGTTGGTCATTACTCAGTTGACAGTTGTTTTTCTTTTTCTCTAACACACATTAGGCAACTGTTGCAACTGTTTGGTGAGTAAAGCAAAACACAGCAAACAAACAAGAGAACAACTCTGGAAAAAAGTATTTATACAAATTTTATATGATTAAGAACTTTGAACACAAGTTTTTTTTTTTTTTTTTTTTTTGGTTGGTATATAGCATATAAGAAAAGTTTGCTAAGCTAAATTAGAAAATAACAAAACGTTGCTTCGGTGTCTCTTTCTTGTTCGTTTCTTATTTCTTTCCTTTATTAGTTTTAATTACAAGTCTTACGGTACGGTCACTTACTTTGAAGGCATCCAAGTTATTCTGCTTTGACTTCGTCAGCACTTGTTCAATTTCTTCTGGTGATGCACCAGAAACTTTTACTGTTATTTTATATCCGTATATGCATATGTATTCGTGTGCATGTGTATGTTTTTATTGAAAACAAGTAAAAACTAAATTTGGCTTATGCTGATCGTACCACCACATCACAGTGGGCGTGGCGTGTACGTGATTACACCCCCCTAATACTAAATAAATTATTAATTAGAATACAAATCGAGAATAAATTTTTTAAAATAGATTTTTGGGCGTGTCTGTCATCCAACGACACCCATTTCAGGCATATCGATGGAAAACAGCTTAAATTTTGTTGCATTTAAATCGATTTTTGTCGATCATGGGTGTAACTCTTGATCGTTTTAAAAAGGGATCTGCGTGTTTGTATAAAATTTCGGCTCAATACTCGTATGTCAAAATTTACACATGCCTAGATTGTCTGGTTTTTTCATCCTGAGAAAATATATATATACTCTGTAGGGTCTCGGACGCCTCCTTTTGGGTGTTGCAAATGAAATGGCAAACTTAGTACATTCTTCAATATATGTGGAGGGTATAAAAACAAAATTTTCCCTTAATCCTGTACAATAATTTATATCCGCACATATGTGTAGTAACGTATGCACATAAAGTAGTTGGGTCAGCAAAGCAAACTTGTATACGTGATTGGTTTCCTCAAAAAAACAAAAAACCAAAAAAAAATTCAAAATTTTTGTAGGCTAACAAATTTTCACCATTGCTTACACATCATATACACACACTTGCAATTAAGCCTGTTTCCTATGTAGGTACATATATCTGGTTTAGTAATATTTATGCACAAAGGACCAACTGGCAAGAGGAAAAAATAAAAACCAAAATATTAGAAGCATTTTGTTTATAAATACCAAAAATAGAAGAAGAAAAATGTGTTAAACGTACGTACACACTTTGAAAATGTAGAAAACATAACATAACGTGTTACAAGTTGGTAATTTTTAGCTGGGTTAAAAGTTTTGTGTTATATTCCGGTTTAGTGGTTTTGTGGTTACAAACGAGAAAACTCATTAAAGTTTAAATATGCAGCGCCGCTCCATGTTCCACACCCCCTTTCTTTGCTGGTTAATGTGTTGTTTCAGGCCAGAGCATCAAATCATGCTGAAAAACCAATCGATTTTTTGTTTGTTGTTTTTGTTTCCTTTAAATGACTCTACAAAACCATAATTTATATCTCTGTCTATGCAACTTAGCAACAACAATAAAACAAATACATCTTCATGTTATGATCAAAAGAAATTTATTCGTATAATAAATAACACGTATGAAGTGCAAGTCAAAGATAAGAGCAAAGTTAAATCAAGTAATTGCAACATACAGACATCATTAAAGATTTGTGTAATCGAGCGAATTTTTATTAAAAATACAATACAAGTAAAAAAAAACTAAATTTTTTAAAATAATTTTCCGCTTTATACGCAGAAATTGATATAGAAAATGTTGAACGTGGGCGTGGCAGGCACCCAATTACACTCATTAATGGTGTATGCATAACGTATCAAATTCAACGCCGGATTTTTAACAAAATTTTTTTTTATACATTGTAGGCGCCTCTGCTATCCAATCTCTCCCAAATATATTTAAGGGTAAAATATTAATGAGTTTACTGAAATTTAACTTTGTAGTTTAATCTTTGTAAATAAGAGATAGGTTTCGGGCGATTTTGGGCGTGATTGACCGATTTCACCCAATTTCATCAAATACCAACCTATGTGCAGACACTAGAGATTTTTATACAAAATTTCAGCTCAATATTTTGAAAGTTGTGAGAGTTTCAACAATAGACAGATATGGACACATGGACCCTTACATAGCCCTTATGTATATATCGATTCAGAGTATGCAATTTTTTTTCTTTTAAGAATTAGTGGTAAGGAGAAAACGCCTAAAGTACGCATCATGACGATTTTGCCAACATGGATAGAATTTAATTTAAAACTCCCAACGACGTATTTCTGTAGTGTTACTCTGGGCAGAATGAAACGCAGTGTTTTGTAGTTATCGAAAAAGTAAGAGAATTTATGAAAAGTTTTATTGACAAAATAAACAAAAGGTTCTAACAAATCTTTTTGTAAATACTACAAATACCTAGTACAGTAGTTTTGTAACATAATGTGTCTAATAGTTACAATCCACAATCCCCTACAATAGAGCCTCGAGTTATGCCTTCGCATTTCTGAGTCCTCCCTCCGTTCAGAGGAACGGAACAACAAACTTTGTTTAACCCTTTTCTTTTGTGGAAGGTGCTTAAACTTATATTTATCCAAATCTTCGAGAAATCGGATTAAAACCTCAAAAAAATTAAATATTTTTGTGCACGAGTGGGCGGGTGCCTCACGAGGGATTTTGTCCAATTTCAATGCCAACCTGTGCCAACAACATCTCTGCCAAGTTTGGAGTTCATATATGTGATTGGAAGAATGTTTATTTTAAGAACTTTCGATGGCCTTTGATACTTGTTTTCTAAGAGTTACCTCATGGACATATCAAAATTTGTATTTTACAGATATTCCATCCACTGTTCCAACTCTACGAGACAACGAACAAATGAATGTAAAAGCACTCCTGCTTAAAGAATGAAATGACAAAATGCATTATTATAATGATAATAAGTTACGTTGAGTTCACAGTTTAAGAGTTTCTTCTATCATGCGAAACCATTGGTGAGTGTAAGAGGCTTACGAATAAAGTTTAATATTACAAAATTTTGCAGTTTATAAAAGAAGCACGTAAAAATCAAACTGAATTCCATTAGTACGTAGGTGTGTTGGAAAAGTATTAGATTTCTTAGAATTATATTTTATATATTTAAGAGAAACTGTTTACATATAAATCGGCCGCCAACTCTGAGAAAAGTAGCAAAGGTGGTGAAATTCCACAAACACCATACGCAAGCGCTGTTCATAATGGTACCACTACCACAGCAAAAAGGGCAAAATCAAACAAAACGAAGTTGTAAACTTGTGAACGCTACGGGATCCTAGGATAACAAGTGTTTAGTTATTTAACGTGCAGTTTCAAGAAAGGACATAAACGCGGCATCTTCTTATAACAAAACGAATAACTTGGAGAATTAACAACATTTGTGATCCAAAATGAAATCAAAATCACAGCAATTTATGATGTTGTTGATAAGAAGGGAATAAATTTATTTGAAACAGAAAGTGTTGCAACTAATCAAGCCCCCAAAAATCACTGTTTAATAATAATGCAAAATGTGTTTAAATGATTGCAACACTGCGATGATAAAGTTGTAATAATCTCAGAAATTAGTGCGCACACTACCTTAAATGGCAATTAATTACTGTCCTCTTTGCCTCACATTAGTGTGTCCACTACTATTTTATTAACCAATAATTGGTTTTGAGGTGATTATTAGTGCAGTAAAACAATTTCCATATAAAAAAGTTTAGCCTGGAGCATCCTCAGGTAGTGGTATCGGGATCGGTATCGGTATCGGGATGTGTGTTAATTTAAGCAAAGTCGTGTGTGTACTATTCGTTAATATTTCTTCAAAGCGCTAATTTCGCTTTCAATAAAATGCTCCACAATAAACCCTAAGCCACATACTATATACTCATAACATCTAAATATTTATTTACATTGGAAAACTGCGACGACTGGCGCTTGAAGCGTACATTGAATTAGTTACCGCACAGTCAACGAGACAATAAAGCGGCAAAAATGCAGTCGCCCTTATTTAGGTAAGTTAAACAATAGGCTTCTGGTTGGAAAATATGGCTTATAGAAAGCAATTTACTGTAAATAAGGTCTGTAAAGGTCGCATATTATATTGTACGGATGTGCCATGACCTATTAAGCAAATGACTAACTACCGCCAATTTGGATTTTATTTAACAAGTGTTTGTATTTAATTTTATAATGTAAACGTAATAGGGTAATAAGACTAAGATTAGCGTTTGCGATGTGTTCCCTCTTAAAAAGAATCATGAATCCAAAGCGCCTTGGCCATTATTGTTCAATGATGATGATTAATTAACTATTCATCATAAAATTTTATTAAAAAATCTTAATAATTAAGAATTTTCAACTCATAAAAACTTATTTTATTAAATGTTTTTATATGGAGAAATATACACTGATTAGGTATTAAATTTGTGTGGATGTTTGTAACTCCGAAACAGCAAATGACATGCCCACCTTTAACTATGCTTATCGATTCAGAATCAAAATCTGAATCCATTTAATTATGCCCGTCTCCTAGTTCATGTAAATTTGTGCGCATAATAAAGGTCCCATTTTTTGATATATTTCTATGAAATTTGATACAAGAACCCACAGAGCATCTTTATTAAAAACACACCAAATTAGATCATTTTTAGAATTCCTTCCCATATAAGGTTCCATTATAACGAAAGTCTTTATATGGAAAAAAATCGCTATTCTAATTTTTTGAAAAAAATTGGAACAGAAAAGTTAATTGATTTAATATATGGATGAGCCAGAATTTGAACCCGATTGAAGCTTTTTGAGAACCCCTTCTCATATATTGATGTTTCACGTTGAGGTTTACATGGTAGTGACTCGCGTAATGATCAGGCTTTGTCGATTATTACATTTTCACTTGTTTTCAACCCTTAGTGTTTTGAACTTAAAAGTCACCCCTGAGCAAAATTTCACAAAATTAATACATGTCAAAAAGTGCGGCATGTGGGGTGACTAGAAAAATACATGATTAAATCGTCTTAGATTTAGGTATAATTAAAAGTGGGTGTGGCATTTATTGTTTAGATGGTACTTGGTGCTTTAGGGAATCAACTAAAATAGAACTAGTGGGCATGTCTAATAAATAATTATGCTCTCCTTCGTTTATGAAATGCGTAACAAGACGGATTTATACAGAAAAATCACTTTATCTGCAAAAGGAATAAAAAAGATGGTGTACCCCATATATATTTTAGAGAGAGTACATTTAATAATCTGCGATAGCTTTCTATTAACGTACAGCATACCTTGCAATATATTGTACACGCATATATAAGAATGGTGTTTATAAATAATTACTCTGCTTATTGTATATGCATGTACATTAGGTACCTAGTAATGTGTGTTCTGTGTATGCTTCCTATTTAACTTTGTATTTTACATACACATACGCAACTACTTGCTCTCTATTATTCATCAAATACTAATACATTAAAATTGAAAATTATGTGTAAACGAGTTTTTCTAAATTCTCTGAAAAAGAATAGAAATGTATGCTGCTGGGTTTAATATTGTTATGTTCTAAAGCAACCAAATTTGAGTGTTGTTAATATACGTTCAGTTGATGTGTGCGTGAATAGGAGCTGTGCACGAAATGTCGGAGGCGGAGTTATTAAATGCCCACAGTGCGTATGTTATTTAATATTCGGTTATTTTCCACATTACAACAAACAAGCTAAATTATTAGCACACTTGTATATAACGTACATATATGTATCCGTGAACATTTGGATTGTTTAGTATGTTGGTATGTTAAGCCACATCGATGCATTTTGTGTTTGTACATTCCTAAGCATGTATTGTGGGTATGTACGTGTATGGTAGGTGGGCGCAAATGTCCAACATTATGCCAAGTTACCAAATTATCTGTTTATACAATAAATTATATGTATGCCGTGGGGCAATAAATCACTAGATATTGTTCACTATTATCATAAAATTCTATTTAAGGTAAATTTTGAATTCATTTTTTTCGTTTATTTTTAATTTATATACTACGAGCAGAGCAGTGAGTTGAATAACCGGAACTTTACACAAAAATTACAATATTTTAAAATTTATGGATTTACGTGTGAATATATGCAGCATGATTGTATTAATTAGGAAACTATTGCGTACTTGGCTTTAGTTTATATGTATGGAAGGAAGTGAGGGTGTCCCGCTCGTTCGTATTGTTCTCACATATATTAAAAATGAAAAAAATAATAAATGTATGGCACACGTTGTGCAAGAAAATGTTTTCGTTATGAAGTAGATTCCATTTTTCATTTGAGTTTTTTAATAACGTTGTTGCCGTCTACGTCGTTGTTGATGGGGTTTGCAAACGTTGAACCTTCGTATGGATGAAATGTTCACCCGTGACTACAGTACGACAACGTGTTGAATATTAACATTACTTGCACTGTGTAACATAAAGAATTGCAACTCCAAGTTATAATCTAGATTTGGATGTGGCTGTCATTCCCTTAGTATTTGATTCAACATTTTCATAATTTAATGGTAAAATCATTAATATTGAACCGAAGTCAGTCGTGTCCTTCGGGCTTAAAAAATCCTGTGCCGCATTGGGCACACTCTTGTTGCTGTTATATTGAAATGTTACCGTTGAAATGTTGAAAGTTTCCATTTATTCGATTAATTTTGTATTTAAAGCAAAGTGAGTATTTTAGTTAAAATATAGTTTTGTTTTATTAAATATTTTAAAAACTACAAATTAGAAGCATTTATATGGGATAAAAGCCCCTATACGTTCTATTGAAATTCATATATGTTTGTACGTACACACACACATTGTACAGCCTAACAAAAAATAAAAAACACAAGCGCCCTATTAGCTGGAGTCCAACAATTAACACAAATAATTTTTTAATACCGTATGGTTTTTACGAATAAAGACGTAAAATCTATCCAGAGAATCTAATTTTGGTCAATATTTGAAGCAATGCATATATTAACTCTTTAGCGTTAGATGCTATAAAGTGTCCATCAATTTCGAAGGTCTTTTTTAAGCACAGTAGGGGGATCGGTTCAGTTCCTCTGCTGTAATCTATCAGCCATTATAATTCATCTATTAAAAATGGATTTTGATACATTGATGATCTAAAATGACGTAGTTCCGGATCTAGCCAAATACCTTCCACGCCCACGCAAATTTTCTAAGTATATATAAATTATGTATATATATATTTTTTATTTATATTCTATTTTTCATTATGCTTTCCACATATTTAATTACGGCCACACCTACAATTTAGAAAAATCTGTCCATCAGTCAAAAAAGTTGTGCTACAAAATTGATATTCGGTACACATTTTTATTTATTGAGATTTTCTATGTGCTTAAAATGGATGTAATTGCATAATAGACACGCCTATAAATTATAAAAAACCTTTTATTTTCTTTATCTTTTTATTTAATTTAATGCAAAAATTGATGTGTATTACATACTTTATGAAAGGGCGACGTTCTGCCGAATAATTGTAAAATTGCCCTCGTACATAGCTCCCTCTATATATAGGAATGTACACATATGCTC
Source organism: Crataerina pallida (assembly GCA_949710015.1). Classification (NCBI taxonomy): domain Eukaryota; kingdom Metazoa; phylum Arthropoda; class Insecta; order Diptera; family Hippoboscidae; genus Crataerina; species Crataerina pallida. The sequence goes on from OX453291.1 coordinate 20,841,900, forward strand.
ATATCAGTGCGTTGTACAGTTCGCACTTACACTTACATATTCGTAAATCAAATTGTTATTGAAAGCGTTTATTTTTGATTTTCTGTGTACAATCTACAGTTTGTTGTACACCGTACATATATTATAAGTTGAGTGATAAAAACTGAATGAATGCTATCCACGTACGTCATATATTTTTTTTTTGTTGACGGAGGGGGGAAAAACCCTTTATGGGTACCCCGTGCAGCACGGGGTTATGTGGGAGTTTTCGCTCATACCACGTTGGTACATGTGGTTATGCGGGACTCACCCTGGCGACTTACCCACTAAAAAACCGTACTCCGCGGACTTATCCTCCCTATGGTACCACCTTACAGTATTACTTTACAGGGAGGAAAGGGCACGGCCCTACCTACGCTTGTATTTCAACGAGTTCTTATTTTTTTTTTAGCCCTATTTCAGCGGGCCTCTGCGTGATTCCTTTCCCTTTCTAAGGTCCTGAGGCAGCTGATTACGTACGTCATATATGTGTATGAGCGTAGGTCATCAATATTTTATATTCATGTGCAAATCATTTATTATGCTCACCAGTTGTTTTTATACGACACCTCCAGTCTCTGAGTGGAGATCTGGTTTTCATTAAATTTTGAATTTTTTAAATAAGTTCCTACGTTTAAGATCTCTGAAAAGGTATCGAAGAGGACAATTTTTTGTATTAAAAGATACTAAGAACTTATCATTAAACGCTGCAGATGATCAATTGCAATAACACAGTGGAAAACATTTTACTATTTTTCACAAAATAATCCTTGTATAAGGTGTAATCATCGTACATTAAATTGACTAATGTAAATATGTTACGTACTCCGTGTGTGCACAACAGCTTGCTATCGCAATGGTTTGGGTATCGCTGTCACTTTACAATATTTATGATATGTAAATAATGTGTTTGTATATGTATGTTCATGTTATATATTATTACATATTTAGCGGTATATTTTTTGTAATCATTTGTTATTGTTAGTTTGATTAATTATTTGAAATGATTGCGTTCAGGCCGTGTCTTGTTTGTGTTTAGGTGTCTATGCTGAATTTATGACTCAATCGAATGATTAGTTGATGCGAAATGATTAGAAATGCAAACTAACTGTACTTAAATGTTATATTACGGTGCTTATGTTTTCAAATTATTTTCAGCAACAAGTGGTTTTTGTTTCTGTCATGTATTGAGTTTCCCATGTATAAACGGATTTTTATATAAGTAATAAATGTTATAAAACAATTGAAAATATCGGCTATGCTCGACCATTTTATACCCTACACCTAGACTTAGTTCCACAAATTATGCTTTAATCAGAGGAGTTGTCATTGCGTAAACAAGTAAAAAAACTAAATTTACCTGAGACTAAACCTTAAACATTTACATACAATACAAGCGGTGGGCGTGGCAGGTTGGTTTTCGGCATTCTCACGGGCGTAATTTTTAAAATATAGACCTGAATGAATGTTGAACAGACCCTTTTAGTTTTCGCAGCAGATGGCTATTTAAAATGAACAAAATCAGTTAAGAGCCACGCCCACAATCGACAAAAATCTATATAAATATCTAGCTATCAAGTTGAAATTTACTATGCATGTTTACAATTATCCGATCCATCGATGTACTAAAAAAACGCGTGGTCTGATTGATTAAATTTAAACAATGTGAGTGTTGCTAACCCTAGTATGAACTCTAATGCAGATAACTATAAGAAATTGTCTCCAATTAATGAGTACAATTAAGTACAAACAATATAAATTCTTATAATTTATTAAGCATGCGACGTTATTTAAAAAATATGTTACTAAATATGTATATCCATTAGGAAGGAACTTCTTTTGTATTTTTCATGTTCACTCACTTTTGTCACTGATTATATGTTTTTGAACATAGACATATATATTTTATTCTTCGCACGATTGTGTGAAAACATTAATACATACACAAATACACCAATACAGCTATATAAAACAATTGAAAATTTTATACTCAGTTAAGGCCGACCATTTATTGCCCTACAGCACTCACTACACTTAAGTTTTAAAAATATTTCGATTGGCTCCCAATTTTGGTACAGTAAATTACTCAACTATCAACTATTCTCTTTCAAATTTTATCAAAAAATATCATGAAATTCGAAGAAAGTCCTTATATGTATGACCTCAGATTCAGAGAAGGATCCGCTTCGGTTTATTTTTATAAGTGGTGCTATAAGTGATGATATTTTACTGTATGGACAAGGACTGTATGACCATGCGCCAAATTTCAACGAAATATTACAAAAAATACAACTTGTAGCTTGCGCATAAATTTACATGGACAGACGGATGGACAGACGCACATACTTAGATACTTCAGATTTCTGCCCAAAGATCTTCCCAAACTTAATATACTCTCTGCTACAAGTGGTGCAGGGCATAAAAATAAACAATGTTAGTATCTAAACATGTGTATAATGCATGAAAAGAATTTGAAGAAAAAATTCTTGTTCTGCTAAAACTATTGTGTTTATTATATAAACGTTGTTCTCTATACCAAAAATTATCTTTGTATTTGGGCTCCAAAACAACAACACAAACCTTGTAAACGGATTTGTGTTTTTATGTTATGCCTTATGACAGAGTGAGAGAGAGCGAGAGCGAATGGAATGAAAAAATTTAACAAAGTAAATTTATGTGTAAAATTTTGTGCACTTGATATTATTAACTTGGGTTGGGGCCATATTTTATTCAAAGAAATGCAACCGTTTTTAAAAAACTATGTAGAATAAACGTTAGTTTTGCATGGTCTATGTGAAATGGTTTGAATTGCTGAAATAGAAATAGAAATTTGCAGCATTCCATATAAGTAAGTATTTGCACGGTTAAGATGATGTGGTCGATTGCGTATGAGTGTTTTAAGAAGTTCCGCTTTCTAATCAAGATCGTAATAATTCGAAATACGAAGAACATGCAGGGTTTGGGTTCTCATCGTAAAACGATCGCCTTTGGAATTAATGAAAATTGTAAATAATATTGAGTTTTGTTTGTAAAAACAAACTTGACCTACATCAAAATAATATCAGTAGAAAATTTTAAATATTTCTGGTTTTTAAAATATTTCGACGAAATTTGGTACGGGGGTGTCTCTTAAAGTTGGGGACTTCTCCCCCAAAATAATTGCAATAACTTCATAATTAAATTTTGGTAATTAGTTATATGTCCATTGTAGGCGTGGTACTTGACCTATTTTACCCAATTTAAATAGGAAACTACTTATTATTATATAAAATTTCAATTCGATAGCCAATGTTATCGATAGTACCTATGGACAAAGCTGAATGGATTCAGAATTTATCCTTATCAAGAATATATATACTTTGTTAGGTTTCTTTCTGGATGTTGTATAGGGAACTACAAACGTAATGTACTTGCCCGTCTTATTTAAAACTTCACTTCATTTTAGTCGGATGGGAAAATTAAACTCCTGTTAGCCAATTGAAAATATAAATAAATATGTGAAAAACTGACCTAAAAAATATCTAAAAAACATTGCATACCTTGTGCGGTTGTAGGTATAAAAACCATGAAATATTTATTAACCTTAGAGAAGAGAATTTCAAGGCACAGTTAGATATGCATATGTTACATGCACACTTAAGTATTTATTTGTGTTTGTGTGTATATGTGTGTGAAGAATTTAGCTTGTTTAGGTCATTCTATCATGTAGCAATGTCTCTATGGAGGATTTGTTGTTTGTTGTCTTGCATGAGCCAGAGACACACACAGAAAGAGAGAGAGAGAGAGGCAGAGTTGAGTGTGTTGGGAAGTGAAAATGGAATTCTCGAATGTATGATTGCATACAATTCTGCATATGTGTGTGAAGCCGTTTATAATATTTTGCTTTATATATGTTTATAGAGCTGCATAACACAACAGTTACAATAATAACAATAGCAAAGCCAACAAACGAAATTCTAATATTCCAAGAATGCATAGTTCGGGTAACTGCCTTCAGTTGAAAGTTGAAAGGTGTTGTGTACTAAATATATGATAAGTGAGTGTTTATGCATTTATGCCATGTTTTGAATTAGCATATATATTGTCTGTACGTGAAGTTCATATCATATATTAAATTATATTTTGTATTTAATCATTCACTTTATACAAATATTTTTATATCACACCGTTGAAGAATAATAAAATCGTGCTAATGATGTGCTTTTGTGTAATTATTCTGCATATGTATGTAATTGTAAATATAACAGTACACTGAAAGCATTAATAAATTTTTTGCATTGTTGTTTCCGTTTCACTCCTTTTCTATTTGCAGCAACATCGTTTCACACTAATTACGTTAAAATGATTTTTAATCCTCTTTGATGAAACAACAATTTGTTCAACGGTAGAGAAATAATAACACTCAATGCGGCTTGTGCGGCACAATACTTCATCATCCCCATCATAGACTGCACATTTATAATATACGTACACATGTACAAAATCCTTATATGGGGGCGGTATGTTTGAGTTGTTGAACGAGCATAGTGTATGTGCTGAGCTGTCAAGTAAATGTAACAACACTGCCACTGATGAAACATGGATTTTGTACAGATTTTATGCTACTTTGTGGTAGTACTGTTAACCGAAACATACGGTGAGTGCGGTTCATTCATTTATTCATTCATTGCATTATATGAAGATAGTGTTGATTCAAAAAAAAAAAAAAAAAAGAAAAAAAAAACTTTTTGTACCATTTTTTTTAAGGATAACTTTTTTATATCATTAAAGGTTACGGGTGTACTTAGTTTGTCACTTTATTTGCGACTTTAAAACACATGACCACAACTTTTTCATAAATTGTATGTTATTGAATATCAAAAAAACTGAGTCCTATTAACAAGGTGGGTCTGCTGTTACAACTCTAACAGCTTACTATTGTTGCAAAAATTTAAATATTGATGTGAAGTTCAGGGGAATTGTGCATTAATTAATGCAAATAGTTTTGGGCTAAATGGTTATTAGACACGCCCAAATTAAACTACAAAAAACTACAAAGACAAAATTTATTATTTAAATTTTTTTTTATTTATAAATGGGCGGGATTAGAGAAAAATTCCATAAACGTTCTCACACCACAATTTTAAGTTTATAAAATATAATAAAATATGTACAATAATATAAATAGTAATAGCTGTTAAAAATATGCCACGTCCACAATTTATATATTAATATATAGGGTATGCCATATGTCGTCTTGGCCACACATAATTTTTTCACTTGTTGAATGTTGGTGTGTTTGTACAAAACACAGTTGATTCTAAGTGTTAAATAACACTGTTATGTTATATGTACGTACCGTTAAGAAACTCTTTGATCCATTCCATTTGATTCACTGTTCCATGTACTCTTATGTATATATATATTATTTGGCAACGAAAGATACATTTGGATTTTCAAATGTGTTTGGGTGGCCAAAAAAGCTGTTAAAAATAAATAAAAACGTCAGTCACTCCACACCACAATGGGCTGAACAATGATTTCGAATTTTGCACAGAGTAAAATTTATTATACAATAAATATAAGAAATGAAGTACTTGCGTCATTTAAAGCCCAATTATTATAAATTTGGCATCCTTGATTATTGGACTAAATATTTGTATAAAGAAAATTTCTAAATGAGACATTTTTTCAAAAACATCCTTAGACGTGGAGCGTTTCTAACAAACTAATCGATCGTGCCTATTTTCAGTAGCATATATCCATAGATCAAAAGACATTCACGTACCAAATATTATCCAAAAATATCTAAAGTTGCAACCTTTGGATTGATTGCAAATAACCAGAGCCAGTTAGTGAGTCTGACTGCTTAGGATCCCTCATAACGTATACTTTTGCTGGGTGAACATAATGGAAATCAGAGACGATCTTCGTGTTTGGTATGTTTATGTACAAAAATTTTTAGTTTCTATGGGTAGGTTCCCACATAAATTGGGCTAAATCGCCCTTAATTGAAAAATCTCTTTTACAGATACAACAATAACAAATCCACTTGGCGTAGAATTTAATTTGTAAGTTGACACATAATGCATACAATGCTAGAGGGCGTAATCAAGGTCCCTGGTACGCCCACGCTCTAAACCTCTAATTATTCTTTTAATAAAGTGGAAGATGGTTTTGGTACCTCGGAGTACGTCACGCAGTATGGTATTGGTTTATGATAATACTTGATACTACAAATTCCAGCGCAAAATTATTTGTGACACTCTGTTCGTCCGTAAAGCTGGTGAACAAAACTTTGTATGCATTACCATATGTCTTCATAATACCTTATGATTGTCTTTATTTATGTTTTTACGTTTATGAATTTATGAGCGTAAAAAACATACACATACACATACATACTTATATTGGCTTAACATTTTGTATGCGTGGGCATATGAAGGTGAAATTATTGTTGAATCAGCTGCATTTTCTTAAAAATGTTTGTCAGCAAAAATACAAATAAAATAGTGCCACCACTGTTAAACATGGTATTAGTAGCCGTGACGGTATTTTTTGCCCGTTATTCATGCTTTCGCTTTGAACAAATGATAAAGAAATATTTTCAGTAAAAGTTTTCGGCTTGAAATTTGCATTTTGTGAATTTGTTTTTATTTGTTTTTTATAATTTTTATATGTTTCTAGTGGAAAGTGGAGTTATGCTTCGGAGATGCGAAAACAAAAGTAAAATAAAGAATTTAAAGTTTTCGGGCATTGTTGGAATCGTTGAGTTTTGTTTTTTCTTATTTTTTTTAGTGTGTTTTCTCTTAAGACAAAATGCGCTAGAATACTTAGATTAAAGTTACCATAAATTTTACGGTCTATAAATCAGATGCCAGCAAAATCACCAACGTAAAACTCTAATGAGATACACACATATACAGATTCACCAGAAGAGACACCGGAAAGGATAAGACAGTGCTCTGTAGGTGCTAAAGAGAAATGAACAACCAAACAATTGGTGGTTTTTACGAGTTTAAAATCAAAATTTATTCCAAAAAACACTAGACTCGAGCAGTTTTATTATTTTTAAAATTTTGTTCGCATGCTCAGTATACTAAATTTGTTGTTTCAAAATGAGGCGTCAGAGCCCTTGCTAAGTAAAGGATATGTATTTTTGATAAGTATTAAAATTTGAGTTGGTCTAGTCATCTATTAATATCATTCTCAAACTCTCATATTATAAGAAATTTTGTACAAATATGTCTAGAATCTATACATAATTTCCTATTTAAATTGGTAAAAATCCGTCAAGAGCCACTCCCACAATCGACAAAAATCTGCCACGAAAAGTGAGCTATGAAATTTGAATTTGATTAACTTTTTTATCACGAGCCTTTCCATTGATGTGTCAAAAATGGGCGTGGTTGGATGACTTGTAAGTTGATACATAATACGTACGGCCATACATAATTAGAGAGTGTAATCATGGAACCGCCACGCCCAATATTTGTATTTAAATGTCTGCCAAACAAATTGTGCTACAGAGTTAAAATTGGCTGGTCTTCATGTATCGAAATATGAAAATTAGGCGCAAAAGTTATTTTTGTTCATACAATTCGAGTTGATGCACAATACAGTACGTGCCACGCCCACTATTTGTACATAAATACGGAGAGCTGTATAAGATTTAACCAAATTTACCTTTTTTTATAACGCTTTAAAATAAATTTCATCAACATGGAATTTAATTAGCTGCTGTCTAATTAGCAGGAAAATGTTTTCAAAGATAAATCTCTGTTTTATTAATTATCGATCATAATTTGTGGAATTATTTCCTTATTGGAATGTCATTTTTTTTTTTTTGGTTTATGTGTTATTGTCTCCCTTTTACTGGCATTCCTGGCACAAACACAAACATAAAAATTGAAATTGAGTTTCAAATGAACCGTAAATAATCGGCAACATATGCGTGAACATAAAAAAATGAAACAAAAAACTTCTTTTCCATAGCAGCCAGCTATGAGATGAAACGAAGTCAAGGGAAAAATGAAAAATAGTACAAATGTTGAAATTAAACAAAAAGAACAAAAGTAAAAAAGATAGACGAATAAGAAAAATGTAAAAAAGCAAGAAAACTAATTTCATGGTTCACACACACATACACACACACGCAAACAAGACTAAATTTAACCTCGCACCAAAACCAAGCCGCAACACTAGCATGGGTGTGTGTACACAGCAAAACGTTTATGCAAATGAGTGCAGTGTTAATGTCTGTGCTAAGATGTACATATTTCCGGTCTGTGTTAGAATCCAATTTTCCAAATATATGGCATACCCACCTCAGCACATATCCGCTCACACTCTTATACAGACGACGATTTGCATTTCAATGTTGAAAAACCGCACAAAGGAAAAGCAGCGTTAGAGAGAGAGAGAAAGAGAAAGAGAGGGACCTCCTCCACCAACAATTAAATCCGATTAAAAATACAGGACGGACTAAATGGAGAAAAGTAATGGCTTAGAGAAAAAGTGCACAAATGTTTTATATGACGGCAGACGATATATTTGAAAAACTTCAACTTCTTCTATTGCCATAGTCTGCTTAATAAATAAATTCCCCTTGCATTGTTGCAAAATGACTTTTTTATGCTTCTAGGTTAAGGTTGAAACTTTTTTACGAATAATTTCCATCACAGTGATAATTAATCGATTTTGTATTCAGGAGTTTATAAAGTTCACTTCTCGCCTTGCAAACTGCACCATGAAACCTATAAATAATAAATTGCCTAGAAAATGTTGAAAATGTTTGCATTACTGCCATAATCTTGTAATTGCATCGTTAATCTCTAAGATTGTATTGATTGATTAAGTGTTACATCTGTTCTTTTTTGATTTGTGATTAAATGGCCTCAAATTGAAATGGAGAATAATATGCTTTCCACATAAAGGAAACGGGACAATATACGCTTGATTAGCTTAACACGAAATCGGAATTATCGTTATTATCATCTTCTTATGATTCTTGCTATTGAATATGATTGCAAAAAAAAAAAAAGGAAATCAAACGTAATGTGACAGCACTAGCAGCAAAAAACAAAATATCTTGTCTAGGAATAAAAGTTGAAAGAGAATAAAACAAGAGAAACAGATTAAACTCAGTTCAAAACCAATTCAAGTGTAAAAATGCCTTCTTGCAGTCAGTAAAGGTATAAGAAGTTGATAGCAGTAAATTCAATCGAATAATCATACGCACAGATGATATCATATTCAATGAGTTTGTTATGTACTTATTTCATATACATGGATATCCATGTTGGCAGCACTAGATTATGATTGTGAGTGTGGGACTCTCCTACAATTTTACAAAACATACGATAAGGATATTTGACTTTTGAGGGTATTTGTGACAAAGCATAAAATGTATGCAGAAATAAGATTTTGTTCAAACAAAAAACTTTCTATAAATCTGGACAATATCTTACGCTTACCCCTTGTGGACATTTTATATATATCATTATGCTTTAAGGGTTTATTCATTTCAAATGACATAGGTGACCTTCTATTGATCTGCAGAAATAAAATTACAAAAATGTATAAATACCGAGAGAAAATGTACTCTCCCGGTATGATCAACTTAATCATAGAGTTTACTAAATGAACTGATATTGTTAAGACAACTAGATAGAGTCCTGTTTAAAATGAATGAATTCAGTTGCTATGTGAGTCATTACTCATATGCAGAACTCTTTATAAGGAACTCTTGAAGGACAAGAATAGTCAGCGAAACGCAACTGTTTTCTTGAATAGAATTTTGTTAGAAAAAAAGTAAAAGAAAAATTAAAACTTAGATTTAATATATTGTTGTTAAATAAGTGCAATCAAAAACTTGATATAATAATTCAATATAATACACACATGCACAAACACAATAAAATTTGTTCAATGATTGCTTGGCTATCAATTTTAATTAAATTGCATTCAAAAATTTATGCAAAAGTATACATTTACGATATTATTTATGGCTGTTCTATTATAATATAAAAAACGTTTGCATATATGTGCTGCAGGAATATAAATCGAATACAATTTAAGTACCGGAAACACAGCAAATAATGATTAGTTAACATTTGAAGCACGTTTGCGTGTGGTGTTTGTGCATACATCTGAAAATAAGAAGAAGTAAGAAAACGAAACTTGGCCAAGGCAAAATTTTAAATACTCTTCATATTTACAATTGTGGGCATGGCACTTATATGATTATGTCTTCTAATAGTGTTTGGGTTACGTATCAGCTTTCAAGTGCAATTTTACGTGGAGAATAGTTTTTTTGTACATTGGTGGCGTGTCTGTTAATCGACCGCGCCCACTTTTTGACATATCAAAGGATCCGATAACTATGAATATGTGCATCAAATCTCAAGTTCATAGGTCAACTTCTGTGACAGACACACGGACGCGTGGACATATCTGTTTAAATCGACTCAATTTTTATGGTGATCAAGAACATATATACTTTGTCTGGTCTCTGAAGCCTTCTTTAGGGTGTTGCCAACGGAAAAGCAAACTTAAATACATACATCTTGAAGGCATCCAAATGAAATATATTTATAAATAAAATGTGGGCATGGTTTTATGACAATGGCTTTTAAAAATTTAACAATTTGTTTGATTTTCTTGATTTCTGAGGCGTATTGTTCAGCAATTAATTGTAGAAGAGTTCCTTATTTAGGTGATAGGAAAGTTTTAAATATTTATAAATGTTGATTTATAAATTGTATTCGTTCTACCTGTAACATAAGACAGAGTCTATACAACATTTTTTGTTTTATTTACCACACCATGGAAAAGGCGTCATAAAAATAGGGCCTGGATGTTCTTTATGTTCTTGATAAGTATCAAAAAGCTCAATCCATCGGGACATGTCATTTTGGGTCTTCGTCATTTGTTGAAACGCTCACGGTCGACCTAAAATAGAAAAACCTTTTCATTACATAATAAATATTCTATTTTTTTTTTTATTTTAAAATTATTTAAACCGATGAATTTAATACAGTTTTACAGTATTTGTTAAATTTTTGGATTATCTACCAAAATAAATCGCAACATATTAGATATATAAATGTAATTGATTTTTCTGCTTAATTATTGGTATTCAGAGTATCAAGAATTATTAGAAAAAAAAAGATTTAAAACATTTTACACTATTACAATATAAGTGGGACACCATAAGAAAGCCATCGAAGGACATAGTAGATAATTGTACAAAATTAAATGAATTATGATTTAGTGTTGGAACGCAGATAAGTACAAAAACTCATGTCATGTCATGTTCTCGTCATTTGAGTTACTTTTTATTTTTATTCTCTTCCACAATCGTCACATATATAAGTATCAATTATCTTTCAAGTATCATTGGGTGTGTGCGTGTGTGAGGGTGGGTTTTTATAAATCCATACAAACACCTATCAAATATCCATTCGCATACACTCGTTTCTACACAAATACGACATGCTCTGGGATGAATCAATTCATAATAATTATGCAGTTATCTTCTCTGAATGCCAGTTGAGTGATAAAGGTTTAAGTGCCAACCAACACCATCTACCATTGCTCCCATACACACATGATTTCATAGAAATGCACTGGACTAGAGTTGTGTGAATGAGTACGAGTCAGAATAATGTGAGAGAGTGAATTGTGATTGTGTCAATAGAATGTGAGATTAAGCAAAGCATTGGTGTGTATAATCAGTAAAGTGGGAATATTATACATGTTCGAACTTGTTGAACAAGTATATTATGTTGTTAGTTTTTTTTTCCTATTTTTTTATATTTATACTACTTTTGGGTTCAATAAGTACGTAAATGTCGGATTGCGGTTGTCTTTCTGAGGCAAGTTGGGGGATATAAAGGACAAGTCATAGATAAACCTTATTTATATATCTCTCAAAAATGCCAAATCAAGGGCGTGGTATTTTTTAAATGTTGAATAGATTAAAGGTGCCCATTTTTGGCGTTTCGATGGAATATTTAATATGTATGTATTAGAACTACGTAGACTAAGTCGAAGTTTCATATCGAATTTTTGTGACTTAAAGACAGTTTTATGTGAATATGAGTATGTGTTGAAACAAATTTTGTCCAATTAAAGTCGAATTTTATGTGGGGGAAGCAAAATTTGACCTTAATTTAGACCGTGAGACCAACAGACGGACATGCTCAAATCGATTCAGATTTTGATTAAAATTCTTTGTAAGGGTTTGTTAGGCCTTTTGAAAATTGTTGGCGCGTCCGGTCGTTAGTGGCAAATCGATGGCTATATAAATATTTATACCGCATTTTAACTTTGTAATTGGTGTAGATTTTTGTAGATAATAGACCGATTTTTGCCAATTATGAACATGGCTCTTAACCAATTTTAAGAGTTTGTAAAATGTCATCTCAATTTCTTAAAATATATGACCGTGAACATACCAAAAAGAGACATTCTCAGGGACGGACATAGCCACATCGAATTCGATTTATATTAAGAATAGAATATAAGGATACAAAAATTCGTCTATACATTGCTTAGTTATTGAATGTCCTGCAATAGAGAAAACTATTCCAAAATCGAAATGATTGGTGGCTATAAAAATCATTTAGAATATTTAGTGCTTCTCTCAAACTGACACTCTTCATTTATTTGTCTACTTGACACAAATTGAGATAGCTGTACACATATGTGTGTGTCCACTGACATTTAAAAAAAGTGATTTGTGGTTGTGTTGTGTTCATAGGAACACGTATTATCTATTGGCTTCACTTAACTTAACAACAACAACGACTCTGAACAACTTTTCTCATATTCTATTCTATTTATGTAAAAAAAAAAAAAAAAAATGTATTTAGTATGTCAGGCATTTGCTTATAAATGGTGCAAGACTTCTGGCAGTGGAAACCGTGCAATGGTTGTGTGCTAATTATATTCAACAAACTTTCAATAGTAAATTTCTTATGCGTGCGGTGGTACTTCGTTCAGCTTCAACTTGCACTTCCCGACATGTCTAGTATGTGTGTGTAAACTATGTGCGTATAATTGTACTTGTATTTGTTTACTGGAGATTGCTTACTTTAATACACATGTGACATGGCGAGAGATTGCCCTCTCTCTCTACACGTGTGTGCGTGCATGTGTTCTTTACTTAAAAAGTTTGCTTTGCGTATAGTTATACTTTCTTGTACTCCTTGTGTACTTATCCTATAAAGACATTTGTATGTATATAGGTGCATTTATATTGACCTGGTTTGCTTGTACACAAAATTACTTATATTTCACTATCGAAAACCACAAAAATACAGCAACAACAGACATCAACACTGTACAATAAAGTTTTCATTAAGTTAAAACACGCACTTTGTGGGAGTGGCATTTGAAAAATTTGACATAATAAGGACAGAGAACACCCACAGTGTAAAGATTAGGTCCATATCTCAAAATTTATACTCGCGAGCGTCCATCAACTATATAGACGTTTATATAAATCGACTAATTTGGTTTGTATCCGATTTTGTCTTTATATATCTATATGTTTGACAAACTTACTAAACGCCGTGTGGTAGAAATGAGTAGAAGAAGGCATAGCGAATAAGTATTGAAATATGTTCCTGGTGAACATTGAAACACTTGTATATATGCACGCACCCAGAAAAGTGAATCAAAAGTAAATTCTATTAAAATAGAAACCACATTCAAACACTCACACACTCGCAATCGAACCTATGCAGTGTGTACAAATGTTTATGGTGTGATTCAAGTTATTTAATTATATGTGTTTTTGGTACATAATGCATGTTCACTCGGTTACTCATACGCAAGGTTGGACAAATTCGAAATCAAGTTACACTTTATATATACGTATGAACTCACATATATGCATAGATATTTGGATGTATGTGCTATAGTTGCGGAATTCATTCCTTAGCACGTAGACCGTTTTAAGCACTTGAAGAAGATTATTCTTAATAAAATCACTCAACGTACAAAAACCACAGACTGGAGAAGCCCAACGAGAAAGAGAGAAAGAAGGAATAGAATGAAAAGCTTGACGGAAATTCAAATGCTGAGGAAGTGCACAAAAGAAAAGATATTCGTATGGGGTGCAGTGCTAGAATGTGGAAGCGGCTAAAAATTCATACCATGCCCGGTTTCCATTTAATGTGTATCTCTATCTCTATCTCTCTCTTTTTTCATTTCTATGCCACAATTACTATTCTCATTACCACTCTGATATAGACGCCAATTGAATCCGAATTCCAAATTAATTTAATAACATTGATTTCGACACTTGTTCACTCCCAACACATACATATGCACGTACTCTGATTTGTGTTTCAGCACAAATAAAACGATACGTACGTGTGCGGCAAACACACTTATTTACATACACCCATTTGCAAAATTGAATTCGATAAGAAAACAGTCAATACTTGGAATTTCTTTTCTCTTAAATTGATTCAATTTATTCGCATTCCTTGGTGCTAGAGCGTATGGTGGGCACGTACACACTTCTTAGGTGGTATAACTGTACAAGTGTTTCAGGTGTTTCATTTCTAATCAAACATTTGGAACATTGATAAATGGTTTTAACATTTACTTTCATTTACACATACACACACACTCTGTGCTATTTTAATATCGTAAATATAATAATAAATGAAATGCACAATATATCCGTGAAGAAATTTACGCAGAGGTCATAAAATCCGTTAATCTTTGATGTTGAAAATACTTTAAATTCTTATACCTTACAAAGCAATACAAACAAAAATTGTACAAAATCTGAAACGATTTATAAATGCCCCTCTGTCCGTCCCATTTATTATTGTAAACAACCTTCAAGTCGTATATTTTGATATTTGGGGATGAAATTTGGAATAGAGATGTAATTTATGCAAAGGTCAGTCACAATTGAAACTGGATCTGATCGGTCTCTTTTTAGAACCCTAGCGATCTTCTTAAAATATCTTTTTTTATACATCAATTTAATTTAGATACTGGGTAGGGCCAGATGGCGCTGTTGAATGTCTGTTGAAAAATATTGTTTGTATTGTACATATAATTTATACCAGCGTAATGTAGGGTATTAATAGTCCGCTGGACCACATGTGAAAATTTCATTTGCTCACTTACATTTTAAATCATAATAAAGCACCCTTTTGAAGGGATTATAAGTTTTTAAACAATTTCAGTTTTAAATATAAGCCCACATGCATATATTTAAGAATTGCTTTTATAAACCTGTAGTGCGGTAATCGGCAATCTGCGGATCTCTTTTTCTCTATTTGATTTCATTAACATTGAATTTATTCAAAAAAATTTTCAGTAACTTTCATTTAATTCCGAAATCGATACGAGTTTAGTCCGATTCTACTCCGAAGTGGGTGCACGTGCTCACTTAACAATAATTATATCAAATTTATTTTGAAATCGGTCCGATTAGCTCCCAATTGACAAACATTTCGAATTTCGAATTTTGTTCAAGTCGGTGCTGGAATCGGTGCATATGCACATACACAAAAACTTTTTTTAATAAACTCTAAAATTAGTTCATGTACCTCCAATTCACTTCAATTCACTTCGAATTTTATTCCGAATATATTCCGAACATTTGAAAATACTTTGTCTTTCTCTACTAATCGAACTTAAAGTTTTTATAGATATCAACTGCAATTGAAAAAAGTTTGCTGACTGCTGCATATCTGAACTATTCGTTAGTTTTTATTTTACATGATTTTTAAACGCTGAATATTTTATGAATCGCTTGTTGTCAAATTTGATTATTTCAACTCTGACAAGATTGTCGGCAAGGGCGGAGTGAAATTTATCGAAATATTTTTGGCAATCAATAAAAACTTTCATTCAACTTTAATAAATTTTTCACATAATCACACAACATGTACAAGCACAGGAGTACGTTAAAGGGCTTTATGTGAAAAGGAAGCCGGCAGTTGTCAAATAGTTGACGGTAAGGTTATAAGCATACCGGAAACACATGAAGCAAATAATTTGATTATTAAATGTTAAGGTGTGACTGAGCAAAGTCATGTCACTTAGGCGTACACACATCCATAAGTAATGATATGTTATGTATTATGCACGACAGGGGGTGCGGCCAACTTTGCGTACACATGCATTCCCATGTAACATAAAATATCCCACGAAGCACTTTGTTTTTGTTGTAAAGTAAAGCAGTAAAGAAAGTGAATAAGCCAATAATGTAAGTAAAAATGTTAAAAATTTGTAGTTGTCATGTATGCCTCATTATTAGAGAAAAACGTTTACCTTCATGAAAAAAGCGAAACTTTGCTGTAAATGATCCAAATATCCGCTTTAGTAACCTTTCAATCAATGTCTGTCAATTGAAACAGTTTTGTTTTTTATCTTGAATGATTCAGCAATATTTTCAACTGTAATGTTTATGCTTGAGCTGTAAATTTACAGTGACCAATTTGTATTGACAAGACCGCACCTTACTTGGTTTAAACAAGTAAGAAAACTACATTTGGCTTAAACCAAATATCAAAATACCCTTCACATCTGCAAAAGAGGGCGTGGCAGGTATGTGATTATGCCCTCTTATAGTGTTTGTATTACGTATCAGCTTGTAAGTCTAGTTTTATGGTGAGTATAGTTTTTTGTAAATTGTGGGTGTATATTTTATTCGATTACGCCCATTTTTGAAATATCGAAAAGAGATATATTTATAAATGTATGTACCAAATTTCAAGTTTATAGGTCATATTTTGTGTTAAATCAATAGATTTTTGTTGATTGTGGGCGTGGTCTTTGATCTTTTTTTTCTATTCAAAAACAGCGATTTGCGTGCCCAAACAAAATGTCAGTTCAATATCAAGAAATTTACGCCCGTGAGTATGCCAATACTTTGTAAGGTCTCTGAGGCCTTTTTCTGGGTGTTACAAATGGAAAACAAACTTAGTATACCACCTATCACTCTTAACACTCTTTATGTTTTCTTTTATATATCAACAATAAATTGCATTGGCGTGGTCTGCCTTGTGTCTTTGTTTATGATACCGCATGGTTGAGTCACACCTTTCTCTAGTCATTGTGTTATCCTTTGTTGTTCAACTAATTGAAAAATGGTTTTTCAATTAAAAAAGCTTTTACCTTTACAGAATGTTCGATATATTTATATATGTAATATGCACAAGTAAATATGTGCCGAGAATTGAATGTTGTGTAAAAATTACAATATCTAGAAACATTCTAGGAACCACTAAATATGTTTAGACATACGTGTGAAGTGCCTTTTATACCCTCCACATAAGATTGAATGGAATTATATGATAGGAGGTGTAATACGTTCAATATTCCTCTTGCAACATCTAGAAGGAGGCGTATAAAGTAAATTGTACATAAGTATACATTCTTAATAAGGATCTGAATTTAGATATAGACACCTCTGCCTAATGTTGGCTCTCTTAAAGATTGATCTCGTAAAGATTGAGATATTCCATATACTATAAAAATCTATTTATCTGCCACAAATATTGGGCACATATGTACACATGACGCATGTTTTCAAAAAGTTTCCAATCAATACTCAAATATTTTTCTATATTTTTGCATATTTTCCTTAAAAAAAAATTTAAAGCAGTTTTTGTTTTGTTTTGTTGTTGTTGCTAACAATACCAAGTTAACAACATGTCCAACATGTCGAAAACTACAGCAGATATTAAGCCATTTGGGTATATGCTAAATAGAGAAGTTAAGTGACTAACACGGCATCAAACTATCACTTGTGTTGGTTACCGAATGACAACAAACATGCCAAAGATAAAGAGGGAAACAGACAGATACAGACACAAAGACGGGGCTGAATATTACATTTGCATAGCTATTATATATATATATATTAAGAGTCACCACTTTGTTGGAATGGCATTGCTGGACACATAGTGAAATTATTGTAAAATGAACCAAAAATGAATAAAGCCCTAAATACATTTATATATAGCTTGGCATATAATCTAAATACATAACGCTAACGGAGACTTTTGTAAAATACTCTCTTCCATTATTTCTATATTTTACCTTTGTTGTAACTTGATTTATTAAAAGTAAAAAATAGCAACAATTAATTACGATCGAAGCTTTTTATAATGTGCTTCAAAATGTACACTTTTATTTAAAATATTTGAATGACTTTTATCCGCAATTCGTATTTGAATTAAAGTTTGATGAGCGGCCTCCAATAATGTCGTGTAAGTTTGGTAGGGGTCCATATGTGTTGTTCGCTTGAGGTGGCGGCCGTTTAACCGGAATGAATGATTCCACAAATACGTTGTTGAGACATAATGTTAGAACAATTAATAAAGTGAAAAATTTTAACATTTTTTTTAACTATCTGACTGCGATGAACTTTGAAGAGACACTAAAGTGTAAATTTCGTTTTGGCCGCTTTTTTAATGATTCCGGCACTAAATTTACTTAATCGTGTTATATAATAGAAGCAACAAATATTTTAATATTTGTTTATAAGCTTTAATGTTAAGCAGTCCACAAAGATAATTATTACTTTGAGTATATTACCCAACAAGTCTTAAGTAAATATTGTTACTATGCGTACTAACAATGACATTTTTGAACAATTATACTTACGCCGATATTACAAATTAAACACAAACGATTTAATAAAGCTATATATCGTTTAGGCAAAAAAATGAATGCAAAAGTATTACCGGTGGGCGTGGCGTCTGTATAATTGCTCTCTTTCCTCACAACCATTCAAAAGATTTGTATCCCAAAATACTGTATAGGATGAATTTAGCACTAATGAAAGTGTTTTGTAAATTGTGGGCGTGTCTTTACGTAAATTATTACATATGATATTCTAAAAAGTTTCCATCTCTTTCCTCACCCTGTACATTTATATACTCTGTAAACTTTGTCAGGCTACAAGAAGGCTTTTGATAATTGGAAATGTTGTGACAAACTTAATTACTTTCTTGTTAAAGATACTGAAGAGTTTAATAAATATTTGGTTTTAGTCTTTTTTTTTTTTGTAAATTTTTTTTTAAATATCTCAACAGCAGTGTACACCGCTGTTTGTTCATTTATTTGACGTCTTTTATTTTAAGCCCCTTTTAAATGGTTCAAATGCAAAATAAATGCTAACGACTGTCTTAATGAAGTGGCAAGAATTTGAATAAACTTGTAATTAATTAAGTTAATTCGTTACAAATGTTTAAACCCTCCACTGAAGTCAGCTCAGTGGCACTTGCAACGGAAGCATTCACATTACCTTGATAATGATGATGGCTTAGAACAAAGCACACACAATTACGTTATTCATTAAATTGCGGTATCTGCTTAATTAATGCTCAATAGCAAAGAATCTCTAACAAGTCATTATGAAAAACATCCTGACTGAGGGAATCTTTATTTTTTTTTCGTTTCATTTATTTTAAAAATAAAACAGAACGGGTGCTCTTGAAATTCTAAGAATTTATGGTTGTTATTTGTGTTGGTAAAAAAAGAAGAAGTTACAAAATAAATACTTTTATTCCATCTAATTTGTGGAATAAATTTACTCCACAAATGTTTTTTATGAGGTTTTTTTAAAAAGAAATTTCTTACGCCCAAATGTTAATTGAAATTATTTTGATAAATTCGTTTTCAGTTACCGTTGCAGTTAGTTGGGAGGAATGGTGGACGTATGACGGCATTTCAGGTAAGTGACCATTTATTCAATCCAGTTAACATTTGGTACTTAGCACTAACATAATTTGCCATCAAACTTTCTGACTTTTAAAATTCAATCAGAAAAAATTCATTTTATTTCATGATTTTATGTACAAGCAGAATCATTCGTCAGATAATAACATCATTAACCTATAATGATATTTGTTGTCGTGCTGAAATTAAATTTAAAACAAGTTAAAACGGTGGGCGTGGCGAATATATATTTATATAATTCGCCCTCTAATATGTATGTGTATGTGTATGTGTATGTCTTACATATCAGGAAGCATTTTTTCTTTTACGTTGAGTATTAGCCGACCACGCGAATTTTTTGCATAACGGTATATATAATAACTATGGATATTCATACCAAATTTCAAAACGCCACAAACTGATTGTTCAGTTGTAACAATTGATCCTTAATAGCTGAAATAGTGAGCATATTATAAACAAAATATTTATAGATA
Organism: Crataerina pallida; assembly: GCA_949710015.1. NCBI lineage: Eukaryota > Metazoa > Arthropoda > Insecta > Diptera > Hippoboscidae > Crataerina > Crataerina pallida. The sequence goes on from OX453291.1 coordinate 20,862,098, forward strand.
AAAAATATATATATATAATAATATTTGTAGCAGACAAATAAACTTTTGTCAATTATGAGCGTGGCTGTTGACCATTTGGGCCCATTTTAAATGGCGGTCGGCGTGCAAAAACTAAAAGGGTCTGCACAAGATTTCAGCTCAATATCTCAGAATTTACTTCCGTGAGAATGCCAACAACAGAGGGACACACGGACGCGGACATACATGTCTAAATCGACTCAGTTTTCGACACTGAACAAGAATATACATACCTTGTGGGGCCTCTGACGCCTCCTTCTAGGTGTTGCAAAAGGAAGCACAAACTTAATATACCCTCATCACTAAGGTGGAGTGTATAAAAATTTAATTTGGGTCAAATATTAAATATTATCCACATATGTGGGTGTGTACGATTAAGCTCTTTATTAGTGTATATAATATGTTTCAATCTCGTTATCGAATTCTGTACAATAAAATATCTTAGTAAAATGTGGGCGAGCCTGGTATCCGCTATACTAACTATGTATGTGGGTATCAAAATTCAACGATTTTTGCGATTGTGGGCGCGACTTTTGACTGACTTTGCCTAATGTAGTCACTTAGCAAAGGAAAGGCCCGTCGTAAATTTTAGTTCAATATTTTCATATTTGCGAGTAACAATAACAGGCGCACAGATCTAGCACGTTTTCATGCTGAGCAAGAATATGTATATTTTGTAGAGTTCCTAAAGACTTTTTTTTGGGTGTCACAAGTGAAACAACAAACCTAATATACTTTTCATCTTATGCGTAGGATACAAGTAAGTATCTTATTAACAGGTGACTTTCGGAATTAAAATTTCATTGAATTTTCGGATAGAAAAAGCAGCAAAGATCACATGGCGATAAGACCAAAATAAGTACAATATAAATAAGTAACAAGAAGAAGAAGAACATGAACAACAACAACAACAACAACATAATATTATATAAAAATCACAATAATAACAATGCATTAAAAGTAGCCAAACAAACAGGGAGTGAAGTGAACCAAACGGAAGTGTCTATCTGTCTGTTCACTTTCTTGCATTATCGTCGTTGTTGTTATTGTTTTTATTGCTGTTTTTATATAACTCTTTGTCTTCTTAACTGCCGCTATTGTCTATCCTGCTGCATGGGTAGGTGCGATTTTGTGTTTTTCATGACTTTTATGCAGGTTGATATAAGAGGGGGGGCGGGAGTGAGTGAGTGAGCTGACGTTGCTATGTTATGGGTATCATCCAATTTGCAATGAATTACATGTTAAATTCATGGGGTAAAATGCAATGTCACCGGGACAATGGCAACGAACACAAGGGCAATAAGTATAATGTATAGGAGTTTATGGGTACGTACTCGTATGTACTACAAGCACATATATTTTGTACAATATAGTAACGGTAATTGTTGTTTGTTTTAAGAATAATAGTAAATAATGTGAGTGTGTTCCATGGACGCCCATACACACACATTAAAAGTAGAAATTTATTTAATATTAAATATAAACTGAAAGTTAGCTACCCAGGCACATCCACACAACTGCATGTGTATGCGGTTCATTTTATAAAAAAAAACATAAATATTTCCATGGCAGTTACGAAAGCCATACAGCAACATAAATTTTTTAATAAGTTCTCCAACACATCCACATAAATATACGCTGCATGAAACATATTGTTAACGCGCGGCGGTAAGGGAATCTTAAATATTACTCAATGTAAAATTCTGCTCATGGCCGACCGCAATGCAAAGGACAGGCAAGCGTTAACAAGGAATGGTAGATTTGAGCTAAGGTTAAAAATTACCAAGTAAACCATAATTTAAGTACAACAAACAACTGCTGAAAGTTATCAGTAAGTGTGTGCGTTAGCCTAAATACGCCACGTATTTAGTCGTTATTTAGCATAAGCTTACTTTTACTTCTGCGCTCGATATTTTTTATCTCTCCGCTTTCAGCACTTGAAACGTGTTAACGACACAATTTTTTTCGGCGTTTCACTACGTGTAATTCAAGTGTTGAAAGGCATGTTGTCAGAAACATGAAGGATAAAAGTAAGTAGAAATAAACTCAAAAAAATTGCTGCAATATTTCGTAGTGTAACAGCTTCTGACATATTCCCGTAATTAGTCGTTTGCGTTGGCAAACAAGTCCATTGAAGGTACAGCGGATATTAAACGGACTCAACATTATTTTCTCGGAACCTTATATTAATTCTATAAGACAACGAGCGAAGGTTTTTTTCATATGCGATCGGAAAGTGTGGATACTGACAGACAGCTGGACTGTTCGCATGCACGACTCGTGTACATGAGTGGATGTGGTGGTCTCACCTCTATATATGCTTACGTACTGAAACACACAACCCTCAGCGTTAGGTACTACCTCCGGCAAGATGGATTAATCAATTCTGAAATGCGGCATTTCCATAAGATGGATGGTATAGTTTTTTTTATTCAATTTGCAACACCTAGAAGGAAGCGTCATGCATTCTATTAACTTTGTACATTTTTGAGCAGCTTCATAATTTAAGTCGACATATCCGTCCGTCTGTCCTTCGGCTATTAAAACGTTTAACAATTTTGAGATATTGAATTGAAATTTTTTATACGCATTTTTAGTTTCCGTACGTAGGTTTCTATATAAATCAGTGCAGTGCTACGCCCACAATTGACAATATCAGTCTATCAGACACTAAAATTAAGCTATATCCATATTCAATCATCTTTAATGTGCCAAAAATAGGCGGGGCTGCATAACATATGCGCCAATAATTTACCAATTTTTTTTTAAACACGTAGTCTGACTTGGTTTATATGCAAAACAAAAACTATAGAGGTCGTATTCAGTTATCTGCCACGCCCACTGGTTGTCCATTTTAAATAGAAGAATCGACTCCCTATACAAAAGGGTGCAGATAGGACAGAATTTCATTAATTGTGGTCGTGACTTAATTAATTTTGCTCAAAAATTATAAAGAAAATATTTTGTATAAATTTTAACTCACACAATTTTCTGCGTGTACTAATAAACATTTTCCGGATTTTTCTTATAACTTATAAGCACACATTGAACGTAAGACAAAATTGGGAACTATGAAAAGCTACCTGGCTTCCTTTGTGTGAACAGAAACATTTCTGGCAATTTTATGCTGCATTAACAAATATACGCATATAGTGCGTATGTGTGTATATGATGCTAAGCACCAGAAACTTACTTTCAATTCGTGACATCTAAACGGGAGGGAGAGAGAGGGAGACAGGCGAACACACACACAAATAACACATTTCCAATAATAAAACATGAGGATGGCACCCGTTAGAACAGAGCACAAGATGACGCTAGAATACCTGTATTTTAAGCGTTCAGTGTAGTGCCGGTGCCAGTGGCACTGCCGTCACAACATCACCGACATCGACAGCTTTGTGTGCTCTAGAGATCTAAAATATTATTACTTTCTAACGCTTGCTGCTGCTTTTTCGCCTTTTCGCTCTATATTCGCAAATCTCATTAGAATTTCGTGGTTATTATTCTCTGCTTTATATACAAAATATATTTGTAGATACACGTACACCTATACAATCGTGTGCGTGCTTGTGCAATTTTCGAAATTCTTCTGCCATTTAGTCGAAATCATCTCACGTAACTAGTTACCGTGTCTTGCAATGGTATACGTTTCATTTCATTTCATTGCATTTATTTAAATCGAACAGGTTTTTAAGTATCAAGATTTTCCGTTTTTTTTTTGGTGTCGAAAGTTATTGTTGTGTGTGCTCTGTAAATACTATAAATGCTTATTAAAATTTTTCTCTATATTATCTCGGAAATGGGATATGTTTAGTTTAGATAAAAAATTTACTTGTTAGACATAAGGTGGGTAATGGGAATTGTTTAGGAAAAGGGCGAGTCAGATATTCGATTCCCTTAAGTTGCAGACTATCAAAGTATGGATTACTTGTCAATCTAAAAAATCGCAGCTGGGACCGTGACGTGACAGTGATTTATTTTATGAGAATGGACATCTAAATATAATACGCCTTCAATGTAAAAAAATGTTTTCGAGATTCGGCAGTAAAAGTAACGTGCACGACAAAAGAAGTTGTATATACATGCCACGCCTACTGTTTGCGTAACAATTTAAAGGGTAACCAAGATATAAAGTTTTCCTTGTTTCCTATTTACGTTTATTTCAGATTTTAAAACATAAAAAAAAATATATCTCCCAGTTGTGCTCATCATAATACTAATAGCGGAAGATTTTTGTTCGTTAACACAACAATTTTCGACGTCACCATCCATTTGTTCATTTGTTCGTACACCTTATGCAATTCGACTGCGTTCGAGTACTTGAATATTGTTGCCACTGTATGTGCATTTGGTGGTTGGTTAAAATGCAGAATATGTGATAGCTTGTGTAGGTTGCAATTTTCTTCACAACAGTAGTTATATTTTATTGCTTTAAAGATAAAACAGTTATATAAACTTCCGAACACGTTCGCAGCAAACTTTTGTATATTGTATCATCAATATGTTCCAAACATGCATATAATTTAAAAACTTTAATTTGTATTATATTGATCTGCTCTGCGTTATCGTATAATTAATAAGTTTGCATAATTCCCTTCATGAATAATATTCAATATCTGTGTAGTAGTTGCTCTCTAATGAAATCAAATCTTTAATAATCATGTTTACATATGACGATTTATTTCACCCCTCGAAGCTACACACAAACGGTGGGCGTGGTTTATATATTAATGTTACGCCCCGTAGCAGTGTATTTATTATGTATCAAGTATGTAAGTCGAATTGTATGTTAAGACTTTTTGCAAATTGTGGGTGTGTTTGTTATCTCAAACACGCCTATTTTTGACCAATCAATGAAATAAAACTTATATAGTATTCAATTTCATGTACTAAGAGGGGCGTGGCAAGCATTGGATTGCGCGTACTGTAGTGTATGTTTTACGTTTCAATTAATGACATAAAAAAACTACGATTCTATGCCAAATAAGGTTTTTTAAGAATAATGGGAGTGTCCGTTACACGAAACCGATCATATTCGGCTCTTCGATGATCTCAAAAAATAAGGTATAGAAGTGAAATTTTGCTCAGTAGTCCACATAGCTATTTTCATTAATTTATTCGCACAAAATCAGATTAGAGGTGCGCCCACAATTAAAGACTCATGGGTACAAAAAGAAAGATGCAATGCTTAAATTTAGTACAAACATATATTGTATTCATCGATGTGTTGAAAACGGGCAGGGTCAGACAATGTACACGCCAACAATTTACCAAAAATTCGTTTTGGCGGTAGAGTACAATATATGTATAAGAGTTGTCGGTAGGCTTGGCATGTAAAGCTATGCAAATGGAAGAACAAATACACAGAAGGACATGCAATCATTCTTAAGTAAATTTCATAAGGTCTCTGATGCTCCTTTCTGGATGTCACGGCTGGCAAACTTTTCAAAGCGCTAGATATAAATTCAGTTTCAATTGAAACTTTTTGATAGTTAGTCAAAGAAGACGTGGCATCGCAGCGCTCTTCCACAAGTAGAACGCATATTACCTATGTATGATAAAATTAGGTGGAATTTTATTGCGTAACATTTAAGTAAATAAAATAGTAAAAAAAAAATAAAATCTGTTACGTGTGCACTAATATTCGTCTACAAACTTATCATCATGTTATGTAATTGTTTGCGACTTTATGGCGTTATTTTGTTTTGCTTTTGTGATTGTAGGACCTGCTTTTTGGGGACTCATCAACCCGGAATGGTCATTGTGTAATAAGGGACGCCGACAATCCCCCATCAACTTGGAACCTCAAAGATTACTTTTCGATCCTAATCTAAGAACATTACACATAGACAAGCACAGAGTATGTAATGTGGAATTATGTGAAACAACAACAATGGTATAAAGACCAATTTATTATTTTTTCTTATTCATTACTGTCTCCCTAGATAAGCGGCTTAATAGCGAATACGGGACATAGTGTTATATTTACGGCTGGCAACGATACAGTTGCCAATTATGACGGCATGCAAACACCGGTTAACATAACCGGCGGTCCTTTATCATATCGATATAGATTTCATGAGATTCACATACATTACGGCCTGCACGATCAATTTGGTTCGGAGCATAGCGTTGACGCTTACACGTTTCCAGCTGAGGTAAATTATTTAATATGCATGTTTCCTTAGTTGACATCAATGAAATGAAACATGGTTATATAAGTGTTTGCGTGTGCGTGTGTATTTATTTATTTTGCTTGTTTTAACTAATTTTTTATGGATACATTTATATGAACGGTGTGTAGGAATGAACTATTTTATCATTTTATTTGACATGTGTATGTGTGTGGGTACATGTACGTGTGTGTTTTTAGTTTATGACAGTTGCTGTCATAGGTTGTTCAACTTTCTTATCACTTTTAATATTTTATTGTGTTTCAGCACAAGTTTAGAATATTTTGTTGTTGTTGTTATTGTTATTTATTCAGATTGGTAGTATTTGTATGTACTTGTTTTTTATGTACACATAAATTTGGTTGTTATTATATTTATGAGATTTCTGTTTAAATATTTGTTTATATAAACGAGCGTTCTGTGTGATGATAAGAAATAACGCAAAACAAAGTTTGCTTCAATGACTTGGTTGACTTTTCTTGTAGCTCAATATTTGTTTAAAATTCTAACCCGAAAATTGAATTTGTTCAAAAGAAATGGAAAATATCTCCATTTTTTTTTTTTTTTTGAAAAAATACATATATGGTAGAAATATATACATATACAGAATTTTCCATTATGGTAGTGTTGATTTTTTTTATAGGCTTTCATTGACACACAACGAAGTAAAATTTCAATTTTAAATCATTAAATTGAAATCAAAAAAAATGTTGCATCAGACAGATTAATGACCTTATTAATTAATGGTTAAATTAGAAGTGGGTGCAAGTGTTACCTATAATTCTATTAATATATTATGGCTCATCTTAAAATGGCGTTTACGCATTATGTTATAAATGGACTGTTAAATAAAGCGTAATGTATACACATGCATATACACACTCATTACTTCAATATTTGTTACAAGGACTGACTCACTCAAATATAAAACACAGTAAACAAAACAATTTTAAAGCATCGATGAGGCCTGAACATTTAATTCACTGCACTACTTAGTTCAACAGTGAAAATGGAATGACCTGGTTCAGTTCCAATTGTGCCAATCGATAAAGAGATGTTTATCCAATACAAAAATTGAGCTATAAAGTTGGTATTCATAATTATAATTTCTCCAATGGTCCAAAAACAGATTACATCAAGAAATATAAAAAATTGCAACGTGTGAGTATTACATGAGATCTAAGGATGGACAGACACATTATTTATGTGCACTGAGTCGAAATGATCATGATTTTCTTAGTAGTCCAGCACTCTGATCATGTTCAAGGTTACTATCAATTGGCATCAAAATTTCGTTATAGAATCAAAGAGGAGCCACTTACCTGATTATGCCTTGTAATAGATTACGTGGTACGTATTAAATCATAACAAAAATGGTGCACGCAATACGATTTTTTGTAAATTATAAGCGTGCCTTTCACCTGATCTCGTCCGTTGTTGGTACATTGCTGGATGAGCTAAACACATACTCGTATATTAATCATAATAATAATAATAATAATAATAATAATAATGCATGTGTACAAAATTATAACTTTATAAGTAAATTTTGTAGGCGTGGTAGGTACCTCTAATGATGTTTATGTAAAACGTAAAATTTTGCAAGAAGAAATTTGTGTCAGATACGCTCACTTTTGATACAACCATGAGGGGAGTAATTGTAAATGTATTACGTGTACCAAATTTCAATTTCATAATTAATTTAATCGATTCATATTTGGCTCTTATCTGGCTATTGCGAGTTTGTAATCTTGTAATTTTTGAATAATTATACAAGGTATAACCAGACAGACGGACACAGCTGGGTGGGTTAAAGTTTTCATTAACGTTGACGATTATATTTGTTTTATAGCATCGCTGTCGCCTACTTTTAAGTTTTGGTTCCTTAAGTAGAATAACAAATATAGTGTACCACCGTCCATCTGTTGCAGGCGATATATTCAATATATTAAAAATTTAGAGCTTTAAAGAATTAAAAAAAAAATATTTTTTTTTTAGTAAAAAATATTTCATTTCATGTAGATTTATGATGTAACTGTTACTGCGTGCGTTATTGCGGTTAAATGGAAGGGAAAACGATTATTGTACATAAGGAGACAATTCCAGTGGTAATAGGCATGACACATTAGAATTTCAATTAATTTTCTAAAAGAACAAAACGAAACGAAACAATGAAGCAAGTTTGGCAGCAACAATACGTGGAGAGGGTTGAAAAATGTCGACAATAAGAGACCAACTAAGCAACTAAATGTATTTTAGTTATAATGTTGTTAACGTTTTTGCAGCAGCAGAGATGACAAAGTGGGAAATTTGTAGTACGTGAATTATGTTTTGAAACTAACATAAAAGAATTATTTTAGCGAAACTTTTGCACATTGTCATAATATATACTTGTTTAGTGAATAAAAATGTTTAAATTTGAAAGCAGTACTTTAAACCTAGAAATACCAGGAGAAAGAAAACTAAAGAGTAAGGAATCACTGGCGGTCTCCGAATAACTCGCTCGTTTACCTACTTTCTTACCGTTTGAAGCTAATCTAACCTAAACGTAGATATAACTTGACTTTGCAAAGGTTGTCATTTCGTTAGCCCAAGAGAAGGCGCCCGAGATCCTGAATCCTGTATTCATATATATTCTTAATCGGAAGCAGATCTATGCAAGTTCGTCCGGATGACCGTTAACCTGTTTGTTGTTATCATTCTCGTAGTTTTAAATTTACAAAAAATTGGATGTAGCGTAAAATTCAACTTGCAAGTTGATACATAATACACGTATTATTAGAGGATAATCAAGATATATCCGTAATATATATGTTTTGGCTTAAGTCAATTAGGTTTTCTTTTACACTCATTATATATAAAAATAATTTTGAAAATAAGAAAATGCCTAATTTTTGTAATTATTCCCATCACCTGGATTTAAATTTTAAGTCAAAATTCGAAGATTAAGTAGAGTTTTTCTTCAAAATATAATCTACTTAATAAACTGAGGGGTTTTACGGAAGCCATAAACTCTTTCCCATGTCTATACAAGAAGCCATAACGCGGTTAAGCCTTTTTCCAACTGTTAAACAAGCCTTGCCCTAATATACATATAAAAACAACTTAATGGATCTCTGTCATAAAACAGATGCCTTACAATTGTGCAATTGCAACATTCGGAGAATATTAACGAAAAAGTCAAAAAGTAAAAAAACTAAAAATCCAAAAGAAAACAACATGATAAAGAGAACACCAGTACTGCAGATAGACAACATGCAATAGCCATATACCTACAAACGCACATAGAACACATGGAACGAATAGAGTAAAGAGTTCAAAAATATGCCGCTTGTTTTATGAATTGTGGCTAAAGTTTTTGTTTTTATGTCATGTGAATGCCATAATTCTTCAACGTTGTGCCGTGCAGTTATGCTGTCAGGCAATATTTCTGTACTTCGTTCCGTTTTGGATTGTTTGTCATTTAACTGTCACTACACTATTGTGTGGTATTGTCCTATGACAAATAACTTTCTCACCCATTGTCAGGCTGCTTCTAGTTATCTTCCATTATTTCCATTTTAACTCATTCCACAGAGTACCAGAGAGAATAGAAAAAAAAAAAAAAATCTGAATACTAGACTAGAAGTAAATTAGCTGGATGTTGTTATGTATTGTTTACAACAATTAGTAAATATTTTTTTTATGGTTTTATTTTTTTCTCAATTCAGATGCGCCACTCTATTGAAGATTCCACTTCACTTCAGTGGATATAAATTATGAAAGAATAAAAAAATTTAATAGGAATGCTGTGCTCCATAAACTGGAACTAACATTTCAACAATACGCTTTGTATTGGAGTTTATGAAGTGTAAAAATTTATATATTAGCCAAACAACACTATTTAATAAGACTTTACTTTTTATTAGAGAGAGTATTACGTACTTTTAAAAGACATCGAATCTGATTAAATAAGAAGTAAGAAAACTAAGTAATACTCTCTACCTGTACAACGGCGGGCGTGGCAGCCTTTAAATAGTGTATGTATTATGTATGAACTTGCAAGTCGAGTTTTTCGTGCAGCATGGATTTTTTTTTAAATCGTGAGCGTGTCTGTTATTCGACCACGTTAATTTTTGACACATCGCCAGATGTGATAACTAAAATATATGCGCCTATATATATAGATAGATAAATTTTTGTCGATTGGGGGTGCCTCGATCGATTTGGTTCAGTGTTAATGCAAAATTTCAACTTAATATGTCAAAATATACGATCGTGAAATAGCCAACAACAGATGGTCACGCGACCATACATCTCTGGTTTGCTTAGTTTTATATGCTAATCGAGTATATATATACCTTGTAGGGCCTCTTTGTGGGTGTTGCAATCGGAATGGCAAACTTCGTATACCACCCCTCTTATATGAAAGATATAAAAATAACAGAACTACAAAATCCCTTTTTTTCTATTAAGATATGAAGTGAAGAAAAATGATGTGACAGATTGTAAAGTTGGCACATATGACTATTTCTACCGATACTAAATGAATATCTATATCATGCATGCATAGTGAAATATCTTCGTTAAGACTCATTTTGTAGAATTTGAAATTTAAAATACTTGGCAAAAAAAAGTGAGTGCTGAATACAAGCTGAGCTCGGATTAAGAATCAGTGACCAAAATCATTTTTATTTTGAAAATCGGTAAAAAAAAGACCAGAATTTAAAAACTTCCCATGTACAATTTTTGAGTGGGCGTGGCAAGTACTATTTTACACCCTATGTAGTTCTTTTATTATATTTTGATGAACCGCGACAACTGGGATTTTTATAAATTGTGGGCGTGCCCTTTAACTGAACCTAACTATTGTTGATACCTTGATGGACGATCAAGTTTTTAGTACGTATAGCAAATTTCAACTTGTCGATAAATTTTTATAAAATAATAATGTGCACACAACATGGACATGGAAAAATTGATTTTAGAAACTATGCTGATCAATAGTATACAACAAATACATCGTAGATTCTCTTTTTTTGGAAGAAGGTACATACTAGCACCCTTAGGGAAGGTATTATGTGAAAAAATGTTCTCATTCTTGTATTCCAAAATTATTCCTTTCTTTTCTGTATTCCAAGTTGAAATTGTCACTTCAAAGATCTAGAGTCCTTCTATTTTTCCTTTAGGTGCCTTGAGGTTTATAGTAATACTGTAGCGGAATTTTATTGTCTTAATTATTGCATTTTATTTATAATATCTTGCCCATGTTTTACATTTTTTACTGCTTTTCACAATTTAAAATAAGGCAAGTGATGTGGAAAATTTGTTTATCCAGACAATTTGTAGCAATTTGTATAAGCAAAGATTACATATGTATTGGATATACAAGCAAAGACGCGGACAATCATAAAGAATGGAGATAGTCAATGAGTCTTGCACCCTGAAGCATTGTTGTTGTTGTTATTGCTGTTGTTTGGTTATAGAGGCTCTTGAAGGACACAACAAGTGTTCAAGTTTGTATCAGTTTGTGTGTATGGTTATATTTATAATCATCTATATCCTCTAGCATTCATGAATATGCCAAGTATGCGCTCTATACTGCATGAAGTACACACTAGCATTCACCACACACACGCGCACACACCTATATATACGACTGAGATAAAAGCTTAATGTGTGTTTCGCATACAAGAGTGATTATTTTGCTGTTACAGCATGATAATCAGCTAGTGCGTGTACGTTCACACACACGTGTTTCGTATTTATAAGTGTGTAATCTCGAGTATGTGCCGATGAAGAGATTTTCGTAGTGTAAAATGTACTTGAACACAATTGCCGAGATTCGAAAGTGTTTACTTTGAAGAGACTTATGCATAGTGGCTGTTATTTGGAGTATTGTTGTTGTTTTCATGTTGTTACTACATATTAACATACAATGCAGTTGAGTATAATGCGAGATTAATAATATTGTTAATCGATTATAGAAGGGAGAGTTGATGGTGATGGTGATGATTTGAATATTAAGTTATTTATCAGTCATCACTTACAATTATGGATGGAGGTTAATTGTTCCCTTCAGTTTATAACTTAAGAGCGTCTTCGCTTTGAAATGCGGAGAAGGGGCTGTTAGGGTGTTATTATAAAAATGTAATAATAAAAAAAATCTAACAACGTGACTATGGTCGTTAGCAGAGGACACTTTGTATATAGGCCATGTCCACTCCAACAGTTTAAGTGTTAATGTGAAGAGTTTCCAAGATGTGGTTGTAGCCAAATCAGCCGTTTTTTTATTTTGTATACTTAAGAACCATTCTATGGGTATACATAGCAAGGACCTGTACACATGGCACATACATTTTTGCATTTATATGAATGCACATAATAAACGAAGGGTTCGTATTTACATCCTTATGGAAAATTGACAATGAAATGATATTGTACGTATGTATGTATAATAAATGTATCAATTGAATAAAATCAATCCCTAACAACATCATGAATCAAGCACAGTTTACTTTGTCTTTGCCTAGATAAGCTTTTTTCCTTGAATCATGATCATTTCTGATCATATTCGTTTATGAAATTTTATACACAAGCACGAGTGTTGGAAAGATAATTAACAACGCCCACACAAACAACAATTTACCAATTTCACCCACTCTCTCTACGCCTGTCTGAGACCATTTCAATTACGTAAGCAATCATCTTTACTGTAATTTACTTGAGATGCTTTCTCTTCATTCCGTTGGTATTGTTATTGTTTTGACTTGCTTTCGACTTCATTTGAATCCTACCGAGAACTGTTATCCCAAACTATTGTACGAGTAACTCTCGTTACTCTATATTCTACTCGGTATAATTGTTGTTGATATTTCTTTTGTTTTGTTATTGCTCTGCTTAACATTACTGCTCTGTATGCCGGTATGTACATGTGTTTTGTTGCCAGTTAGATTACTGGTATGGCGTGCTGTGTGAATATGCAACATAACTGAAATTGTCTGGGACTGCGTGTGTCCCCCTCACATGTGCATATAATGAAACAGATATCTAACCCAAATATTTGCGTACTTATGTAATACACGTTTTTGGGGAGCGATAAGCAGTCGGAGCAAGTGCTTGAACATCTATTTCATATGAAGGAAAATCCAAACTAATAAAACTGTGTGCTATTGTTAATTTAGCAAACTTACTCTCTACCTCCCCACCTCTCTCTCTCTCACCCTCTCTAGTCTAAACGGATTGAACAATTGTGCAACAATTACAAAGTACTTCCTATTAAACGAAAAGACAAAGCAAACTAGATAACTATTATATTTGATTAAAGTGGAGTATGTTATTTTCAATTGTAAAGTGGATCAGCTAGGAATACATGATTAAGTTAAATAAGCACCGAAAATATACTTTGTTATCGTTTGGCTTCTTCTTCTTCTGTATACTATTTTAATGTAAAAGAGTGGTACGAGGTTATATTGAGTTTTATTAGAAGGTGTATAAAGTTCAGCTATGTCTGGAAATCCACTTGTTATTGAATTGCTTATGATTTCAATAATTCATATATTGAATTTATTTGTAAAACAGACATTTTGGGAGAGTCCTTAATGGGCAAAAGTACTCATGACTACGTATTTGGAAATGCGCCGATTATTCTTTACATGCCTAAGCACTTACATTTATTATAAGTGTATCGATCCACCATAAGCAAAATTTGAATCTAGTAGGATAAAATTTCATCATACAAAAACTAATTTTAAAATATGGCCGCATATGGAAAGGTTTTTAAAAGTTTTAAAAATAGATCGATCAAGTCGCGTTTCGATATTAACCGTTCAAAAGATATTTTATATGTCAAACCTCTTTAACATAAAACAAAATATGTGAAAATATGTGATTGATTATAAGAAAAACTTAAACGGATGGACAAAAGTTTTAATTTATTGGGCATCAAATTTATCTTGAAATTTGGCATTAAAATTCAAGCAAAATTGTTTCCAAATTTTTGTTCATCAGTGTTATACAAACAAAGGAAACTATTACAAAATAATTTATTTAAGAAAAATCTCAAATGTCCTTCACCTCTGCATCTTAAGAATGGCTTGTATTTATAAATAAGCTTTATCTATGACAATGAATGTGACAAATATCTGAATTTTGTGTATGTCAACCTTGGCAATGTTAAAATATTCCACTTGAATTGGAATTGTACTTAAGTTTATACGTTTACTTAAATGCAAGCGATAAACTCAACCAAGCAAACAAATATACTTACCTAGAAACATGTTAATGGGTACAGAGTGATTTTATATTATTACTACAGTTAAGTTGTATAGAACGCATTAATCCTCACCAAGACGTTGTATGTTATGCTAAGTTCGTTATTGCATTTTTAACACCAAGTCATGATCATGGGCTCGACAATCTATAATCAAAAATTTATTCGGCCTAGGTATGGTTTGCTATTTCTGTTGGGAAATATCGGTCAAGTGCCACGCCCACAAACGGCAAAAATCTTTTAAACCTCTAAACTAAAAGCTACAAGATGTAAGATATGCATAAAATGTTCTAAAAATGGGCAGAGCTACGCCCACAATGTATCAGAATTTACAAGAAATCGTATTCAATACAGAGATCAGCCGAATTAGTGCAATTTTATACATGGTGTAATAACAGTTACCTACGATATTATATGTGGAGGGTGTTCAAGATTTGACTAAAGCTAAATTTTGTCTCATTTCACCTGTTTCATTGGCTACATTTGTATAATGAAATGTTATCTTGAGCTAACCAGATACACAACCGTACTTATTTACAAAATTTATTGCCCAAGTTGATTATGTATGAGTTGCTTGGGATAGTGCAACAACAACATCTTATTTATATATATTGTGTATTCTTGTGCGTTCTTAATGTTGTATTTTTACATTTATTTACAGATACAAATATTTGGTTATAACTCTCAGTTATATACCAATTTTACGGATGCATTAAATCGAGCACAGGGCATCGTTGGTGTATCCATATTGTTACAAGTGAGTTCAAAATCATCAAATAATAATATCGATAAATTTGTTTATTGAATACTTTATTTAATTACTATAATCATACGTTCTATTATTCCAGTTGGGTGACTTGTCTAATGCAGAATTGCGTATGCTCACCGATCAATTGGAACGTATACGGTACGGCGGTGATGAGGCATTTATTAAACGCTTATCCATACGCGGCTTACTGCCAGATACAGACCATTATATGACTTATGATGGTTCAACTACAGCACCTGCCTGCCATGAAACCGTTACTTGGGTGGTGTTAAATAAACCCATTTATATAACAAAGCAACAGGTGAGTAAAACGGTCGAAAAAGTGTAAAAAATTTATATGTTTCTTAAGACAAATCTGGTGCACCTTTCACATCTATATGCAATTTTATTGGGGTGTGCGTACAAATCAACTTCCATTTTGGATTTAGTACAAAAGAGGCGTTTTTTGTTCCCCAGGTTAAAAATTTTAAAAAAATTCCTCTTTTAGTTGTTGTTTAATAATGAACGTTTCCTTCCACCAATTTTCGCCAATTTCAATAACAATCTGCGGGAAAAGGTTTTTTGTGATCAGGAAAATATTTACCGATGTATTTAAATCGATTAAGATTTTCGGACTGGTCAAGAATTTATGTACTTTGTAGCGTCTCTGATGCTTGCATTAGAAACGTTTGTTTTAATTGCCTTCAAGATTGCTGGTATTTGAGTGTTTTAGTTAATTTAAAATGAGTTTTTTTCTACTTAAACGCACCATGCAACTGTAAGCTGCATTACTATTATCTTTACATATGACTGAATTCGTGGCGTCCTTCTGGTATATACCACATTCATCCACAATTTAATGTTGCTAAATCCTCGTTTAAAAAAAATGATAATCATGTTAATTACGTGTTGCATTAAAGAAGCTGGGAGACATGTTTCGCTTAATCTCACTTTAATGGGTTCAATGATATTGTTAACGGTATAGCACGTGACGTTGCTTTCTCAGTACCTTCCGGTATTTAAAGCACACATAAGACAATTTGTTAACGTGAGAATACTGACGTCAGTTAATAAGGAAGCGGGAATATCAGGCACCCCTCCCATCTTTCATTAATTATTCTACATTCAAAACGAAGAGAAACATTACCAAAAATTTGAATAAGCAGTAGGACGTCTTTAAACACTTTAAATATTTCTCTTCGATTTTGGCAAAGTTTAGTGAATTTTTTTCTACCTTAATTGAAATGATTTCGTGTTTAAGATAAAATAAATGTAATACCTATGTAGGTACTATGAAGTTTCACTCAAGTTGTATATGCAGTCACAAGAGCACATTTTAAGCACAAGTCGAAAGTTATTGAAGCTGACTTAGCAATGACGACATACATGATATTTACTTATGTATTTAAGTTTGTCTATTCACACATATACAATACAATCAACTTTACATAAGCATCAAGCTTATCTCACCGTACCGAAAATATATGTAAGGTATACACATACACACCCATACCTCATGTGTATGTATTAAAACGTTAACGGAAAATTAAAACAACTCTTCTGTAGAGTTCAAAAAGCACACTTACATATGTGGGTTATGTATACCTTTCTGCAAGTGTCTTTTATGTGCACGTGTGTTATGTATGAGAGAACACCAGAAATTTCAATTAAAGCTTAAGTTCAGACACAAGAAGGAAACAATTGTGTATCAGTAGCAGTAGCAGTAACGACGGCATCAGTGACATCATCAATGATGTCGCTACGCTCTGAATGCGTATGCAGTGTTGCTGGATGTTAAAAATTGCGAGATCGCATTCAGTTAACCGGAATTTATACCGGCAATTGTTTCCTGTCTATCCATTATATTGAGCTGAAATCTTCTTTTTTTCGCTCTTTTTTCTTTTCATTTTTCCGTTAAAAATCGTTCAGTTTTTTCTTCCCTTAAAAATGAACATTTTGCTAACGAGTAAAAGAACAAAATACAGATTAAGTCAAATAAAAAAAAAACTTCCACGTTTCTATTTAAAATGTGGGCGCGGCAAGTACCTGATTACGCCTCTTAGGAATGAATACAATTCGTAGCAGCGGCGTGTGGGCGTGTCTGATATACAACCCTGTCAATTATTGAAAAAACTGCTTGGGTGCACTAATTTTTACTTCATAGATAAATTGAAACTCTTATTGATTGATTCTGGGTGAAGCTGTTAATCAATTTTCCCCTTTTGAAATAGCACCTATATGTACGACCACGTAAGAATGATTTTTGAGAAAATTTAAAGTTTACCTAATTTTGTACAGAATTTCAGCACACTTTAGTGGTTGTTAAAAGACCGCACCCACATTTATGGGATAAAAATGTGATGACCAAAATTTCGCTAAAACTGAATTGAAGTCCTTTTATAAAATTTTTTTTTTAAATAATCTAGAATTTCATCATTAATGACCTTAAATGATTGCATATCCAGCACAGCTTTAAAAATTAAAAAAAATATATTCTACGCACTGCATTATTTTCAGAGGGTTTTTGCAAGGTTCAAACGATCTTTGGAGTCTTTGTATTTTTCATATTATAAAAAATATTCAAATAATAAAATTGTTTTTTAACATAAATCAAATATTCGAGGAGTCATATGTTATTTATTTAGGTACATACGTGTTGTTGTAATAAAAAATTGCCGTTTCAGTCCCCAACACTTCTCCACCTTGAACTCACGAGTTATTTATTGTACATGTTGCGCTATTAATTTCAATCCCCCATGATAAAGTAACGCATTGTGACCACATTGCGTTGCCTTAAGATACAGATTTACGCTCTGGTCTGCACCAACAGTTCGTTGTAACATTAACAATACATGGGTAGTCCATGTGTTCATCACATGTTTAAGTCCAATTAGAGTTTTTATTAAAAAAGCGGGTGTCATGTTATTCGAACCCTAACAATTGAACAATTTGTACAACATAAATACAACAAAAGCGCCGCATGTACACGTGTGTGGAACAAATGCATTCAATATAAAAAAGGAATTAAAGTTATAAAGTCAACAACATGAAAGACGCAGAAGTATTTTAACCAAGTTAATTAAAATATTTTTCCTATATTGACACACACACAACATAAAATGAAACTTTAACAATGTTTTTACCCTAAGGTTGTTTTATGTGTTGTTGAAATTGTTGAAATAGATGGTTATTAACAATTTACTCGAACGTGGTTAACATAATGACTTCAATAATTGTATCGAACATGAGCAGAATCGGTGGATTTTTAATATTTTGTCATTTTTTTTAAAAGCTTTATATAGCACGACAAAAATTGGTGAAAATCTTAGTCAAAATTTAGATTTCATGTGAACGAAAGTATTATGTTTTGTAATTACAAATAAAAAATTAAATTTGGCTAAAATCAAATTTTGAATACCCTTCACTTCTTAAATAAATAGTGGGTGTGGCATAAACTTGATTACATTTTCAAGAGTTTTTGTTATATGTACTAACAAACAAGTGGAGTTCTGTGTCAAATAGTTTTTTGTGTAAATGCGTGGTGGTATGATAGACACGCCCATTTTTGACATATATCTCTAATTCATTGGTAAATTTTTGTAATTATGAGAGTTTTTTGTTAAATGTGGGCGTGGCTCTCAACCGATTTTGTTTAGCGTTCCAATAACGGACAGATACACGGTCGGATTTGTCAAGATTAATTCAGATTTTTATGGTCTCTGGTGCCTATTTCTGAGTGTTGTAGAATAAAAAACTTAACTCAGCCTCATCACACATGAATTATAAGTTGTTGTAAAATTTCTTAAATGTGAAATTTTACTTTACTTCTTGGTTTCTATGGAGCAACTTATAGTCTTAAAAAAAAAAAAAGAAGTTGTTGAAATTATATTTCTAATCAATTGCATTATGGTGCAATTTATAATTTGTCTACAGACATTATTCAATACATAAGTAAAATTAATTAAGTTTCCATTGTGCCTCTCTTTCTACCACCACAACACCGCGTGCATTTTTGTCTGCCATCATCCTTACACTTATGTTTATCATGAGCAGGTGGGAGACAGTATAGAGTCGTTTTATTAGATAAGTTACTCTTTGATAAAATATCTATATAGATAGTTTTTTTATACCCTACACAAATGATGATAATAAGTTGGTAGCTCCAATTGCAACACCCAGAAAGAAACGTCAGCCATGCGTGTGTGCACCTGTTTTGAAGCGGTCACGATCACGGTCAACGGTTAACCGTTTATTGAGATATTTAGTTGAGTTGTGTACAAACATTTTTAGGATCTGTTTAAATAAGATGTAAGTCACGCCTACAATTTACAACTTCTATCTTTTAAACATAAAGATGAAATGAAAATTTGATTCCAGTGCCCGTAGGTAAATTTTTTTTAAATTTGTCAAATGCCGAAATTAAAATTTCGAGGCGCAACCATAATTTACAAAAACCTTTTCATATATTATCCGCCCTTTTAGTTGATACGTAATATGTAGAATCTTTGAAAGCGCAATCAGCTACTTGCCGCACCTGCAATTTATATATATGGAGGGTATTTAAAATTTTAATTATAACTAAATTTAGTTCTTTTTTGAAATATATCAGCTCTTTAGTTAGTTATTAAACCAATTGGTAAACAATATTAATTTTCAATATCCCTGAACGTTGTTGCTTTTTAGTTCAGTATACTTTGCTTATATGCATTTTTACTCTCTTCATAGCAATAATTTCTTTTAAATCTCATGCACATGTACACAGTGTATGCATGGGTATGAAATTTTCCACTTAAATTGGAATCCACGAGCAAAGTCAAAATGTTATAACTTTGTTTATGCTTTATGTACAACACATAGATATTTGTTATTGATGTAAAGATTACATCCAACGTAATTTATGAAGAGCTAAAATTTAAATCTTTTTGTAAGATTTCCTCTTTTGCAAGAACCATGTGAAAAAGAGTATGCAAGAGAGTAAACAAAATGACAGTGATTAAACAAGCTACAAAAAGCGTTTTTTTTAAACTTTTTTTGGGGTGGTTTTAAGGTGAGAAGAGTTGAATTTTATTTGATTCATATTTTTTTATTTTTTTCTAATATATATTTAAACACATTTGAGTTTGATGTAGAATAGATTTTGTTTGCTTTTATTAATTTACGACACACCGTATATTTGCATAAATGTATAAATCGGTGAGAATGGTTGTGTGTGGCAATATTCTTACGTGTTTACGGAAGTCGTTAATAAACTACCCACTTATACCTTAATTGGTGTTATGAGTGAGTTTATGCTCAATAGACAAGTCCCGTAAAAGGAATTTTTATGCCTTACATGAACAAGTAAAAAAAGGTGACTTTGAAGTGGTTTGTCTGAGACATTTACAAAGTTTATACAATACATTATATGTGGGCGTGGCAAGTGCAAATCGAACGATACGAGAATATGTTCAATTTTTTTTCCAACTTTTTAGCTGGAATGGAAGTTGTATGTCAATAGTAAGGAACTAATGTTTTTCCTAGGTAAGCTGGGTAAATTTATGAACGTTCCTAATAGGAAATAGGAAAAATGTGTTAGGTACCACGCCCACATTCGATAAATATTTCTCGCAGCCATATAAATAAAGTTACATAATAAAAGTTTTGCTCGTATTTACATTTGGTTTATCCATGGATACACTAAAAATGGTGATGATGAAATAACAGACACGCCTAAAAACCTTTTAGATAAAATATTATAGTTGTACTTAAGAGAGAGCGTCACTGCATGTGCAGGGTATCCAAGATTCAATCTCAGCCCATTATAACTCCTATTATTTTAGTAATTCCAGACTGTAAAACTTAACAGACTAACGTGAAGGGTGTACCACAAACCTCAGCTAAATATGCATAGACTTGTCGTAGGCAGTGTATAGAGACTTTTAGTTCAATAAACTTTTCGCTTGAGTTAATCTAATCGATTTGGTGTTTGTTGCTTTGTGGCATTTTTGCAGTTACACGCTTTACGTCGTCTTATGCAAGGCAGCCCAGATCATCCGAAAGCACCATTAGGTAACAATTATCGGCCGCCACAACCATTGCTACATCGACCCATACGCACTAATATCGATTTTAAAACAACTAAAACGAACGGTAAATCCGCCTGCCCCACCATGTACCGCGAAGTGTACTACAAAGGTAAAAACAGAACCACCATTTTTCATACATTATAAAGAATTTTTGGAGGATTTTTTTCATAATTATTTTATTAGCTACTAGTTGGAAACAGCACTGAAGCCAATAGTTTGCGGCTAAACTGAGTTGAAGATAAAGCGGTGACATAAGATGAAATCCATTTAGTGAAACATCCCATGTATAGGCGGTTTGTCAGCAATCAAAGGGGCACAGAATGGTCCCGTAAAATAGCGCGTAACAGGAGCTTCCACTATAACTCTTTATAAAAACAAATTTCTATATACATATATAAACACATAAATACACAAATATTTAGTTAAAAACACGTATGAAATATTAACCCATTAAGTCTATTGTAATGAAATAAATTGCGGAACTAAAATTTTAGCAAAAAAAAAAACGCATAATAGTTATAAAAACATGCATAAAATAGGGAATGCATGCGGTAAAATATTTACTTCATGCCAGCGTACGTACATATATAAATATCTCTTTAAATGAATCGTATCCACATCGCGTATATTATACAGAGTGTACCATACATTAGTTAAAATGATTAGCAAACGACACAATGACAATTAAGTAGAAGAATAACTCTCATAACGATCATAATGAAATATTTGTATATTAAAAACTTAACACATACATCCAAACACGATTGCATTTAAGATTGTATATAATAAATAATTGTACATTTGTGTTATTCATGTAAACATATCTCGAGACATTTGAGCGTGTGTGCACTGTTCACAACAAACATACCCACTTACACAAGTGATGTGATTGTGTGTTTATTTTCATTTTGTATAAATATTGTAGATTTTTTTTTGTCATTTGATTATTTGTTGATGCACTACTACGTTGTACATACATGCATACATACATATACGTACATTTTTATATACGTACATACATATAGAAATATACAATAATATGTGGCATTGATTAAATATTTATTTGGAAAACAATTAGTAGAAGAACACACAATTATGTGCGTAGTTTCTGTAAATGTAAAGAATTGATGCAAAAAATTGAATTAAATATATTTTATCAGCATATGAATAAACCGTGATTATAAAGTGCTTCAATACAATGTGTTTTATTATATTGACATATGCTAGTATCCTTATGTTAGATTTTGAAATAAGGGATGGTTTTGAAAATTGGAACGTTGGTTAGGGTAAAAAAACGCACTAAATAATAAGTAAAAAAATTAAATTTGGCATAGGTGAAATCTTTACTACAAAATTGGGCGTTGTGGGCGTGGTTGGCACTCGTTTGCATCTTTTGGTTTAAGTCTTATAAGCCGCATTCTACGATAAGTGTAATTTTTGTTAATTGTTCCAACGTTTCCATTTTTTGTTACATCGATGGAAGCATTTCTAAAATCAATTGTGGCTGTTAAATAAATTCTTGTAGAATGTGGGTGTGGTTCTCAACAAATTTCGCTTTTAATTGTAAGCGTTCCAACAGCCATATGAACGCATGGACACACGGACACATTTGTAGGATGATTTAAGAGATAAATACTTTATGAGGTTTTAAAGATTTTTTTTAGTGTGACCTTATTCATTGGAGGATAAACCACGCCTACATTTCCCCCGAAAAAAATTAAAATTACTTCACTTGAGATATTTGTTTTACAGCAACCATGAACATAATGGCTGAAAACGGGGGGTTTCATAAAACCGATAACAAACACAATTATGAAAACACTTCTCGCGTATAAAATGTCATTTTGATGTTGTAAAGCAATAAATGTTTTCATTGTCGTTTGTATGCATGCCACGCCCTAACAATAAGCTTTTTATTATTACCAAATACTTTAGCCTAAGATTCAAGAATTACAACTACAGTAACAACAACAACAATTAGAGTTATTGTCTTGCTTTTTTTGTAGTGATTTGAGATTTCCTAGTAACAACTGACAAACACAAGGGGCAGGCCTTTGAAGCTACTGAGCGTAAGTATAAATAACTTTTTTTTGGATGAAACACTTTATACTTAAATAGCTGTATGAAAAAGGAATGATTGCTTTTGTTAGGTACTTCAACTGAAATGAAATAGTTGTGCTAGTGTTTAACATTTCTGCAGTCATTTACATTAAAAGTGAAATGAATTGATTCGTTACATGTAATACATGTAACGGATTTTATTGAAGCCACCAACATGCCGATAGCATTTAAGTACCAATAAAAACTCTATACAGTAATAATTATGAATAATTAATAAGAGATGTGTATGCGGGGATAGCACAATGCGTAGAGGAGGTGAAACTGTAAATCCTGTGCCGGAGTGTGTTTTTGAAAATGCAACAAACACATGTTGTTGACAGTTTGTGCATAATTGTATAAACATCAATTCCTGCTTTTTTTACATTTTGTTCTTTCTTCTTCTCCTACTAAGTACCTGTCGCTTGTTAAACAATATAATGTAAAGGTTTGAAGTTTGTTGTGTGTGCGGTCGAGAATGTGTTGTGGACGAGCCACAAACGATTATTAGCTTTAAACAAGTTGAAAACCCATTAAAAGTTGTGCGCTGAAGAGCATTAATTGTAAATTTTCTTCCACTTTTTTTACACATTTTGATATAAATTGTGCAACAATTTAATGCCACTTAATTATGTCAGCATTAATTTATAATGATGGCGGTTATTTTGTGACAATAAATCACTTAACTAAAATATTCCAATGAAATAATTTATAAACGCGTACATATGCGTACACAATATAAATCATAATTATAGAGATGAGGGCAAGTGTATGTGTGCTGGCCGGTATGTACATAATGTATGTAACTCCACATATGGTGGAGGGTATATTCGGTTTGTGCCTATGTGTGCAACTACAGATTAAATATGAGAGTCGAAAACTACATTTTTGTTACTCTGATGGATTTCAAATCACTCTTTGAACCTGAATTTAATCATGTCTGTCTGTCCGTATGGCATTGTTCATAATATAAAATATCTCACTGCTACAAAAGTAAAACTAAACATTGAAATTTAATAAAAATTAAATAAGATCATTAAAAGACATTCTAAAAATGGGCGGGGTCGAATAACAAACGCACATGTAATTTGCCAACACTTTATTTGGTAACAATTTGCGTTCTTGAGGTAAATAATTTGGTGATAGTTAAATTATATAAATGCCACGCCCACATTTATGCATATCAAAATCTAAAGGTATTCAATGTAGTCTAATACAAAAGTTAATTTTTTTAAAATTTTAATTGGAAGAGCAGTTTTAATAAAAATTAGTTCGACCTAGTTCAAAATAGTTTTTAGGCTAAGAAAATAATATAATTTTTGACTAATTTTTTAATGCGAAAGTATTGGAAGTGCAAGTTTATTCATAGGCGCGTAAGTGAGGGGGACCAGTAACCCGTCAACTTTTGAGATGTAGAAATTTTTCTTAGAAGTTGTGAAATTTTTTTTATTGGTGCCTCAGCAGTCAAATTTTGTAAAGAAATTTTGATATTTATATTATTTTTGTTATATAAAGACTCTTTGTAAAGTAGGACTGGTTCAGGCTCGTTATTGGATCAAATCATTCATTATTAAAATCTTAAAAAGTGCGATTTATATTTATTATATTTAAAGTTAAAATAATTTATATGAACCACAAGAAGTGGTGTAGGTAGCTTGTCTAACTTGACCAACCACAGCCGTTTCACTCATTTATTGATCAACTCTTAGGGTAGAGAAATCATAAAGGGCAGGCATGAGTAAATTAATTGAAGTTTGGTCGAAAGCTTTGTTTTAATGCATTGTGTGTCTCCATGGCTAATGGCGTATGCACCTAGACACCACCACACATGCACTTTAAATAGCTCCGCACATTGTGCATATAAAATTAAGTTATGAAGCAATCATAATAATTATAATAGCAACAACAACAACACATATAAGTATGAATAGGGGAACATGTGGAGTGTTTATGGACTGCCAGTGATGATGATTTGTGTATTGTGATCATCTGATCCCCCATTTCATTAACCACATGAGAATATTGGGTGAAATGAATTTAATTAATCTTACGACCGTCATTTGCACACAATTGCAATTAACTTGCAACTCTGCCATAATTACAACTGACCTCATGTTTTGCTACTTATCAACATCAACACTGGCCACTGACACCACTTCATCTAGCCAAGTAAACGAAAAAACAAATGAACGAACGTGCAAACCCCATCATACACAACAACCAGCTTCCATTCATTTCGAAACTTGTCTCCTCTTTCTCCCACATATGCACACGACCACGCACATGCACGCAGAGTTCGTGTGCTTGTAGATATAGGAGCATGCATGGCGTTGTGTGTTTGGTTATTTTAACATACCGGGCGTGCGTTTTATGGTAGAAATTGTTTGTGTAACGGTAAAATGTTGTTTCACTCGTCTTGAATGTTGCAACTAGTAGTGCTCGCAGTAGCACTAGTATGAGTATTTATATGTATTTATATTACACACAACCTTTGTGTCGTCCAGCAGGCTGCATGTTATGTATTCCGGCATTTGTGCGTATGAATGAATGGGTGTAATTGTACATTTTGTTTTTATGTGGCGCTACTGTTGGCATATTTTACATTTATTATCATTTTTGTTGCTACTTGACAATAAATAATACATTACCCCCGCACAAGGTGCGTGTGGGGGTGTGTATAAATTAAACATAAACCAGAATATTATCACACCTTTCGTCATAAAATTGTCGCATACCTAGTGAGAGTATGTGTACATACACAGTATAATACCACGGGGTTACTTGTACGGCATTTTTGTTTTAATTGTGAGAGAAAGTGGCTGTTTTTATACTCTATATCACGAAGTGAGCCATTCCTTGTATTATACCGATCCGCTCATATTTAAGATTTGACACGATTTAACTATGTCCGTCTGTCCGTCCAAGTAATAAACTTACAGATCGCAATTTTACTTTGAGGCAGTGATGTATTTTGGGCCAAAAAAGCTTACGCTTGAAAATGAACCTAATCAGTCTATTCTTAGGACCTTTGCTCAAATTTTAAAATAAATCTTCAATGACGAAAATTTCAATTTTTTAAACTGTTAAGAAAATTTGCTAAGGAACATAATTATTAGTACGTTTAGACGTTTTTTTCTAAGCATAACCAAGGATGCCAAGCTACATTACGCTACGTTATGCTAGGTTACACCATGCTATGCTATGCTAAATAGTACTTTTTACTAGTACGAGGTGGAATCGAGCATAATACTTTACCTCATTTTTTTTATCGTATTAAAGTAACATTCATTTCATATCATTTCAATAAGTTCAATAATGAAAGTGAATAATTAATGTCAATGTGCTTTGAGATCCTACTAAAACTTGAATTGATTTGATTTGTAATGAATAATTCATTAATCTGTGATGTTAGACACATAATAAGAAAGCGGTAAAACACAACTTTAAACACTACGTACAAGTGCTTTAATAATTATTTTGATTTTGTGCTTTTGATTGAACACACAATTACTTAACTGCTCGCTTCAAATTACCCGTGCAAACATTTACATGCATATACTCGTACATGCCTGTCTATTAAATATTTGGATTGAAAACAAATAAATCTCGGTTTTCGGTTTTCGTAATTATAATCAATTGCATTGTAATTGATGATAAATTAGCTTTAAAGTATAATTTTTTTTTTTGTGCTTATGTTTGAAAGGAAAAGAATCTCTTAATGAAATAAGAAATGGTAACTAAAGCTGCTAGCTGTTAGCTGATATTGTTATTTAATGTATGTAAAGGTAGATTTATACATTTCTTACCTTGAAGTCCTCACCTCTAACCAGATATATGGCGAAAAAGTTGCTCTTGTTTAATTTTAACTAAATAATAAAAGTTGCTTTAATTTAGATTTCATGTTAAGCAAACTATTTCACTGCCTTTAAACTTGAAATAGTTATTGCAGTGTTATCGAAATTCTTGCCAAGGAAAACGATACCGTAACATGCTTTAGTTTGGTTAAGCGGCCGACACCATAATTCACGTAGGAAATGAAAAGACTTTGTGCTGGTGACACTTAAGCAGCATACGTGCACACACACACGCAAACGAAACATTTTTATTTAAATGGAATAGTAAGGAGTAGGTAATAAGTAATAATGGTTATCCAGGCTAAAGCCGAATAACTTTTGCCTGCTGTGTAGTACAAGCATAACAATTTTGATATAATTCTATATAATAAATATATAAAATGGGTGTACCTCCCAAAAAGGCATATTCTAAGTAGATCTAGCGTCGCTGTATCTGTTTATTGTGAGAGCGCAATGTCACAAAACTTGAGCTACAAATTTCAATTTGTCAATATATTTATACTTAGTAAATTCATGAAAGGGTTAAAAGTGGGCGGATACGCCTACAATTTACAAAGAATGTCATTTGGCGCCGAATCTGAATTTGATATCTGCCGTGCCTACTACTCGTACAGGATGTAGAGGTTATTCAGGGGTTTACCTCAGCCAGGCATAGCTTTTTTACTTGTTTGAGGGCACGTTTAACAATGATATTAATTTTGGTTAAATATTAAAAAAAAAATTGACATTTAAAGCACGTCGCTGTAGGTAGTGTAGAGAAAATATTAATTAGTTAATACCATTCACATCGCATTATAGGGTATCCAAAGTTTCCTTCTGAATATTACAAACATAATGAAATATTCAGTGTATCCTTGGGTTGGTAAACATAAGAAAGGAAAACAGTAAAAGTATCATTTTATCATTTTATGATATTGAAAGAGGGACGCATGAATGTGTTTTGTTCACACGCGTGTGTGTGTGTGTGTGGTCGTATAAATTATGCATTCATGCTGGTGTCTACATATCATTTTACTTTTCTGTTGACTTGAAGTCCATTGTAGTCATTTTATTGTATTTTTGCTCCAAATAGTCCTCAGGTCAAAAATTTCACTTGTATTTTTAGGGCTATTGTGATATGATTTTATCACTGAAGGAAAAAACTTTTCAATGGCACAAATGCTTTCATAGTATTGGCGACAGTATCAAGGCGATACCAATGCATTTGTATGCTTGCATACATATATAGCTAATCTGATGTACAGGCCGTGTTAGGAAAAGCCTTTTGGCGAGAGAGAATATTTAACAATTCATTGAACGTCAATTTCCTTCAACAAGGGCACATGAAATGTTTTTATATAACGTGAGTATTTAATTGAAATAATTTTAAGAATAATATAATTAAATTTTTATACAACTTTATACTATTAAATAAAAGGGTAGATTTGGTGCTACCTTGTATATTATGTATAATGTTCAATCACGTTCCGGCAACGACAAGCATAAAGTTAGATAAAAGTCGCCATTATTTCGTCCTCGCGCCCCAAAAAGAAAACCATAATGCAGCTATGCGTAGTCAGTGAATAGAATTGTTTTTAAACGACATGATTCAGTGTGAATGTATGCTGCTGCTGCAAAATATTTTTAGAGAAAAGTTGCGATTGCGATTATCTTCGCCCAGCAACTTGGACAATGTGTTAACAGAGAAAGTTGCAAAAAGAGTAATTTGAACTTAATATCATTAACGCGAAAAAGTTTTGCTTTCACAATTATGAGTTAATTAATTTCCCATTTAACACAATTTAGATAATTTAAGTTCTTCCTTAATCAGAGTGAACACACATCTACATAAATGTTTACACAATGTTGTCACGTGTTGTAACGTTCATAATAATACGATTTGGATATCACTCCCTAAGTTGGAGAGGGGGTCAAACTAGCAACTGCTCTTTAACACATTTTGACATGTGCTGTTAAAGGTTAATTAATACATTTACCCCCACATAATGATCACACAAACACTTGAGAAATTGTCATCTAATTAAATTACAGTAAAAAAAAAAATCTGTTCATTATTCTTTAATGGTTATTTAACTTCAACAAAATTAAATATTAATTAATTAAAAATTATTAATCAATTATTAAATGCCCTCCATGTCTGTAAAAAAGGCGTGGGCGTGGCAGGGACTTATTATGCCTTCTAGTACAGTATGCATTATGTGTCAACCACAAAATGCAAGTGAATTTTTGTAAATAAAAGGCGTGTCTGTTGAATGAATGAATTATAAATTGTGTGTTTTTTGCTTTTTTTTTACTGATAGATAAAGTTTTGACTATTATGGGTGTGGCACTCGACCGATTTTAGCCAATTTGAAAAGATCCTTTTGTACAAAAACTGAAAAGTTTTATACAAAATTTCATTCATAAGCGTTTCAGCAACAGACCCACATGCGGACGTTACGAATGGACACGGATGTATCGATTTAGATATTAGTGTTGATCTTTGTAATTGTTACGAACAAAACCACAAACTTGGTGAAGCCATAGCTTGGGAATATAAACGGATGTAATCAACTAAAGCCAATATTTAAATATCAAAAAAATTAAGTACTCTTTGAACTTCTTTGTAACAAAGTGCGAATGTCCCTGTTTGACCAGTACATGTTCACCAGTTCGATATTAATCGAAACAAATTAAAAAATACAGTTCTCTTGTATTGTACATCCTTATGTTGTTCGTTTACGTTGAACTCCGAATTTCCAAATACGATAAATAACAGCGATATGTATTTTTTTCCTTTTTTACATTAAACTAAATGTCAAAAACTAATGAAACTGCGGTCAAAATTAAATTGCTTTGCACTTAAAACAATAGATGGGAATAGAATTAAGATAAGTGAGAGACACACAACCAAGCACAACCAAACACAGGAAAATCAATTGCCATTCACGTTACCTGGAATATCTGCAACATTATCGGTAACAAAGAGTGAATTAAAAATGTAGAAAAGTGTTGGCGGGTTGGGTGCTTTTATCCGAGTCACAAAGAGCATAATAATATTGGCTAAAAACGACTGTCAAATACCCTGTACAAATAGATACAAGTACACAAAAATAGGCGGAATGTTTATAATTTGGTTTTCATTTATTTTCTTGGATAAGACAACGAATAGCGACCATTTGGAAGGATGTTAGATTAAAATAAAACTATTTAAAGTATCTTTCGTTTTACACAAATGAAATGATAAACGTAGCGTATCATTATTCAATGAACAACACTAAGAAACAATGAAGGAAATTGACAAATAAAAAAACAAGTAAAAAACTACATTCGATTTAGGTCAACTCTTAAATGCCCTCCCTATCTAGCAGGTACATGAATTCTCTCTCCAACGGTGTCTTATGAAAGTTTTATTCTGAAAAAGGTTTTGTAAGTGTGTTTGTTATCCGACGACCCTTTTTGTAGCACATCAATGGATGGCGTTTGATTGGATTTTTGTGAAAAATAAAGAGGTTTGTAATATGTAAATAAATTAAATAAAATTAAACATCACACGTGCGAACATATCTAGATCGACTGAAATTTTGATGCTTATGTATATTTTATAAACTTTGTTGCAACTCTGACATGTCTTTTTTTTGGGCGTTGCAAACGGAATAGCAAACCTAGTGTTCCTCCATCTGGGATGTATAGAAATTGAAATTCACTTTCAATGTACCGTTACATTAATATATAACAATACCTCCGAACTAATACATTGACTTTTTATATGCATTCGTACCGTGCAAATAAAGTGAAATTCACAAAAGTAACGACAATTTTTTAAACGTGAAAATGGGAAGTTTAACTTAAACTAAATCTGAAATATTCTCCACATACACATATATATAAAATATATGGGCTTGGAAGGTATCTTAATAGGTTCTTTAATAGCTTACTAATAGGACCATGTTGGTTGATTCTGCCACGCTAATTTTAGACATGTCGATACAAATATTTTGTTTAAATATAATTCCGCATCTAAAATTTTGTAATGATTCTTTTACTAATTGTGGGCATGCCTTTAAACGGATTTCATGTAATTTAAATCTCTGCGCAATATCTCAAAATGTACTAATATAAGAGTACCAACAACTGACGGTCACATTGACACGCAAATGCTTATATTCAGACCTACTCAGATATGTTCCTTCCGTACAGTCTCGGATGAGGCGGCGTGCGTCAACGCAGGAATGGTGCCTATTGCTCTGTTGGTAAACGAAAAACGGCTGACTCAGCACTACCTCCGCCCGAGACGTAGATCCACTTATGCCTCAGTTAGGCAGGTATCTATGCTGGATTGGCAGAACAAGTGGAATACGTCAGCTAAAGGACGATGGACGTATAAGTTGATACCGCGGCTCGAGCCTTGGGTCAATAGAAAACATGGGGAGGTAAATTTCTACCTACCACAGTTATTGAGTGGCCATGGGTGCTTCAAGGCATATGTGCATCGATTCAGGCATGCTGAGGACCCCTACTGTCAAGTATGTGATTTGTTGGAGGACGCGGAGCAGGTGTTCTTCGTGTGTCCAAGATTTGCCGGACAGCGTTTGGAGGTTGAGCGGGTGGTAGGTGACAATTTGTCACCATATAACATTATTAGTTTTATGCTACAATGCCCCCAGATGTGGGACATCATCAATAAATTGCTAACAAAGTAGTCAGCTGCCTCAGGACCTTAGAAAGGGAAAGGAATCACGCAGAGGCCCCCTGAAATAGGGCTAAAAAAAAAAAATAAGAACTCGTTGCAATACAAGCGTAGGTAGGGCTGTGCCCTTTCCTCCCTGTAAAGTAATACTGTAAGGTGGTACCATAGGGAGGATAAGTCCGCGGAGTGGGGTTTTTTAGTGGGTAAGTCGCCAGGGTGAGTCCCGCGTAACCACATGTACCAACGTGGTATGAGCGAAGACTCCCATAAAGGGTTTTTCCCCCCTCCGTCATCAAAAAAAAAAAGACCTACTCAGATTTGCAGAACAATAATATATTTTATATACATTATGAAGCCTCCGATGCTTTGGAAGTTTGCAAACGGTGGAAGGTTTAAAATCTGTAGATTGATTAAAAGAAACACGTGTACATGCTTAAATTACGTCAGATTGGATTCTGAACCTATCGCTGTAATTAAAAGAACTCTTATCATTTAGAAGCTAGAAGCAACCGCGTAAATACAATGCAACCATGACCCACGTTGGTGTAAAGAAAAGAATAATTAAAGTTTTACTTATGAAATGCACTTTAACCGTAAGCATGGATGTATTTATTGTTTGTATCACTTGAACAATAACAAACAGAGGAAAAGGAAGTGAACTTTTAGCCAAAACGAAACTTAGCGCTCAAACAAAGGTATGAATGCACAGAATATGTGCACACACTTGCATACATACATGTACACGCTTTTGTTAAATGAAAATTTAGTACAAACCTAACAAATCATGGTCAACGAAGGGAAATTACATTACTGCTGTTACTGTTGTGACTCCATGCTGCAGTGTGGTCTGCAGTCTACATAAAGGTGTATACTGATGTATGGCTTATGTTTCTTATACATAAGCGTGTGTGTGTTTATGTGCGTTTGGGTGGATGTGAAATATTGCAAATTATAGAAATTTGCATCTTTTTATTTTTGCTCAACTATGAATGAGTGGACGACAGTATCATGGTCGTTGTATATGAATGTGTGTGCGCATAAATATACAATCTTTGCACCCTGTGTGTTGGCAAAAGGAAAGTGAACTGTCGATGGATTTAGTATCACATTGATATAGTGGGTTTATGGTACGCCTCAGGTAGACGCTGACATTTGTATTTGATACAGCTTGGTACGGATTGCTTTTCTCATTACCGTTGTTGTTGCTGGCGTTGGTTGGTGTTATAGTATTGAGGCATTAGAAAGGTTTCCTAAACGAGAGGAAGTCGAACTTAACGTTACTGATATAAAAAATTTATTTTTCTGTTATAGCCTGTGGTTCAAGGGGTAAACGATTTATGGCTTTAGAGATAAAAATCGATTTGAACTTATATATGTACTTGGATATAAACAAAAGCACAAACACGCGCAATGCACACACACACACACAAACAATTGTATACCAATTGATTGTTAAATATGTAGTAAATTCTGTCTGGTCGGTCCTTTAGTTTTATAAACGTTTGTGTTTTATTTTAGGAAAAAAATAAAAATAAATAAGTATAATATACCTTTAGGAGCACTATACCATAAACACATACAATTTTAAATTACATACCCAGACAAGCAATTGCATCGCTCGTTCATCTGTAAAATGTGGACAATTTATTTATTTAACTTGGTTACAATTCCTTTGAATTTTTCGAATCATTCGTTAGATCGAATTTAACTCTCACTAACTTCCCTATTCTGGATGTGACAATATTGCCAAAATTATATTCCTGCATATAAGATATGAAGTGTTTGAACTTTAATGAGCAATAAAAAAACTACATTTCGGTTTGAGCTAAATCTCAAACACCCCTCACATCTGAATACAGGTACTTGATTATGGCTTCTAGAAGCCTATGTTTATTTTATATAACAACACCCCGGCGTGGTTGTGTCACTTATATTATCATTAAACACCTTAAAGTCACCTTAACATCCAGAAAGAAACAGCAGGTACTCTACAAATACTTAAGTAGCCCGAAATTTTTAAATCGATTGATCTATATCTGTCTGTCCGTTTGTGTATAGATCTGCTAAACAAAAAATTCGAAAAAGCATAACTTTTTAAAGCGTTTTTTACAACTTATAAGCATCACTGCCAGTTATATACATATATTACTTTAATACCGTAAGTTAGTGCTTATCTAAGATTTCATTGAATTCAAATTCAAATTCAAATTTTTTATATTTATTTTAAGTTATTTAACAGATATTATTGCTCGAAGTTTTTAGTTGTTTTCTATTACTTTCTATTATTGTCTCGAAAGTTTTGCATATAATTTATTATCCAACAATTGGACGCACAATAGCCAGGTAAGATATTTCTTCCTATTTCATGTCTACCTATTTACGATGCCAATACCCACGTGACGCCCAACAGAATTTTTACATCATAGTAAAACAAACTGAAGCGAAAAATGAAAACAGTTGAAGCTGAAAATGAAAAAAACCCAATCGACAATAGCTACAAAAAACTTTCTCAGTTTGCAATCGACTCTTAAGCAAACATCTTTCATTCACTGAATTCTCTCATTAAGTCTTTTAAGTTATATTGTGTACTTGAAGTGAACGTAAAACTCATTACAAGTGACAAAAGAAGAAGAAAAAGATGAAGCAGAACAATGAGAAGGTAATAAGAGAGAGAATGCTCAAATATGTTGCCTTTCTTTACAATTACCACGGATCGAACGGTACAAAAAAAAAAAAAACAATTAATTGAACGGTAAGTGATAATTGAAATATTATAAGTCGCGATAACAATGGCTTATGTCAGCGGGAAAAGTTATTATAAGGTGGAGTCGGATTCTTTCTTGTTTGTTTCACCACAACAGTGAATTACTAATAACAAGTAAGAAAACTAAATTTGTTAAGGACCAAATCTTAAATACCCTCCCCATCTATAATAATAGGCGTGACAAATATGTGTATGTATTACATATCAGTTTGAAAGTCGAGTTTTACGTGGAGTATAGTTTTTTGTAAATTGTGGGCACATCTGTTATTCGACCGGGTCCATTTTTGACACATCGATGGATAAGTTAATTGTACTACTTTCGATCTCTAAATTTATTTCACTTAAAATTTGTAAATGTCATGTTTCAATAAAATCCATGTCATTGTCAAATGTTATTTGGATGTTTGACTAAAAAATTTACATGAACGTGAAATTTTAAAAATTCAACTTTCAAACGATATAAAATTTGTTCTTTTACGTTCATTCCTTCCCTTTGTTAGAAAAGTTTAAACTTTGAACACTATTGAACCCCAACAAATCATTTAACGGCAAGAACCCTCAATTTGTAATAATTTTCAATGAAGTTTGACACATTGATTCCATTTATTTTAAGGGTTAATTGTACCGAGGTTCAGCGAAATGGGTGGATTTTTGATTTTTTGCATTTTCTTCGAAACTTCTACATACTGAAAATGAACTATAGGCAAAAATTTGCAGAAATCTTAAAAAAAATATAATTAAAATTGGGATAGCAGGTGTTAATTACTGATCAAAGGTACTAAATGGTGCAAGTTTAAGCTTGTTTATACTTCTATAGCGACAGCAGTGGTCATTTAAACTGTGTGATGTAGAAATATATTATATTTGAACTCAATATGAATCGAAGATGTGAAACCGAAAAGTTCGCAATTAAGATTTTGTACGATGTAATAGTTCTTATACTCTCATATTTTGAAAACTTATAACAATTCATATTAAACTTCACCTTCAGCTTTATTATGGAAAAATCGTTATATGGTGAAAAGCCACAATTTTTAATAACTTGCATTCAAATCTTTTTGGTCAATTTTTTTTTGCCAATTTTACAGTAACGCGGAAATCGTAAATTGGCGATTGCTTTTTCTACAATCGAAATTTCTATCGATAGTATCTCATTAGATAAATTCAATGCTACAAATCCGAGCTGGAGCAGGTCACGTAAGTGGCACAAATCCATTAAGAAGAAGAAATGTGATCTTTAAAACATTTAAATCCGCGATTTTGTAAAAACTCTCTGTACGTTTCTATTCAAATAAAAGTTTTTCCTTTGTAAGGTTTTTTAAATAAATGTCTTGTTGTTGTTGTGTGAGCTTTCGTTATAAAGATTTTTGGGATTAAGGCACCGTTTCCATGTATCTCATAAGAGCTTTGTTTTAGACTAATGAGTACTTTTGGGTGATGTCTTCCTTTACACCATATTGTGCTTCATTTTTGCATATTGTACCCTGTGATGCCATTTCATTTGTTTTATGTAGAAAATCAAATACACGATTATTTAATTTAAGATTGATTTGATTTCATTAAAAAAAGTCAACTTAACCAAAAATAAATTTTACACAAACAACTTTCATTCACAGAATATTTAATTAATGGAAAAAAAACTTGTTCATTTCTTATCTGCTCTTTGTATGATTATTATTGTAAGAATATGTGTAAGCCAGTGCAATATCTCCACATGTCTTAGAGTTCTTATCATTTAAACATACTGAAAATGAACTAATCGTGCAGTAAAATTTATA
The DNA here is from genome assembly GCA_949710015.1 of Crataerina pallida. Taxonomy (NCBI): domain Eukaryota; kingdom Metazoa; phylum Arthropoda; class Insecta; order Diptera; family Hippoboscidae; genus Crataerina; species Crataerina pallida. The sequence continues at coordinate 20,898,518 of OX453291.1, forward strand.
ATAAAATTATTTCTTTTAAGCTTACTCTTCCAGCACATCGTCCTCTGTGGTCCTTTGTTAGACAATTCTTTCGTCTTAAGCTAAATATACTCGATTTTCTTATGGCTCCATTTGATTTCGTTAAGATGGCATTAGTCGAAGTTGCCATTGACTCAGTTGTTGCTATTGTTGTTAAAATCATTGCAGACTTCATTATAAGTAAAAACCATATAAAGTATATTTTCATAATTTTGTTAATTTGAATATATACGTATGTAAATGCTTTTTTTTTAATATGTTGAAATTGCTTTAAGCACTGATTTCATGTGCGTACCATTATCACTTGATTTGTAAATAATGATTTCCCGCTTTTGTAAACAGTAATGTGTTAACATGAATTCAACAGAGAGAGAAAGAGAGAAGATATCATGAAAAATTATCGCTTAAAGTGTAATAAAGTTAATGTAAATGTAAGTGTTCAACATGCATCCCCAACATGTAACATAAGACGGGAAGATGGGGTACGCTGTATATTGTATGAGTATTGCCTTGGCAGCACACAAAAGAAGAACCAGAGAAAAGTTTCCTATATTCTAAATCAGCATCACAATATGAGTCGATCTAGGTCTGTCCGTTGTTGGCACGAAGGAAAAATTTCAGACATTGCTCCGAAACTTTGTTTTAAGATATGCAGGTCTATCCATTCAATGCCCACAAACGGAAACAAAAAATCAGCAATAATTTAAATTTAAATTTAGTACGCTTAGCCATTTGCGAAAAGTGGAAGTGGTCGCTAAAGAAAAATGCGCACAATCTACAAAAAAAATATTCGACGCCGAAGTTGGCTTAATAGTTGACACCATGTAAACAATAGAACGCTCACATTTTGTACATAGATGTGAAGTGTGTTTAAAATTTGGCCCAAAATCAAATATAATTATTTTATTTAGTATAATTTTTCTGCATTATAGAAAAGTTGTATGTGTTCATCACAAAAATTAAGAAGAGGAAACTTACTCAGTTATGTTGATCAAGCGATTTCTCACGACAGTTTAATAAAACATCTGATTGTGAGCACATCTGAAAATTATTGAATGAACGGAAAGCTCTGAACACATAAGAGTTTGTGTGTGCATATAGTAAAAGTATAAATACAACAGTTTGTGTACAAGTTATTAACGTCACATATATATAAATATTTTTGTATATAAATAAAATATGTTTGCATCCGATTTAATATTAAAATGAAAATATTTAAAAATATATTAAAAGTTTGAATAAAAAACTGCTCGACATTATGTTTGCAGAAGGTAAACAAATCTTATCAGAAATAAATTCTTATTATATTATTAATTTTTTATTTTTAAAATGAATAGAAATACAAAAAAAAATTAACAATTCATCAACTTTGTAGCGTTGTAATATTAGAAATAAACTCAAATGAATCTATGGGTATAAATATTTGGCTGACAGCCCAGTTCTTATATGTTGATCTTCAATTTTATGCCACATGCTTGTTGTGTTTTCTGTTTATTCCCAAAGTGGCGAAATTATGTTAAATTTGTACATACAACAACAATATGTAAATATGTATGTGCTGTGTTTTTATGGAACAGTGAAAAAACTATATATAAAATTCTGACAACAGGTGGACAGGTTATATTATAGTGCGAGTGTACATTATGGTGAAATAAATAATAATTGAAAAAGTTCATTTTCATCGTTACACTAGAAACCATTCGAGAATTGTGAATGTAGAAATGTTCAATTCCACTTTGTAGTGAACGTATGCTAAGTTTCTAATTGCATATGCAAGGGCATCTCAGATCTCGTTCATCATCAATTGTTGCTTTCACAATGTCCGTGCGTCCGAAACACTTACGGTTACAAATATTGGTATTTTGATCTATTATTGGTACTCGTAATCTATCGAAATTTTGAAATTCGAAATTTTTAAGATATTTAGTTCAAATTTAAAACCACTACAACACATTTTTAACATATAATTAGACTTGACATCAGGTACCTGCCATACCCAAGGCTTATATATGGATGTGGAGGATATTTAAGATTTGGTCTAAGCTAAATATAGTTATTTTCCTTGTCAAATTTGACACTTCAGTTTTTTGCGAAATATCATTTAAAATATAAACAAATAATCAAACGGATAGACGGGTACGGCTAAACCTCTTCAATACGCGATTTTGTTAATGAATTTATCATAAACACTTTGCCATATTTTTAAAATCTTTTTCATAATTTAAATGTTAATTAATACAGAGGACGATACCAATAAGAATTCTATATCTAAAATCAAAGTTTAAGTCGCACTAGAACTATTCAGTACCAGTATACCATACTTTACCTTTTATGATCGTTTTGCTCGATATGTTACAATGGACGGTTTGTAGAAAAAACCGTGTTACAAAGAATGTCTTTTATAGTTAAATCATTTAAAATTATTCATAGTATTATGCAAAAGCACGCAATTATAATAATTTTATATTCTTTTATATTATTATTGACAGTGTGGGTGTTTATCTAAACGCGTATAGCAAAGACTTCCTAATCTTTTCTGTGTACAATGCCAAATTCGTGGCCAAATTCCTGCAAAAAGAATTTTAAAAATATAACATCAAGTTCAAGTTTTTGTAATTACAAAAATCTGAATCATAGTTTTAACGAACAGACTATAGAAGAGGAAGAGAGTGAAGATGAAAATGACCTCTGTAATGTATTACGTTTGAAACTGCGTAAGCCGGAACATTGGAAATGGGAATTGTTTACCTCAAAATCATCTGCCAACATGAAGCTACCTCGAATATTGCTCTATGATCATAAAGGCAATCTACTGGTAGATGCCAGAGGTAATAATAAGGAACAGGTTTACAAGCAAGATGAAATAGAGAAGTTAAAAGGTGAAAAGGTATCCACAGGGCGTGGGCCTTCATTTAGTTCTAATTCAACACATGATTCACTTAATACAACGTCAATGAAATTCGATAATTTAAGTCTATACTCGTCCATTCCATCATCTCAGGTACGTAGTCGTAACAGTAGCTGTTCACGTTGTAGTCGAAGTCAATCATTAACTTCCTCGAAAGATGTTCAATTAAAGATTACTACTACAACAGAAAATGGGAAGAAACCATTTTCACATGTTCCAATATTTTTACCTACACCGCCATCTACAACTTCCACATCGTCGGGACCCCGAGCGAAACGGCGTTTACGACGCTCTCACAGTTCTGATCATTCTTCTCTTCATTCAGAATCTATTTTAGAACGTTTAAGTTTTCAAAGGGGACGATCTTCCTCACCAGAATTTCCTGAAGAACCTAGCAATTTCGACGATGCACCTCGATATTATTTAAGTTCTAGTAAAGCTGGTACATTGATAGTCAAAGAGGATAGTTTCCAAAAACATCCACATCGTAGAAGACGCAAATGTTTGAGGAAAACCCCCAGCAGAACCGACAGTTTTCGTATCCCATCATTTAAAATAAGAGACAATAATGAAATGACCAATGTAAGCAAATGTGATAAGAACTTAATACCACCGTTAAGTGAGTCTAGCTCAGAATAAAAGTGGGAGTGTTGGAGGACCGTTTTGGGTTTGAATAGAAACGAAGAATCAACTTTTACATTAGGTAAGCATTCTTAATATGATTTTATAAGCTTTAGTTATATTAGTTTTTTACTCTGTACCTAGGATTCTATTGGTTATTCGTCAAGATGTTAGTGAAATCTATTCTATGAGAAGGACCTCTTCTCAATGCTAATTCCTGAATATGGGTGCTGTTGTTAAAAATCGAGTTAAAAAACTATACTTCGCTTTCTTCTTGATTAAACTATATGTTTTACTGATGTTTTCTCACTTTCACACGTACCACTCGTATTATACAATATTATTTCTTTCCTTCTTTGATCAAAAGGAAAAAATCATTAATTTGCTCTTAATACTTTGATGTGAATGAGGGCGACCTTCGTAATTTTACCATTGCTCCGTGCATTCTCTAGAAGTACTCAAAGACCTTCTCCTGCGTTTAATAATAATAATGTAAAGTAAATTTTCTACCGGCCTCTAGCTAGTGGGTACAATTGTATTAGGTCTCTTCAATAATTTGTGATTCAAATTTTTATTCGTACAGTTTTTTTATGATAAAATTTTAATCGATTGCTTTGTACGAGTTCGTAAAAGGTTTAAATTAAAATTTTTTTATTATTAAAACGTATTTGTGTACACACCACACCACCACACCATTTAGCTCTTAAATTATACTACAATTAGTTAAATTGTACCTGTGCATAAGTGACTTCATGATATATAATCATATGGGAAGGGGATCCAAAAATTGGTCCAGCCTATACATGTTCTTATACTTAATTTAATTGAAATATTTCAAGAAATGCGACCTGTAGCTTACGCACAAATGGTGGAGAGGACAGACGGACATGGTGAAATCTATTCAGATTTTCATACTGAATCTGTCGGTATAATTGAAGAAGGGTTTGACGGCATTTGCCGTTTGGGAGTTATGAACATCCGCCCGGTCCTCTTTTCCTGAAGTGGTGCAGGTTAAAATAATATAAAATGAAATAAAATAAAAGACTGCGCAGCTGTTGACCAGTTAAGAGATTTATGTAACTGTCAGAATAATTTTCATTTGCATTATAAAAATTTTAGTTCTTAAATATGAAATAAATACGAAATTTTTAGTCGATCTAACCGTGTTTATCTTCCTTTCTATTTCTAGAATGGACACAAGGTCAACTTAAAATTTAACAATCGCCCATTCATGCCATATCTCATAAATTAATTAATTAATATGCAAGTTTTTCCACACATTGTAGTTTTGTTTCGTATGTGGAAATATGTGGAAAAACTTGCATTGAATGTATGTTTCGTGGTTGAAAATGCATTTGTTAATGCCGAAAGTATTTGATGAAATCCTTGCTAAAGCTCAGTACGAATCTGTAATTAGTCAATAATGTGTTACCTTTGTTTGAGTGTGATCAATAGAGCAGGTAGGTCTTATATAATTTGTACATATATATTAATAAATAGCAAAATAGCTCCTATTTGTGCACATTTCATACATTTTAGTATAAACAATTTAATTTGATAAAGGCATAGCAACATACTTGCACACATAGTTTAAGATTGAATGAACACTTGAACGTAATATTCAATTCCGGGAATAAGTTGTGATACAAATATCGCACAGCAGGCATTGTTTCCTAAATGTGTTATTACAGATATTACGAATAGTTGCGAATTCCTATGCACAGTACTTACTTTGCTTTAGCATCATATAGTGTAATAATGTGTATACGACATATACCCCAAGTTTAAACCGTATTTATGTACATCTGATATTGTATTAACTATATATAAAAATAAGTGAACAAGGAAAACGTTTTGTTAACAATTGAAAGCAATTGTTCATATATACGAGTATATATTGTTTATACATTAATGATAAGTCATGCTGCCTGCGTATTATAATTGTTTACTTAAGCTCAACTAATGTTTCGGCCTCTGTTTTGACTTCAACATTTTCTTGACCTTGAACGGGTCGTAAAACGTAAAGATATTTCTAAGAAACTCAACCAAAATCAAGTACAATACTTAGTACCCACGATATTCACATATAGTATAAGCATTACATGATTTTATGCAGATGTATTTTGGTTTTTTATACCCTCCACCTTAGTTATTAGAGTATACTTGGTTTGCTATTTTGTTTGCCTCAGAGAATCTTAAACATTCTACACGTGTCCGTCCGCATGAATGACTATTGTTGGCACTCTCACAATAGTAAATTTTGAGATATTGAGCTATAATTTTGTTTATACACTTTAGTTAATCAGCATATAAAGCTTTTTAAATTAAACAAAATCGGTCACAATCGGCACCACAAAAATTGACCTATAAAGTTGAAATTTGTTGCACATATTGTAATTATACCACCGATATGCTGAAAAGAGGCGTGGTGGGATAGCAGATATGCTTACTAACCGACCACTTCAACTTTTGGCATATCGGTGGATGAGATAACTACAAATAAGTAGATTTCAAATTCATAGTTGAATTTTTGCGGAAGAAAAGAGACTTTTGTTGATTGTGGGCATGGCTCTTAACCGATTTTGCCCATTTTAAATAGAAATCTGCGTTCAAAAAACTAAAATTGAACGTACACAGATCGATTTAGTTTTTTGATGCTGATGATTAATGTATATACTTTGTAGGGTCTCTGACGCCTCCTTCTGTGTGTTACAAGGGTGTAAGTGTCCGTTTTGATACCGAATTTGAAATGTAGTTTAAAGTTTTTTTCATTTTGATTCAAAATTTTAAAGTCTAAATATATATGTAAATGGCATATAAGTATAGGAGTAGCTATGTATGTAGAAAGTGACTTTAAGTCGTGTGATATAATAAACTTAATATACTCATATATAGAGTGTTGAAAGGTTTTTATGAGGGCAACATATTTGATTTACACGTATATCATATTGCAGGCCATAATACAGCACATAAATACTCTCATTGATGACGCATTTCAAGTAGATAATTTAATTGAATTAAGAGTGCTGAACAATGTATTACGCTGTACACTTGTGCAATTGTACACACAATGATGAAATATTCCAGATAAATGAAACTGTCGAATACATTAAGGGTTCATGGTGGCAACGCGAACATATAATAGCAAAACATCAACGCATCACCTTCGTACGCGGATTATTGTTAAAAATAAAAAATATAAAATTCGAAGTTAAAATCTTTTTGAAATTGTGTCGCATACATCATGAAAAACTGCATTGTTGTCAGTGTTTTATTTATTGTTTTAACCTCTGCAAGTGTTGAAGCGGACTTGTTACAATGTGATGAGTCCATATTATCTACTTTAGCGGGCATTGGTCCAAAAATAGACAGTGCTGAGGTAACCACCAGCGACAAGGTTGGGGAATTCTTCAAAAAATGGGGTTGCAACATCAAAAAGGGGGCCTCAAAGTTCGGTGATAATGTAAAAGAAGGTGCCACCAAATTCGGTGAAGGTGTCAAGGAGGGTGCTAAAAAGTTGCAAGCAAAAGCCAAAGACTTGGGATCTACAATACAATCAAAATTTAATGAGTTTAAGGATCATCTGAGCAAAGATTCTGATGAAAGTGTGGAAGTCAAGCACAAACTGTACGAGGAACAGGTTGAAATCATAAATCCCGATGTATTAAAAAGTGACCAGTTATGTGGACACGGTCACATATTAGATGCTTTGGGTAATTGCAGTAAATTGAGAAAATAAAAAGTAATTTCCAATTAGCATAAATATGCTTTCAAATTAAGTGTAATGTAATGTTTTCGAGTATTTGTCTTTACCCATGAATGTATTTGCTTATTGATAATTGTGCGACATTTACAAAATATGTTCAAGTAATAAACTTTTAATAACTGAGCAGTTATGCAAAACTTCTAAAATGCTGCCAGTATTTAAATTAGGCATTTAAAGAAAGATTGGTGAATAATTACATTTGAATTTACCGAGAGTTTGACTTGGTTTCTCAGAAACTGTTACAAGCAAAAATATACAAATGTTCTGGCACGAACAATTATTGATCGAAGGACCAAGTATGTGAAAAGGGTAAAATATTAAATCTAACGAAATCCTTTTATCGAAATTTTGATGCCACTTTATAGATATTGATCAAATGAAAGTAATGGTGGAAGTTTGAGCTTCTGGGATAATTTTACACTACCATGCAATCAGTTTTTTGAAACAGTATTAGAGAAACGCGACCCATTTCACTTTAATATGAATCGCACAGCTAAAATTATGTACATATATGTACGAGTTCATTTTTCGTAGTTTTGCATTGGTTTGGAAGTTTGAAATTTTTACCATATTGAGTAAAAAAGGGGCTAAATTTAGTCGGATGGATAGACAAACTTTGTTTTTTTTAATAATTAGAGCAGGAATCAATTAGAAAATTTATAGACTAAATCTATCTTAAAATTGGTGCATTTAGTGAAAATATTGGGCGTAAAATTCTACGGAACATTTTTGCTAAGTTGTGCGTTTAATAAGTATTCTGTAGAGGACTTACTGGCTTCCGCGTAATTTAAATTTTTTGTAGTTATAGTTGAATAATCAATTTCGTTTACCGGATGCAGAATAGATCAATTCAATAATAGGTAAGAAATTCTCTTTGAAATCGCCCACAAAATATTTCTTCTATTTCAAAAGATGATTTCTTTTAAAATAAATTGCATTGAAAATCTTCGCCTACACGTTAGTTTTGTACTTTCTAAAATTTCGTAAAAGGAAAGTTTTCAAAAGGTGAAAAAGATTTATTATATTTTTACATTCTATATAGAAGAATAGGAATAAGAAAAAGATGGAGAAGGCAACAGAAAGCAACGAAGAAAAGTAGTCCATCATCTTTTCTATATCTAAAAATCATACCAAACATACAAACATATAATACTGCTGCGGCCGACACCATCAACACAGTTAGTTACCTAACCACTTTTTTACAACAACAACAATAACAATATCCAGCAACAATGTCAACAACATTTGCAAGAACTATACTTCATACCAAATTTTAAAGACAGAAACCCGCAGCAACAACCTGAAACCAATCAGTCTTGTTTAATGATTTGCTAAGAGAAGAAGTATTTATTTTAATATTTGAGAGGAAGAGTGTTAATAAATTATTAAGCTAAGGATATTAAAAAATTAGAAGAATATGAAAGTCATACTTTTACACACATTCCTGCTAATATTTAGCGTTTTTATCAAGAACCTTGAAGCAGCAGCCATAATATGTGATGAGAAACATGAAGAAATCAGAGCAAACCAGACGGAAGTGGTTAATAAAGGTGTTAAAAAACTATTACACAGCATACAATGTACGTTGGAAAAGGCTAAACCGTGGGTGGATGAATTGGAACAAGAGGCCAAACGTTTGGAAGTTGCGGCTAAACGCTTAGGTTTGGGTATTTTACATACCTTTGGTGAATTCATGGAGAAATTAGTCGGCGATATACAAGATACGGTTATTACTACAAACAATAAAACAACAACAACAACATCAACAGTCGATGAAAGTGATACGAAATTAAGTGAAACTTCAGCAATAACAACATTGGCAACAATAAAAACAACAACAACAACAGTAGCAACAACAAGTGATAAAATTTCGACTTCAGCTCCAACACCAACTGTAACCACAGCTCCAGATCGATTGGAAGATAATGAAAATGAAATATTTAACTTGTACGAATCCAATGAAGTTTTGTGTCCGGATGGTTTTAAAGTCGACCATAAAGGCATATGCGAACGAGTAAACTAAATTTTATTACGTATTATTTTTATTAAGAAGTATTTATGAGAAGGCTGCTAATATTTTTATAATAATATATAATCATGAATCGGCATTAAGAAGAATAATAAAATTACACACATCTCCATATAAACAAAAAAATATTATGACTTTCACTTTGAGCTTAAACTGAATAAAACCGTGTTTTAATAGCTTAAAACTATAACTGGGTTGTTGCACTTCATTACGTTACGTTACTTCTCTGAATAATGGCATCTCTGGTGATTTTCGTTCAATTCGAGAAAACCGGTTAAATGCCGGTTTAAAGTGAAGCTTCGATTTAGAGATTTCCTAATTTTTGTTAACAGAAATAAGAAAGAATCGTAACGTAAATTTCCCGAATGTTCAAATAGTTTAAATTTCCTTCACTTTGTTTTTCGTTTCTCATTTTATGTAAATAAATGTAATTAACAACAAAAAAAATTAAATTAAATTTACTTCAGGCCAAACCGTACTTCTCACAGATATAGAAAAATTGTGGGCGCGGCGTGTACCTCACAGGAAGTTATGTAATACTTGAAGACTTACGCGGTAGATTTTGCACGAAAATATAGTAAATTGTAGGCGTGTATTTTATCCGATTCCGCCCCCTTTTTGCATTTTAGTTGACACGTGTACAAAATTTTAAATTTGTAACTTTTATGTTTAATTTAATTTATGGGCGTGGCTCTTAATATCAACTTTGTCTAATTTAAACAAGAACAAAAATTTATAAAAGTAACTTAATTTTTGCGATCATAAGGTTACCAACACGGACATGCAAACATGCCTGCTATCTTATGTGGAGTGTATAATAACATTACCAACACAAGCAAAATCAAACTCTGCCAACGCTTAATGCTTCAGCATTAACTTCTGCTGAAATCAGTTGTTTTAAGTTTGCTTACAAATTAAAACCTTACAAAAACATTAAACGGGAAAAAATCAAACAGATTTTAGCAAATATCGAAAAATATTGAATTTACAAAATTTCACACTAAACACGTCATTCGCAAAAAAAATAAACATAAAAATTTAAAATGAAAATTTTATCTTTGGCTTCGATTTTGTTTTTGATCGCTTTATACGGAGCAATCCGCGTACAAGGTGATTGTCAAGATGGCATTAAAGATGCACAGGATGGTGAGGTGACACAATGGTTTAAAAATTTAGGCTGCCAAATTAAGAAGGGGGCTGGAGACTTGCACGAATCCGCCAAACCTTGGGCAGATAAAATAGCAACTGGGGCAAAAGATTTCGGACATACAGTGGCACAAAAATATGATGAAGTGAAACATAAATTAACCTCTGACGATAAACCATCCGCTGAGCACTTGGAGCAGCACACTCCGGTTTCGTCAGAACCAACGGAGAAGATACCATTAGCACCACTACCATCCGCTACTCATGCCAGTGGTACTACAGGTGGAACAGGTGAGCATTTCAATACAGAATCAGAAACAGCTACACCAACAACAACAACAGCCACAACACCAACATTGGACGATAAATTTGCATCTAGAGGTTTACCACATATTGAAAATCGTTTCCTTTTTCAGCCTAGTCTCGATAAGTGTCCACCCGGTACAATATATGATCACACTCATAGCTGTCGCGAACTAGTTTGATACGTGATCCGAAAATGTTGTAAATTACCTGCGAAGGTCAAATATGTCAAGAGTATATACATATATGTCTAAAAGCATTGTTGTAAACTTGTTTTACTTATGTATGTAGGTGTATGTTTTGTATTTTGTAATAATAAAAAAAAACAATGAAATGCTGGACAAAATAGAACTTTTCAATTCCTCATGACTCCCGTAATTATGAGAGTAGTATAAGTCAACATATCTATTCCTTATGAAGAAATAAGTTTTCAAAAATATTTGATGTTTGTGGAAAAGTTTATTTCATAATTAGAGGCGCGTATACTTTTAAGGTGTTTTAAAAAATATTTCAATAGTTGATAATTATAAAATAAATACATGAAAAAATCGAGACAGACAGAGGTCTGTCTACTGTTGGCAATTGTGGGAAATGTTTACGCATGAAATGTCTTGAGAACGGAATAAATCTGACAACCTTTTGCGTTCATTCAATAATATTTACAAACAAAACATTTTCTCATGTTTCTTTATGAGTCATGTTGCTTTGTTATTACAACAACGTGTCTTTCCCACCGATTTTTATCTAAATCTACGTAACACGTATCACATATATTGACTTAATGAATAAATAAAATTTCATCATTGCCTTAGTACGCAAAATGCAATTCATTGGGTAATGTGATATTGAATTAATTTGAGTAAATAATAGGAAGGGCCTCATATGTTTACGAACTCTATATAAAATGAAGGCTATACTAAGTTAGTTGTTCCCTTTGTAACACCCTTCAGGCAGGTATTCTACAGAATAAATATATTTTTGATCAGCATTAAAATCTGAATCGTTCCTCAATATGTCCGTGGGTAATATTGGCGCGTATATTTTCTGATATGCCTCAAAATGGATAATAATTGGTGGAGTCGGTTAAGAAAAATCTATTTATCAGCCTCACAAAAGTGAACGCGGTCGGATAACGAATGTCCTCATAATTCACAAAAAAAGTTTTTGTCTAGAATCGTTTGCGTAAATGGATGAGTACACCATTTTAAAGGCATAATCAGGTACCTCCCACCTGTGTATTAATGTGTGAAGGGTATTTAAGATTTGACCTAAGCGTTATTTTTTTCATTTTTTGTTTAAAATAATCAATATTTTTGTGCATTATTGATAATTGTAGCTGAGGGGTATACAAAGTTTTAAAAGAATTAAAAAAACGTTTTAGATTCTGCACAAATTATATATTCTTGCTTAGCCCTAAAATCTTATCTGATACAATTATGTACGTATATGCTGGGGGAACGCCACGGCCGAAAAAATTTGTATATACATGTAGCTGAAGTTTTGTATAGACAGCCGTAGTCTTCGTCGCTACATTATTATTTAAGATTTTATAAAATAGTTTTATTGCCCCGACCATAATTTAGAAGTGAAGAGGATAACGTTCATATTAGATTATAGGTTTATGTTTGTGTACTCTATAAAAGGGCAGATTCGAGTAATAGACACGCCCATCATTTGTAGAATTCCTTGTTGGAAGTATAATTAAAACTTTTAAAATAAAGTTTAACGCAAAATTACTTGATTCACTACACGCTTACAGTTTCTTATAACTGTAAAGGGTACCCGAAATTTAGTCAAATTGGTCCATTTGGTTTCATTCTGTTAGTTCGTGAATTTAACTGTGAGCTTAAATCTCTATCTCTCTTTATAAAAGTTTCGCTCTTGTTGATGTTTTGCTCTATATTTGTTATCAAATGAAAGATTTTGGTGTCTAAACCCAACGGAGGTTATCAAAATGGATTTCGCAAAATCTGTATAAAGATTTTATAAGCACATGCGTCTGGTTTTTCCATTTAAGGGGCGAGAAAAACGTATCTTGTGTTACTTAGTTTTGTTTAATTATTGACAACATTAATAAAATACCAAAAAACGAAACTTTCTTTTATAAATGATTACAAATATATGTGCAGGTGAAGGTGAATGATTAGAACTAATTGTGGGTATAAGATGGCAAAATTCTCCACTGGCTGTCTATCTATGTTTAAATATTTCCCTATTACTGACAACTGGCTTTTCTCCTTGTCTTCCTTTCTAATGCTTGTATAGAGTAAATATGTTCATAGTGCTTTGACTTTATCACAATTAATATATAATATATTGTATATAGGAGCAATAACAAACACCTTCTAAAAGCTTTAGTTAACTATTTTGTACTTATTGCTTGATAAAGCACGGGAAGGAATGAAATTCTATAAAAAGTAAAATCAAAGTTTAGGCGGTTTTTTATAATGCTAACATATTGCTCATTGGTACCCTGTAAAGTACAATTTTAGGAAAATAATTTTTCATTTATCACTTGTTGTTTAACTGTAGGGTGCGCGCTGTCTTTCCATCGATATTGCTTAACGGCCCTAATAATCTGTATGCAAAAACTATCAAATTAAATCGGGAGAATATTTCTTATGTTTATTAAGAATAGTTTAGAGTCTGGATGATGATTTAGAAAGACTAAATTTTATAGACGTATGTACACCTCCGACTTCAAGTTGTTGTATTTAAAAGTAATATTCTTTCAAACCTGATCTCGTTATAAGTGAGACCGGTGAACATCTACCCTAACATAGCATAGTGCAATTGTCAAAACTCTTTCTAAAGCAAATCTGTTATTTTCCAAAATGCGAAACCGTAACACACAGCAACAAGACTAACTAATGCCCGCATTTATAAAGTCAATACTTCGGGAAAGCAATAGCAACCATACCATTAACAACGACAACAATAACAATAACAATTTAAAACAAAAAACTCCATTTGGCTTAGCCAAAGTCTCACATACCTCCGTACATACCTATATACCTATATAATGGGCGTGACAAATACATCTGCTAGTGCAATTTTTCAACTTACAAGTCAGACTTTACGCGAAATAGTGTTTATATGTAAATTGTGTGGGTGTTACGACGCCCCTTCAAATTCATGTATGAGATAATTATCAATTTCGGTAAGAAATTTCAACTTCGTAGATTATTATTTTTTTTTTACTAAATAGATTTTTGTCGATTGTGGGTGCAGCTCTTAGCCGATTTTGCCCAATTTAAGTAGCAACAAACGGCAAACGGAATAGCAAACTTAACACACCATTCGCCTTATGTGGATAATATTTTTAAAAAACAACAACAACAACAACAACAACAACAACAATCAACATTAAGCAAAGAACAAAATCCATGTACATAATAAAGAGGGAGAGCTGCCCTTAGTTGTAGTAGTAAAAACCGTCAAGCGTGTAAGTTTTCAATACATACCAGTAACGTAGAGCAAAGAAAGTTTTGTTGCACTTAAGGACTTACTTGAGATGGTGGTTATTGAGTTTTTTTATGTAAACTTGGCATCCCCTACCATATCCTGCCATTGCAAATGAGAGTGATACAAGTCCACTTATCCAAAAAAATGAACATTTTACAAATAAGAAACGACTGAAGTAGTTCAGTTGAAAAGAAGCTTGCACCACTTTAATGCGCAACGGTTCGTACATATATAGACCACAAGAGATACAAATGAAGAAAAAAAAAAGAAAATATGACTGCAAAAGCAACAACAATAAGAATATCATGAAAAATTAGAAGCAAGACTACGTAAGTAACAGTTTGTGAAACAGTACTTGAAACCACAACCAAGTTAAATTTTTCAAATGCATCCATTGAACTTATTTGGGAGAGGAAGGAAACAAATATATTTCACGTGGGTGGGTGGGTGTGTGTGTCTCCGAAATAGTCAAGTTTTGCCGTTTGGGCAAACATTTATACAACTTTTTGCCAACCAAAGATCCGTTTTAGTTATTGCTATTGTTGCTAACACAAAGGCTACGGCTACGGCTATGGCCACTGATGATGCCCACTGCCGATGATGGTACTGTTGATGCTGATGCTCATGCTGATTTGTTTTATGTGCACATTGCTCATTGCTGCACTCTTTGTTACATTTCAATTTCTGTACACCACAGCGATAACACACTCTTCCTATTGTGCATACTTGATGTTGGAATGCTCTGCTGTGTGTGTATTTTTATGTTTTTCTTGTTATTCAGTTTGTTTGCGTGTTGCGTTATGTGTTTTGGCAAGAGACATGGTCGACGTCTCGTGGGCATCGAATTATGACACTTTTAGTGGTTTTTAAAAGCTGAAAAGTTTTATTCTTCTTCTTTTCGTACACAAACAAATAACACAAATGTTCTGTGCATTGAGATAATTTTCTCTGTAAGAATTTCTTCCATCAATTCTGCATGTTTCACACAATCTGCTGGTGTTGCTGCCCTAGAACACTGTTGTTTGGTCTTATGGTCTCCGTAACTCTGATTGTCCTGCAAATATTTTATAATTTTATTTAGCTTTAGCTTCACATCTTTTTTTTTTTTATTGTTTGTTGACTATTATTCGATTTTCTTTCTTCAAGTATTTAGTTATATTTTGGCGTACAGCATAGAGGTGTAAAATATTGTGAAAGGGGGAAAGAATGAGAAAGAGAGGGAGGGCGGAAGGAAATGAGAAGAACTTTACCAATATAATTATGACAGAAAGTTTTTAATTTGATGCATTATTGTCTGTGGCCAGTAAGAATTTTTTACTTCCTGTGTACTGTACTCGTGTACATATAAACACCCCAACACTTCTTCTTTTATTTAAGCACTAATGCATAAGCTTGAAAGTTTCGGTTACAAGGGATTTGAGTGAAAAAGTTTTCATTTTTTAATGGGTTTTTAGTAGCACTACAATATTAACTATAAAAGAAGATGAAACTTCATTGCATGCTTTCGTTTTTTATTAAATTTGTTTTTTTATTAAAAGGAGAGTTAAATAAAAAATTATAAAAAAGAAATTAAAATTTTGTAATTAAATTGTTAAACATTTTTTAGACCATAACTTAACAAAATGGAATGAATTCTGTGTGTAATAGAATCGTAATAAGACTAAGAAGTGGGCAAGACTACGATTTGCGGCCACACAAAACCTCAAATCTAAGGTTAAATTAAAGGTTAAAATAAACTTAGATGGTAGAAACCATTAAAGGCAGAAGGAAGTTTTAATGCAAACACAACTTAAGTAATTGTATCATTAATTAAGTAGCTAAGTGGTGTGGGATTGACCGAGTATCACATTTTTACTTGTTTTTCTTATAATGGAGTTTCTCTCTCAAACGCCGTGTTTCCCATCTGTTTTTTTAAACCAAAAAGTTCAATAAGGAACTCCTACGCGGCAAATGTTACATGTGGCTGTAATAATACCGATCCGCACAGAATCCTAAACAGAACCAATTTAACCATGGTCGTCTGCCTGTCCATGTACATATTCCATTTAATCTATCCACCAATCACAGGTTTTGATATTTATTAATGAAATTTGAAATCAACGTTAAGCCAAGTATAGTCACTACCGAAAATGAGCTTAATTGGTCCATTTGTAGAACCTCTCCCCATATAAAATCATATTTGAAATAATTAATTATTAATTTCCACACGCAGACGGACATATAGAGATGGATAGATTTAGCATTCCATGCTGTTGTAGAACATATATACATTGTTGTGGTTTTAGGAATCTTTAGACAAAATGACATGTACGCCCAACCTTGCAGATAATAAGTAAACAATTCTCATCATTATCATAAAATGTTATTTATTATCCAATGTATGCTTTGATTAATTTTTTCTTCTCCAATGGCAAACTGTTGGCAAATTGTTGATCAGCTTCTCTCCTGTAGTCATTTAAATTTGAATGAGTTTGCTGGAAAAAATGTAATACAAGCAAACATTTTACATCCATTGATGTACTGATGGAGTTGTGGTAACTACTCACATTGAGGGCATCATTAATTTCAATATCCACAAGGCGTTTAAGGCCACGATAATTGCGCCCCAATATACGACCAAATTCAAAACGTGATATGTTCACAGGATTTGGGGTCGTCGTTTCTCCCTGTATAAGATTTCCAGCACTTGTTCTCTGTAGAAAAGAAGAATTAGTTGATGTAAATACAATGAATTTCTGCAAAAATATCTTGTGTGAACTTAAAAAATGCAAAAAATTTTTATAAAAACAAAAATACGAATGAATGGTCTGCTTAGAAATTTTTGTTAAAAAATGTGTAAATTGAGAATTAATTATTTAGATTACAGCCTTGATGCTTCCAGGTTCATCGGGTACTGGATCGTTAAACTGTTGATTGAGTATATTGTAGACATCGTTCAAAGTATTTGTGGTATCTTGATATTGCTGAAAGATAAAAAAATAATTCACTTTAATAAAACTCTTCACCTTAAGGTGAGTGTATTAACCTCAACTAATAAATTCTTGGTTATTAATGCTTTTTGGAAAAAATCCCAAAACAAACCACGCTTAACCCTGTGTAGAGGCTCTTTTTGATCGCTGACCAGCCTTTTATGTTCTTCATCAGTATCATCACCTGCGTTGATGTTCACGTTAACACTTTGTGTGACTGCGATGGCAATTATGCATAAAATTAGAAGGATATTATATGTCGGCATAGCTCTCAGAATACTGGCAGCACGAATAATGATTAATGTTGAACTGAAATATGCACAAAAAGGACAATAAATAATTAAAACAATTAATTATATGAATTAAATGAATTACCAAATGGATACAAATTAATTAAATTTAATTTAATGTCGTTGTACTATAAATAATGTAAGAGTTTGTTTAATAGATAAATGTTACGTCCCTAAATTGTATGCATTTAGCCAGTTTATATGGAAGTGTCCAACGGCAAGCGGCCGCTTAAGCACTCTATTATTAAAGTAATAATAAATAATAAATAAAGTAATAAAACAAGAGATAAAATCTATAATTCATGTAATATTTTGAAGTAAATAAGGTTTTTTTGTAAAATGGGCGTTTCTATTATTGCAACCCGCCCATTTTTAGCCCGTAGACATATGAGTAAATTTTAACCTCCCGGCGCAATTTTTGTAGCTGATAAATGAATTTTTGTCAATTTTGGGCGTGGCACTTGACCGATTTTGCCCAAATAACTCTCTTGATTTTTTTATTCTCACACATGATATTATTAAGTTCTCTCTACACTTTAAATGCTTTTCGTATTATATTATTTGAATTTTGTTACAAGATTTATGTTGCTTTGTTTCACCTTAAATGACACAAACATTACTTTCAGATCTAATGTTTGTTCACACACCCTTTTTCATCCACTCATCATGTTTTATATTAGCACACTAGCATGATGGAACACATTAATGGGATTAATTCATATTGATTTAAATTAATTGTACAAAAAATTGCATAAACTCCGACTTACTTATGATAGTAATCATAATTCTATTCCATTCTATTGCTGCATTACACACCCTGTACGTTGGGTGATTATGTAGCGAGTAGCTGCGATTTGTTTTACGTACGTAAGAGTATCAAGAGATTATCTGTTTATACCCAGAAACGCTTTTCTATGTAATTAGAATGTGTTGCGTGTGTATGGTATAACACATAATCATAATGCTCGTAATTAAATTTCGGGCAATTCCATCAAAACCACACCTATTTTTGTTACATCGATGAACAATATTTAAAATAAATTTGAATTTATGGGCGCAAATTTTATGGCTGGCAAATTGTTTTCTATCGATTGTGTGGTCGTAGCTGTTGAGGAATTTAGCAACTTCTTAGATAAAAACTTGGAATGTTTACAGAATTTTAATTTAAGATATAATCTTACCTCAAGTTTCAAATATTTAAAATCATCACAGAAGTTATGAAAATTTAAGAAAATTAATTGAAAAATAAAAAAAAACTTAAAATATTTAAAGTATATAATGTTGTGCTTCTTTGTGTTGGAACATAACGAACATTTCCTTTTATAACTCAAGATTTTCTATAAGCCATTCAATACAAGCTTAAGTCAATGACAAACAATTTACATATATGACACATACAACCACAACTATGCGCCACTTTAATAAATATAATTCATACATGTGTTGGGTTTAGTTTTCTTTTCCTCACACACACACGGAGAATTCACATAGAAATTCCATTAGATTATTAAATATTTGTATGTGAAAGGAACATGAAACTTTTTCACATATGAATGGTTATGCATAAATGCACTTACGTTTCATATGCAAGGGGCAATCATATGTAATCGTAGCAACTCGCTCTGAAAGGACGATATAGTAATACAATAATGTTAAAATGTGGCCACAGTTGAATCTTTGAAAAAGTACTTGAAATGAGCAAATAGAAAAAGAGGTTTTCTTTTCTTCTTTTTTTTTTTCTTTTTACTTGTGAGAGCAAAACGACTAAATGTATGTATGTATGTTAAATAAGAAGAAAATGCCACAGAGTTTGCTAAAGTTGGATTGTTACTTCCGTTTATCGATTTAATAAACAGAGACACTTTATGGTAGGTAGATCCATGGGCACCTCTTTTATACTCTCCGCAAACAAGTCTGTTGTTATGTTCGCAACACTCAGAAGAAGGCGTCAGAGGCTCTACGAAGTATATATAATATTGATCATTGTGAAAATACGAGTCGATTTAGACATGTCCTTCCGTAGAAGTACATTGGCACTCACACGACTGAACCTCAATTTTGAGATATGAAGCTGAAATTCTGTACAAATGTTTTATTATACGTGTATAGTTTTTTATTAAAATTGTGAAAGTCCACGCCCACAAAATGACAAAAACCTCTCTACAAGCCACAAAAATTAATTATGAAATTGAAATTTGTTACAGACGTACTTATATTATATATCACCCCCCAAAATACGCCCATAAAGAAAAGCTTGTAAGCATAGCATTAGGCGGCGTTGTGGTCCCTAAGCTGAATTTAATTTTGCTACTTGCTTGTGATACTATTCTGTGTAGAGGCTGACTTTTTTAAGCTCGGTTCAAAATTTAATTTACATAGTTCCAAAAAAGGATGCCTACACACACGCACACACTCACATAGAATGAAAACGCAAAACAGAATAATACCATTTTAAATACCAACAGAACGACTTGTGCTGTTTTCTTGAACACAATAACGAAGATATCACCTGCACACTTACCTACACCTGTACCCACACTCACTCACTCACCGAATAATTTATTCAACACATACAACGCCAGTGTGTAGCCCAATTGTTAAGTTTTGTTACCAAAATATTTTTCCTTCTCTTCCCGCATGCTGTTCATTTTCTCTCCCTTTTTCTATTTTAATAGCATGCTTGAGAATTTTAATTATGGCTTTTTCTCTAGTATAATAGTGTATAATGACGGCCAATAACGGTGCTTAAATAGTAAGACTGGTAGCACCGGCATGGGGTAGCCTGCCATTCTCATTCATTAAATAAGACAAGGCTGTGGCATTTTTGTGTTTGTCTTCAGTTGGTTGCTCTTTGGGTAAGTTTGCTCAAAGTTTTTTTTTTTTTGGCCATTTCTACCCTCTTTTCTTTGTTTTTCTTTCATACAAAACAATAACAACAACAATAACATTCCGCTACCTTTCTTTTACCGGTGATGATGGCCTCTTCTCAGATCTCATTATAATATTAAAACTGAACTGAACTGAAGTGAAGTAAATTGCCGGTATAGTCATCGTTGTTATTGTTATTATTATAATTATTGTTGTTGTTGTTTGTTAATTTTATCACCATTATTGTTGGTTTAATAAGCTCAGGTCGCTACTTCTACAAGTTTGAACGTTTTGATGGCAAATAAGTTTTTTATTCGAAGCATTGTTCCCTCATTACGATAATAGAGTTACTTCCACCCCAACTTGAATGGAGAAAATGCCACCACCCCGTACTGTTTGTTGTTCATTGGAACCGTATGAGAGAATTAAAACTAATGAAGAATTAATAAACTGATTTTTATATAAATATATTGCTTCGGTTGTATTGTAGTGTTGGGTGCCTTCATTTCCGTTTCCTACCAGTATCCTTAAATAAAAATACGATTTAATATCATGTACACCATACACGAACATTGTATATGGGATGTAAATATTTGACTACAAAAACGCACACAAACACATCAATATAAACATACACATATACACATATACACACGCGCACACGCACAATGCGCAATCAAGTAATCTTTCATACTAAAACCACTTTCATTAATGAGCAGTCAAATAAGTGTAAGCGCCGGTATTTGCGGTCCGGCATATAAATGAGCATAAAGTGCTGCTACGTTAGCATGAATGCACAGAGGGGGACAGAGGGATGTCGGCGTGGGCCGACATGCCAATAAATTGCCCACAATGTGCCAATAATCGGAACACAGTTTCATGAAAAAATAATTAAAATACATTTGAAAATTTGCATTGATACTGAAAGCAATTTACTCAAAAATCAAATTGTAAATCCAATTAAATCTGTTCTGCACAGCCAAACAAATGTAAATGAATGCGTATAAAGAGCCGGCAGACAGGTAATTTAAGTTGAGCCAGTCCACCAATCCGTAGGGGAGTGATCCAACCCAGTGCACATTTTACGCAATAGAAGGTTTTGCTAAATTTCATAAATAATGATCCTTATATAATAACCTTGTTATATTGTTTAAATATCAAAGGTCTGCTCTGTCTACAAATTTGAATGAACGACACAAATATTGGTAATTAATGGAAGTAGGTTAATTTCAGTGAGTAGCGGGTTGTACAGCCGTATATGGCTTGGGTCAAATCTTAAACACCCGCCACCAAAGAGCTAAAATCTTCCCAGCTGTATAATGAAGGCATTCTTAAATTTCTTATAAAAATGCTTAAAAAAATTTACAAAAAATATCCAAATTTTTTTGGGTAAATTGTGGGTGTGTCTATTATTCGATAATGCCACACATACTTTCATTTATATCGATCGATACACAATAAAAATCTGAAGCGATTTAACCATGTCCGTCTGTCTGTCTATCTATGTATATTTATGCACAAGCTACTGGTCACATTTTTTCAGATATTTTAATGAAATTTGGTACAAGGATATGTCTTAGCATGAAGAGATGGAAAATGACCCGAATCAGACAATTTTTTTGGTAAGTAGTTAAGGGTATTAAATGGTCGACCGATCTGCGCATACTTGTGTGAAATCAATCAATGCTGAGAGATAATTAATTATTTTGATAATTATGAGTCCTAAATTTGCACTCGATCGATGCTTTTGAAGAAGTATCTACTAAATATCGTATAAATTGTGGAACTAAGTGGTGAACTGATTTTATCTGTTTTAACTTGAATTAAATTTCAAATTTCATTACATAACACGCAAGAACTCACGAAGATTTCTATGCCGATCTTAAATATTTACACTCAGTGGTGTCTTCCGTGTGTTGCTTACGGATTGACAAACTTAGAATGCCTCTCCATCTAATGCGAAGGGTATAAAATTATGCGATATTGTGACGTTTCATTTTAAATCTGCTTAAATAGAAGTGTTGGCGGAAATTCGTTATAATCCTCTAATAAAAAGGATATAGAAATGAAAAAATCATATTTGTCGATAGAATCGATTTCATAATAGTTACGAATAACATATTTATGTATGAAGACTGGTCTATTTGTTGCTTGTTTTCGTGCTTGTATGTAATATGTGATTAGTTACAATTCGAAAGAATAACAAATGTCAAACACCACCACCTACACAAAGGTATCCTAAACATGCAAATATTCGAGTATATATGTAAATATTTTGAGTAATGTGCAAAGGCCTACGTTCATCCAGTACAATGTACAATGTAAGCATTCGACTAGGCTCTGTTATCGTACATAAAATTGTCTATCAGACATTTCTTTTCCAAATTTACACACACGCGCACACAGATGGGTATACTAACGTGAGTAGTGTAAATGCTTGTTTATAACTATTTAATTACAATGTAATCGTTTGAAATTGTGCGAGCGTGTATGGTGCATTGCTGGAACGGCTATTCATTCAATTAAATTGAAACGAATGGTTTTGTAGCCAAATCAAGTAACAGCACAACACCGATAACATGGTGTAATGAGTGCGTGTCTGGCAGCAAAAGTATTTCATTAAATGACGTAGGATTTTATTTAATCTTCATTCCAAAACCAAACAAACAAACAAAATAATCAAATTTCGGCTAATAAGCGTTTGCTGTCTGCCACTGTTAATTAATATTGAAGGGAAGGTGTTGCACGTGTTTACATTGCATACGCATTTACAGATCAATTTTAAATTAGTAAACAGAAGAATAACTGAATGTTTATAGAAATTATGGAACAATTTTCATGCGCTTTCTATTTCTCACGCCTTTTGATTTATTATACCCTGCACCACTTGTGGCAAGGAGTGTGTTAAGTTTGTGCGTGTATTTGTAACTCCTAAATGATAAATGCCACACCCCCTTACAATTATATCGATCGATTCATAAGCAAAATCTGAATTGATTTAACCATGTCTGTCTGTCCATGCACAGGTATGCGTAAGCTACATATCGCATATAGCAACTGGAACGCATAACTTTTTTGAATCCATTTCAACTCCTATTTAATATAATTCCATTGAACAACTTCTGTTTGCAAGCGTACGCTTGCATCGATGTACGTATGTGTGTATGTATAAGAAACAAAAGAGTCCATTATTATTTCCTGTTGTTGTACATATGAACATCTGCATTACATTGTGGTTCGATTCTTTATTCTGTTTGAAATCTGTGAATGAGCAACATTAACGGCCGAATGCACAGCACAATTAGCATTTGTTGGTAGGTGTAACTATTGGGCAAGTACGTGAAATCAACCGAGAATTTATTAATTAATTAAAGTACATTATTGTAGACAAATGTATACCTTTGAGCAATCGACAATACATTTACGCATTGCTACTGTGCCACAAGATGCACTCGAATATGTGCAGTCATTTGGATATATGTATGTTTTTGTACTTTCCATAAATATTGGACCTATTAAGTTTATCACTGTGCTTGCAATTAAGAGGAGACGCCAGAGATGCAAACAAGTTTAATATCCTCATGTCTACATACAGACAGTTGGCAGAATGGCGCAAAGGGGAAGAATAAGAATAAAAGTTTGCTTTTAGTATTGCTTACCCCATCGATAAAGTCACTTTTCTGTGCGTAGATATACTTGCACTTTTACAAAAAAGTTTTACATAATTTGTTCAAGAGAATAATAAAATATTTTCAATTAACGAAAGCAGATTTTTACATTTTCACGAAAGAATCAATACGTGTCGTATTCAAAAGAAGAGTTCACTATGATTTGTGCATGCAGTTTGAAGTGAAGTTTATTAAATTTTAAGGTACTCGGACTATTTTGAATATTTACTACATTTGTATATAATTATATATCATTTGCGATCCACAGATATTTTATCAATTAATGATATAATCGATTTTAGTTTATTTTATTTGTTACTTTGACGTTGTGGTTGTGCGTGCAGGCCTTACCAATAAGCAACAGTTACAATTTTGATGATATCGTGACGTTTAGAAATTGTTAACACCTATTAAAAAATGCCCGTGGTGTTCAATTTATTATTATCACTATTGTGTGCTTCTTAAATAATAAAAATTATAACAGCGTACACACGTGAAAGCAAAGGATGAGTTGACAATGAAAATAATGCAATACACGTTGGACAAATAGGTATAAAGTTTACCATTAAGGCTCCTGTGTTATTAAATTTAGTAACAACTGAGTACCAACTAATGTAAAGAGGGCGTAGATGCCACGTTGGTCATTCTGTTTATTTATATGCAACATTAAAATCTGAATCTAACCAGCCGTGCTCCTGCGTTTGCCTGAGAACACTCGCGATGATAAATTTTGAGCTAAAACTTTGTAAAAGAAATATTTCTAGTTTGTGCACGGAGGTTTTTATTTAGAATTGGGCAAAGTTGGCCGTGAGCCACGACCCCAAATGATAAATAATATAACCTAAAACTACCTATTTATCATTGGCACATATTTGCAATCGATTTATAATAATATATGGCAAAAAAAAAACGGGGCGGAACACGAGGCATGTCCAAAATTTACAAAAAAGTTTATTTGGGGCAGAATTTCACTTAATGGTTGATATTTACGTAATACATAGAGGCATAAAAAGGCACCCACCACGCCCACTATTTGTATGCAAAACCAATTTTTGGACTTGTTCTATGTGAAATTTTTTATGTTGGCAACTATGTGATTGCGGATTTAAAATAAAAATGAATATTCAAAATTTTTACCTAAAAATATAACTTTATTCAATCCGTTTTTGTCGATGGCCTTTTGCCGTCGTTCAGGGATTATCATAATTCCACGTTCATACAATTTCTGATTTTTGAGTTATGAAAAAACTGAATACTTTTTTACTTTAAAGCCTAAAGGGTACCTGCCACACCTACTCTTCGTACATAGATGTGGAATCCACTTAAGATACCGTATAAATAAAGTTTATTTATTTTACATTCTTTAATAGCAACATAATACTAATTAAAAGTTTACACGCATTCTTTCCAATCTGATCTTGGTTGTGGTTTTCTCTGATCTGCAACCTTGAAAATAAAAGTTTTTTTTCTTATTTCACATACTTTTCAAGCTTCAGTATGGTACGCAAAACAACTATTGGTTTCACAAAAACCAATCTACTTAAGTATGTACGCTACATAAGCATAATTAAGTATTATTGTCAATTTTGCTTTTGATTGAAAGGTTGATCACCTTGACCAAAGTTGAAACAGCAGCCGCTTGCATTTATTATCTAATAGTGTTTATTTTTCATAATTTCTGCTATAGGCTGAACAGACTTCTGTCTTCCTAAATGGTGAGTTTCTTTAAGAAGAAGAAGTTTCGTATTATATGGCGTTTTCTTAACATCTGAATAAAATGAAAAATTTGTGAGACTTTCAAAAAACCTTTCATTGGTAATTCAGGTATAATGTGTGACCTTTGGCCAATATCTACTTAATTATGCCTTCTGTCTTGTATTTACTATTCCAGCTTATCAATGACACCAATTATTTTCATCCTTCATGTCAGGAAACAATTGTGGATTATTCTTATAAGCACTACTATTTAAATAACTTCAAGGGAAAATTGAAATTACCGTTTTTGGAGATTACGTGTAAAGGGAAACCAACTTTTTAAGTTATGCTGTTTATACGTAGTATCCGCTATCTTGAGAATTTTATTAAATAATGATGTTCTTCTATACACTTTCCTCCATAATAAGACTTTTATTACATTATAATTATTTGTTTTTTTTTTTTTTTTCTAATAAAAATATTTACAAATTTTTCTCTGAAGCTTTAGCTTTCTTATATATTTTCTTAATCTTTATTTGACACACTTTTTTTTTTTAATATAAATAACGAAACAACTTAATAAAATATTGCACTATGTTTACAAGTGTCCATTGCGCATGTGCATACACTTGTATTAATCGACGAGAACTAACATTTTGGTTTTGCTGCCGCGCATCTGAGCTATTGTATTTGGTGTATTGTTAACATACAAGACATTAAACAAACAAACAAACAAGATTTCGTACTGTATTGTACACATTTAGTAATTTGGTAATTTATCGTTAACCAAACACTTCATAAACTCTTGCTTACGTTGTAAAAACAAAGAGCCAATCCGTCCTTGTATGCCACCACTCTCATTCACCCTCTCTCTCTCTCTGTCACTCTCAATTATTGCTCCCTTATTAAAACATCACGAAGTGAAGTGAATTTTCGAGTTATTTACTAAAACCAAATGTTACAATAGGTGCGTACAACACGCTTGCAAATGAAGCTAAAAGCACAACATTACAAAATCTTATTGAGAGGTATTTTGCATTGTGGGTCAGTGGTGTGCTTGTGCTAGTGCATGTGGGTAAAGGCACAATATTTGGGCTATTTGTAATATTATTAAACGTTTGCTAATAAACAAAGCAATGCTGGAGGGTTTAACCACTCGCATATGTGCGCAGTTGTACGGCATGCCCCAGAGACCTCTAAATTAGAAAATCTCTGATGCATACCTACACCACATGTACTTATGTGTACTCTTTTGTCTTGGTACGCCAACAAACGGAGGAGAATATTTAATATTTGGCTTGAGTTTTCATCACGCAGAAGGCGACTGTAGAGAATAATCGACGTCAAAAACTGAATCGAACTAATCATGTACGTCCATATATGTATGTCATTTTTGTTGTGGACATGGACATAAAAACTTATTTATACATTTGATTAAATTTTTTTAAAATATTTTTACAGTTTTTTGGTGTTTTTGGTTATGACGTATATTGGCTGAATTTGGTCAAGTGTAAGTGATAAAAATTAGTCATTCAGCCGCAAAAATAAAGTTACAAAGTTGAAATGGGTTACATGTATATTTAATTAGATTATCTATGATGAGCTGACATGGATGCGGTCTCATAACAGACACGCCTACTATATATTATTTCTACTCTAATATTATATCCAAGTTTTGCCGGTGGGTTCTTATTTAAATTGGCACAAAAATTTACCTTTGAACTTGAAATTATTTAACAGTTTACAAACAATCATTCTAAAGACTTGTAAGTTGTTAATACTTACATAACCAGACAGCTTAACTGAACACCTGTCATGCTAACTTTGCAAACAGAAATGCAGAATATTTCAAATTTGACCTAAGACAAATTTAGTTCTTTTTTAACATAGGTCGATTATTTTCTGAGTGTCTGAGAGTTATTAAAAGTTAATTCATTTGAAATTTTTATTCCAATTATAACAAATGAGCTATATACTCCTGCACTTGCACACCTACCTACATACGTGCACATGTGCAAATACTTATTAAAACTTTTATTTAAAAAAAGGAAAACGTAATAAAATATTGCAGAAATTTGAAACTTTTTTAATTGTAAATATTTTGTGTTAGTTGTTTGCAGTTAAGAAAGTCAAGTGAAAAGGTGTGTCTGTCTGACCCTTCAAGGTTTAAATCTCGTGTAATATATGCATTTGTTGGTGATTGTTAAACTATTGAAATATGAAATTGTTGAATAGATTTAACTGAGCGGGTAGAGACGAAACTACAAACCCAATGCGGTCTTAGAGCACATATGTTTCTGTTCTATATCAGATATACAAAATAGTTATTCATGTACCATATACCAGTACCGAGATGGCTTCCTGTATGTGTTGTATGTGTGACTTTATGTGCAATGAAAACCGCGAGGAGACAAACTGAAATCCTCTACAAATAACATAAATGCAAATCATTTATTCATTTGTGTGCATTCATTTGAACGTTTGCATGCAGTATTTGTTTTATTATAATTTATTATTTTATTTCTTCTTATTGTTATTGTTGTTGTTGTTGTTGTTGTTATTATTATATTTTGTTTTGTGGATAAACTAAAAATGAATTTAAATTCAATTCAATTTTTGTTCGGTTCTTCTACATATTGTAGATGATTTTTAAATATAACTCAGTTTGTTGGTTTTTTGTTGCTGTCGTTGTTGTTGTTTTTGTTTTTTGCTTCTTTGGTAGTTTGTTTGTTAGGATGTAAAATGTAAGTTTAATGTGTTTAAATTTTATTTTAAGTGTTTTTTTATTTTCTATTAAATGATAATCAAATATTTGTGTATGCGAAAGTTTCATTAAATCTCATAAGTAATGTTGCATGTCTGTGTGTGTGCGTGCATTTCCGTTGCTCATATGAACGGATGCGATTATTTGCATGCTTGTTTGTTTGCTAATTTGTTCAATTTTTGTGTTTAAATAAAAACGAATATTTTTCTCTACTCTGTTCCCATAAAAATCTATAGAATAATAAAAAAAAATTATGTGGAATTTATTAAAAAAAAAAAAATTATAATAATTTTATGCTACATATTGTTAGCATTTAATGTTTGATATTTTAAAAACACGTGAAAATGTTGTAGCCGGTCAAATCCGACCATTTAATACCCTAAAACACATAGTAACACAAAGTATGCTACAATAAATGTAGTTGTTTCAGTAAACGCGGGGTATTTCCACACAAGTCATTTCGTGAAATATATGAAAATATGGAAAAGGGTACCAAAAATTGTCCAAATTTGGTTCCGCAAATCATTAGACTGTTCTACATAATGTGTGGTGGGGTAAACTTAGTTTGTTCTTCCATTTGCAAGAGCAATACCCAGAAGGAGCTACTACAGGCTCTACAAATTATATATTCTTGATTAGCATCACAAACTGAATCGATCTAGACATGTATGTCCGTGTGTCCGTCTGCAGTTAGCATTATCACGGGCGTAAATTTTAAAATATTGAACTGAAATTTTAGGTTTTGCGCGCAGATCAGTATTCAAAATGTATCCACGCCCACATTCGACAAAAATCGATATATCTAGCACAAAAATTTAAATATCAAGTTAAAATTTATATATTTATGGTTATCCCATCCTTTGGTATGCCAAAAATGGGACTGGTGGGATAATAAACGTGCCCACAATTTACGAAGAATTGTATTCATCATAAAAGTAGACTTGCAAGCTGATACGTA
This sequence comes from Crataerina pallida, assembly GCA_949710015.1. Classification (NCBI taxonomy): domain Eukaryota; kingdom Metazoa; phylum Arthropoda; class Insecta; order Diptera; family Hippoboscidae; genus Crataerina; species Crataerina pallida. The sequence goes on from OX453291.1 coordinate 20,927,986, forward strand.
ATACCTAGACTATTAGAGGGCGCAATATATATATATATATATATTTGCCTCGCTCACCGTTGAGGGTGTGGAGAGAATTTATTTCTTACTTGTTTTCATTAAATTTTGTCAAAAATTTATAGGAATTGCGATTTATTACCATATTCTACTTCTATTATAATTAGGGTATTAAATGGTGGAAGATTCTAAATATGGTCCCATTCAGTGTATTGGTCCTGTCTTTGACCAATTTTCATTGAAATTTATGAAAAAATACAACCTCTAACTTGCCCACACATATGCATGAATAGTCAGACAGGTAGACAATTCTAAATTGATTTAGATTTTGGTTCGGATTCGATTGATTTCTAAAAAAAGAGAGTTTACTCTTTAGGAGTAAGCATGTTTGAACATGTTTGAACATGTTTACTTCACACAAACTTAACATATATTTTGCCATAAGTAATGTGTTGCAATAATAATTGAGAAAAAAAATGTTATTGTTTTCCTTTCTTAAAGCACCTGTTGCTTTGTTTGCTTTGCTTTAAAATAAAGAGAACTTTGCGAAAGAGACTTATTGCTGTACAATAAAAATATTGTCAATTCACCACGTTTTGGAGCGCATGCTCTTCAACTTACAGCCATTGCTTAATATATAAAATCAGGTTTAGTTAAAGTATTATTTTAATGGTGTCCGGCCAATGCTCTATAATGGACACGTGTAAGCATGATTCAGTATAGTATGATTCTTAAAACGAAGTTAGTGTAATTTACAAAAATTAAGATTTAAATTTGTATGATATTTATTCTCGCTTGTGATGGAAAATTTGTAAAAAAAAATCTAGATAGAAGCATGAAAAATGTGTGTAATTTGACTTGTTGTTAAAACGCCACACAGCACTATCAAAGGACAGTATCAGACGCCCACTTTTTTTGTGTAGATGTTAAGAGTTGAAAATTTTGTAAACATTTTTCTACAGCTAGATGCTTTACATATTATTCCAGTCAGTTATCCTTTTCCAATGCTATTTTCTAATCAAATGTTCTTTATCTTCACAACTAATTTTTACTTGCCACATAAAGAGAATATCATTAATTTAAATGCATTAACATCACCGCAATACAAGTTGCGCTGAAATTGTTTGTATACCCTTCACATAAGATGAAGGGTATACTAAGTTTGTCTTATCATTTGCAGGACTCAGAAGGAATCGCAAGGGATCCTACAAAATACATATACATATACGTATATATATTCTGGATCAGTGTCAAAAACTGAGTCGATCTAGACATTTCCATCCGTACATCCGTGTTTCTGCCTGTTGATGACATTATCACGGTCTTAATTTTCAAGACATTAAACCTTAGTTTATTTCTATGCAGAGCGGGATTAGACTTTAATGGGGAAATGGATCGGCAAAAATGTATTTACCTGCTACAAAAATTAAGCTATTAAGTTAAAATTTTGTAAAAATATTTATAATTAGTTTTATCGATGTGGCAAAAAAAATGTGTGGTCGCCCATAATATTCAAAAAAATCGTACTAACCGTAAAACTTGACTTGAAGCTGATGCGTAATACATGCATACATTAATAGAGAAAGTAATCGAGTGCGACCTGCTACGTCTACAAATGCGGAAGGTATTTAAGATTTGGTCTAAGCCGAACTTAAGCTTTTTACTTGTTTTCAGATTAGTTTTTGTTTTTTGTTTTTTTGAACATAAGCTCGACGCAGAACATAATACAGTGCAGCGAAGCGAAGCGAAGTGAATTGAAGTGAAGTATATGAAGCTCGTCTACAAAACTTACCTGATTTTACAATTTGCTTAAGGGAGGCGTTTTAGAATATTAGCCGGAAGTCATGACGCAATGTAGAATGCGGGCACATGAATGCGATACAACAACACCGAAGGAGTGTACTTGTACAACACTAAAATGTTTCCGAGTTTTATTATTGCCACTGTACACTCTTCGGTTTCAGTACAATACACAAACACACACACACGCGTACACTATCCTTTTTTCGATTTTTGCTAAGTTAAAAGAATCACTTAACTTGATTCATCATTATTTATCGTGGTATAGGAGTGTTATGGAGAGATGTGTTGGACTTGGTGTGAGTGTGAGAATGTGTATGAGGGATAGCGAAAATCTAAGAAGAGAGTTTACGTATCTACATTAACTTTTTATAATGATTTTCTTTTCTCTCTTTTTGTTGTACATTCATCCATACAAATATAATTTCCCGTATACCACCTGCATAGATACACACACGCACGCATACCAATGCGTACGTTTTTGTTTTGTTTGATTTAAGTGGTTGAGGCCAGAAGTTAGTTTTTATGGTTTACCTTGATGCACCTCGTTTAGCAGAGTTTCTCATTACTGAATGTTTACCCGATAAAAGTCATGATATTTTTTTATTCCAACTACACCCCAACTGGTTAAGTTTTAATGACTCATTCTCTTTCCTTCTGCTGTTACAAAATTCAAATATTATCCCCATTAGCGCCTCCTTTTCCACTTACCATACCGCCAAATTATTTTCACCATCAATGGAATTGTTATTGTTGCAGATGACCAGTTAATGGTGGTTGGTGGTGGCCCACTCTTATTTATATATTTCTTATAAAACCTTCCCACTCATTCGGAATTGTACTCCTTTTGGACAACATCAAGATACCGAGGAATGTTTTGGTTGTGATAATTAATTATATAAATAACGGTTTAACGGAGGGATATAAATTGTAGCATACCTTGAGAGATGAGATTAAATTTTCATCTTTTGCGTCAGGTGGTGTTCTTGCAAATATTATAAGCGTCTAAACGTATACTGTAGAAGTTCAGTGAAACTGAAAATGATAATTGTGTAGAAAAATAAAAGAAGATTCCAATTAAATATTTAAATGCTGACACCTGACTCCATTACTACTACTAACCAAACAGAGTTTTGATATCATTGTGCCACATATCCGCCTTAGTAAATCGTTTATGTAGCTTGGTCCCTCAATTACTTGGCACTTCTTACAGACTAAAACATCGATTTTGTTTACTGTGGAAGCATATTTAAAAATAACGACGATGTTCTTATTTCAACTACCCAACAAACCGAAAATAAAATCTGAATGGATAGACCTTAGGCTGCAGATGACTGCCACATACACGTTTCTGTGCACCATGACAAAAACGTGAAGATGTCTTAGATCACCACAATTAACTTAAGCATAGAAAAACCATAAAAGAGCGCTTTTTGTTTTCATTTTAAAGTGTATTTATTCCAGTTCTTACATAACCTTAAAACATAAATAAATTATTTTTAGTCTACTCGATATATTTCAACAATTTCTTTTAATTATAATGCTCTGCCTCATAGATGCGAGGATCCATGGGCTCAATACGTTTGCTTGCCAAAAATTGAATCCTGGGTTTAAATAAAACTAAAAATGTTTGTACATAAGGAGGTTGGAGTTCTTTCTGCCACCAAATTAGTAGCCCATTTCTACCAACCCATGAGGAAATATGGCGCCTCGAACTTAGGACACCTTCGGGTCGAATGTCCCACTAAAGACTGTTGTTTGGTACCGCTGGTAGCTGGAAGTATAAGAGCCTGAGGTTCTTGCCAGTCCATGACATGGCCCCCTAGTGGGAGTATCGCGGGGGTTATGTGTGTAGTAAGAGAGTATGGATCTTACCCTTGACCAAAAGGAAAATAAGTCAGCCTATTGATTATATTTAGTAGTTAGAACGTCCTTCCGGGGGAGCGTGCGGAACGCTATAATAGTCAAATTAAATTATAACAATAGGTGTTGACAATAATGCAACGATTAGAAGAAAAATGCGACAAGACCCTTTCATAGGTATCTGCTAGGCCCACTTTATGTGTTAGATGTGGATGGTATTCAAGGTGTGGTCTTATCCATATTTCCTTTTGTTGGACTTGTTGTAGTTAACCTTTGACTTTTGTTTTGAATTTTTTCAATTTAAAAGCCAAACTATTGATAATACTTATTATTCAATATTTCGTTAACAAGGCTTCGACACCAACGAACTTGCTGAATGCATTCCTTACACTTAATCTCTGTACAATCATTTTAACGCTTCATAAAATCCTATTAAAAATTATAAAGTTTATAATTAGAAGCTAGGAAAATTCAATTTAGCAAACAGAAGAAATAGAAGAGGAAAGAAAAACCTTGAAAGATGATATGTAAAGCGTAGTTACTTAGAACTTAGCAGTGAAGAGAGTGTTGGAATTAACCAAAGCACCCAGCTAGCAAGGAAAATACTACAAATACGAAACAAACATGAAAATTTCATAAATTTCGAAGACTTGAACAACAACAACAACACATAGTAAATATACATTTAAGTTGTGTCTTCATTGAGCATGTGGTTATATTGTTTTATAAAGTTGAAGAACGGACCAGTGGTCAGATAAATTCTTACTCTGTAGAGCTTTGTAATTCATAACCATTCTTGTCTTAAGTGTTTTGTGCAATAACGCAAATTGAGCAATAATGCTAATGTTGAACAATACTTCAAACCTTTTAACAGCAACACATTTCGTACTTATGATAAATACCAAAAATATGAAACGAGCAATTTATTTTCATATGAGTATGATGAGTATGTTCGGTAGTAGATGTTTGCCAGACACACTTACGCACCCATTTTAATTCTTAAAGTTATCTTTTTTATATGTGAGGATTGAATTTTTTCCAGTTAAGTGTTACAGGACGTGAAGGCATCTCCACACATATACCCTTAGACATGAGCAATGGTATGGAATAAAAGTGCGATAATTGCACTAACATTGTATGTACCTGTTATAACGTATCTTTTGCTGGGTGAATGTGTGTTGTTGTGCGAGTGATGGTAATAAAATAAAACTAAAAGCTTTTCATTTTCTCTACTTGAGTAGCAAGGTTTTAAAGTTTCCTTGTATGTACGTATGTTTTTGTAAAGTGAGCCTTTAACAAGTCAACAACATTTTTCTTTTATTGTTAAATGTAAACACTACTAAATTCTGTAAGAGAGAACACCACACATACAGACGGAGAGTGTTTTATGGTGCTATTGGGAATATATCTTAAAAGGAAAGTCAAACATATTTGGCAAATATTATCAAACTTTTCGCCCACCTTGATGAAGATTACGTGAGTGACCTAAATATTTTTAGGTCGATATTGTAAGACCAGGAATGCTTCACACTACAGTTTACTTTGAGTTTTTAAATCAAATAAAAATTCAAATCAAATAAATTTTAATAAGTTAAACACTTTTTAATTTAACTACATTAAAGTACATTTAATTAAAATTAACTTAACTAGTAGCTGAATAATCGTCAAAGCATTTACAAGACACAAATATTGAATGAACTGAAAAGCTTAGTTGATGAAAAATGTTACAAGACGGCTGGTAGGTACGATGGATGGCACATAGGGTGCTCGAGGCTGTGTAATAAAATAGAAATTGCCGCGGCTTTGTTTGTGAGAATGTACGCCAAAGCGGGCACGACGATTTTGATTGCAACGACCATCAGTGAAATTCTTATAACTGTCACAGTGGAAACCTACAAACGGATAAAAGGGATTCAATGACTGTTCGAAAAAGGCAGATGCTGTTGAATGGCTGCAACTAAGCGGATCTATGTTAAAGAAGATTACGTTAAAAAAAATTTTAAACATTCATGCAGCAGATATCTAAGCAGAGTAGTTGTTGTGCGTGTTTGTGTTATGCACTGTTTGCTTACCGTTTGTGTTTAAATCCTGCCATCTTATGACATGGGGACAATTCGGCTGCGGCGCTTTGCCACCATTTGGATAAAAGTCTGCATGTCCGCTCTTGACATCTGTACCCAAAGTACCGCCCGACGTATGTAATACCTGAACATAGCGAGCATCACTCTTATCCAGACGATATCTGCTGGACACTTTGGCAGGCGTTGTAAATAATGGTGCAGCGGCATCTAAACCTATAATCTGTTGCAGTTGGCCATTTAAACGCCGGCCAGCATAACCAGCAGCATGCGCTCCCAAACTGAAGCCAATTATTGTTGCATTTTGTCGCGTTAATTGTGGCTGAATAATTTCCAAATATTCTATAATGGTCGCCACTGTCAAACCAACATCAAATATGGATCTTGAAGCTGATTTGTAATCGTTTACCGATAAATGACTCCAATCTACAACACAAACATTGTAATCGGTAGCAAAATACGTCCAAGCTACGAGGAAAAACAAATTTTGTGGTTATGTTGGATTATTGTAAAGCAATTTCATTACTTTTCAACAACTCGTGCTGCCATTCCTGGGTGCCCCTATGCTGCCAGCCATGGAGGAACAACATCAAACGCTTGTTTGGATTCAATAGTTGGAAGCCTTCTAACTTACCCAGTTGCAAATAGAAATTGCTTTCAGGTCCTGCCCTAGGATTCGACCTTCATTTAAAAATAAAAATAATTTATTGAAATCATAAGTTTAGGTTTTTACTTTACTTATTTTCACTTTCTCCACAAAAGTTTGTCAACCCAAAAACATATATGAGTTTAGATATGTCTGTCCGTGCGTCTGTCACAAACGACAATTATCCCATATACCGATGTGCCAAACATGGGCAGAAAGGTTCTTATAATGTACCGGTCACGTCCCTCTCTTTGTATGTACATGTGGAGGGTATTTAAGATTTGGTCTAAATCAAATATTAAGACTGGTGGGAAAGAGAGAAAGGCGATTAACACGGTTTAAAAACGACTTTACATTTAACAAATTGATTCTGCTTCAAAAATACTTTTTTTTTTCTTTCGGATATGTCAGGGCCACTTTTCATTATATTTGTTTATTGTTTTTTTTTTTATCTTCTTTTATTTTTATTTCATAAATACAAAACTTACTCCGAGCGGCATTGAAATGTGATACCATAATTTGGTTGCGCCTGATCGAGACTTCTCTGTAACAGAGCCTCTTGGAAAAAACGAAACGCCCTCTTAACAATAAACCAGTCATGATTTAACGCTGAACACGGCACAACAATCGCACATAGAAGCAAAATGAAGATGGAGCGGCGATAATAGCACAATAAATACATTTAATTAGACTGCCAAAATAAAATCACGTGCACACTCGAGCAGAGTTCTACAAAAATATTACTTTCAGGTTATGAAAATGTTGTGTTTATCAAATGCCCGCTGACAAGTGACTGTTGGGGAGTTCTCACACATTTTACCGCAACTCATTTATTATTGTATAATATTATTATTATTATTATTCATAAGGCACTGGAGCGTACATGCTTATTAACAATGGAAAGATCTACCATCGCAACGAATGTGAAAATGGTAACAAATTGTAGTCGACTAACCAGTCGTCTGGAGAAATCATAATGTATTTGTTGTGTTTTTGGATGAATTCTAATTTTTGAGAGGCTTATCAAAACAGTAGCGCATAGTATTAGAGGAAGAGAGACTTTTTTAAACGCGTTTTTAAAAGAATTTTCACAAGGGATCAAAGAAATATTTCTCCTCATTACTTCCTGCAACACACTACGCGTCTGTCTGTCTTTGTCTACATTATCACTGTACGAGCGAACGTGTGAAAGAGAAAAAAATTGTTTTGGTTGCAATGATTTACCTTTTCTTTTAGTCGTATTCTAAATATTGCTGTTCAAGAAAAAATATAAAAACCCTTTGACCTCTGCTCTACTTACGTTAAAGACTTGAACATGACAAACTTGGTGTAAGTTCCCTCGCTCTCTTTTTAGTATTGAAAAATTTGCTTTTTGTTATAGAGGTATTCACTGTAATGCGAGGAATTTGGGTTCGACTTTAACAACTTTACGAATATCTTTCTCAACGATGAGAAAACCAGTCAATTTGTATTCATTAATATGCATGGGAAAGAAACTATAAAGAAGGTGTCTATAACATCAAAACAAAGAAAATATTTTAATGTCAATGGGTAATAAAATGTTACACAAGCACTTGGCTTGAGGCGAATTTTAGATACCCATCATCACGATTGCAATTGTAGTTAAAATTTCATGGGAATGACATTTTTCATGTTCCCATAGAATGTTTTATTTTTAGATAAAAGTATAGCCTCCTCAAAAGATACTATATTTGTCACTCTATTTGCAACACCCAGAAGGAGGGTGAGCATCAAATTCTGAATCGATCTATACGTGTTCTGTGTTGGAACATTTTTATAAATGTTCAAGGCATTCACAAATAACTTTAAAGACTTTACGGTGCTTCAGTACCGTTGCTTGTTTTAACAATTGTTGCGTTTGGTAGAGAATGGAAGATTTAACTTCAACATACATAATTGCCCAAGTATTTATGATACGCATTTAAATCATCGTCTATTGATATGAATCCTACTAACAAAACACTGACGCAAATGGTGTAAATATTAAGAATTTCATTTATTATAATTGTACTCATTAAGGTTCTTAATTAAATAAACTTTTACGTTATTGTTATTGTTATTGGTATTGTGTGGTTTTCAATTTACAATTCAACACATATGTGAATGTGTGTGGTGCAGTGTGTAAATGCATATGAAAAGGCGTTATATGGAAAAAAAACCAACAACAATAACATAACAAAACACATACACATAACCACATAACTTAATTGTTTCGTGCAAAACTTTAGAGAATTGTTTTTTGTTTTGTTTTTTTGCTATTGTTTGGTTTTGTTGTTGGTATAAGCCACGAAAACACAAACAAAATAAAGAAATCCTTTAATTACTGGCACGTAATGTTGCTGTTGCTGTTGCTGTTGCTGCTGTTGTAGTTGTTGTTGCTGCTGCTGTTAATAGCATAGTTAATGAAAGGCAGTTTTGTTATTTTGAGCTACATAATGTTTACACACATGCATGTGTGTGTGTGTCTGTACATCAAATACACTTATGCATACATTTGTGTGTGTGTTAAAATGTTTTCCGCAAAAAGTTTTACAATAATTTGTCGTGATTATCACAGATTAGTTGTTATTTATGAAATGTTAAACATGCAATTATTTTGTAATAGTGCTAAAACAACAACAGCAATAATATTAATAATCCCAACAGCATAGAACAGCGTCACACCCCCCCTACAACCCAAACATGTTAATGTAAAATGTGTACAAGCTAATTCTTGAACGCGCTTTTAATGCCATTAAATCAAATAAAGTGTGTGTGGGTGTTGGTTGATATGTCATTAAATTTGGATTTATGTATACGTTGAAAATCCCACTGTATACACTTTAACTTATTTAAATTATGGGAATTCAAGTCTATTAACACTTTCATGTTGCATTTTCGCTTTCTGAATCAATGTGGATGTGTGTGTTAGAAACGAAATTTATAATTCAATTTACGAATCGTATTTATTATTCTTATAAAAGAGAAATGTTGAGAAGAACAATGTTTCAGAGGTTAGTTACAAAGAGTGATTTTCATTTGCGTTCCTCATCGTAAAACCTCACAGACGATCCTACGCTTAAACATGCATTTATTATTTCCACTGTCATTGTCTATCAATTTCAAAAAAGAAACAAAAAACATTGCAGCACTATAGAATCACTAAGGATATATTAAATTTGTGCAGATTTTTGTAACTACCACATGGCAAATACCTTTCAACCACGTCAGCCTATCCGTCTATCTGTCCATGTAAATTTGTGCGCAAGCTACAGGTCATACTTTTTGGGGCATTTCGTTGAAATTTGGTAAAAACAAATAAATAAATTGTTGGCCTAAAAGAGAACTCTATTTCAATAGACCAATTCGGACCATTTTTAAAACCCCTGCCCTTATAAGGTCCTATTATAATGGAAGTCTTTAGTGTTTAGCTAAAAAAACACAATTCTCGCTATTGTTTGGCAAAATCAGATAAAGAATTTTGATTCTACAAATGTTTGTACAAGATTTCAGCTCAACATCTCAAAATACACGCTCGTGAAAGTGCTAAACAAACGAACAAACATGTCTAGATCGAATCAGTTTTTGATGCTGAAGAACATAATAAAAAATTATGATATAGTTTGTACACTTTCTTCTGACAAACTTAGTATACCCTCCTCCTATGTGGTGGCATAATGTAGACGACTTCTTCTTATATCAACTGCATTAAAATCTTGATTTTAAAAATAAGGTACCGTTCATGTTTTAAACTTAAAAATGAAATTTTCAGCAATTTAATCACATCGAAAACGTAAAAATGAAATTTTTATGAAATTGCTTCTTTTGTTTTCTATTCATCTGAATGACAGAGCATTCGCTGCTACGTGAAACTGGTACAATTGTGATCATGAAATTGTCGTAAATACCTCAAGGGATACACAACAGAACACGGCACAGCTGATACTGCCATCAGTACGAATTTTTTTACTTATTGTGCTATACATACCAAAAAATAGGATAAAACAACAACAATGAAATGAAACATCTTTTAGATAAGATGCTTTTAGGGAAATGAGCATTTAAGTTTGTGCAGTTGTTTAGGTTGTGTAGTGCTTAGTGGCAAAGGTACTATTATCGTAAACACTTGCTGTTGCTGGATAAAATATGAATGGAGCACTTGTGTTGGTCAATTAGAATGACTCACACCAGAATGATATATTGAGCAACGTAAAAAATAATGTACTGATTGGAATCTTTTCCATTTTTATTGGGGAACATGTTGCATTAGTTAAACTAAAGCTGCCAGCTTTGTTAATTTCTTTTTGTATTGCAAAGCGATTCCTTAGTGACTTTAGACACGGAATCTGGGGTGACTATAATTTTGGTTATAAAAATTGTGAGAAGCAAAGGGCGTAAATGGAATAACAGTTAAGTTAAGTAAGCAACTAGTTAAGAAAAAACCATATTGCGTTATATCACGATTTTACATTTAAGGTTGTGCAGTACACGCAAAATCAATTCTCGTTCACTTTGCAATGCACGAGCATTTTTAGGTTTGTCCTTTGTGCGCTATGTGTTACACCCTTTGTTTCCTCTTTACAAGTAACTTTTCAACATAATGCATTTACATATATTATTTTCATATATATTTCTATTTCTTCTTTGTATAGAGGACAAGAGCACGGCTCGTATATTATAGCGCTGCCTACAATTTTGTAGGTGTTTACTCTAACGTATGCCGGTGACTTAAGGTTATGACTCTTAAGGGAGTACTTGATCAGATAACTGTTTGCTAGACATAATTTTTTTCTGTTTTTTTATTTCTTCTCTCATCTTTATTGTGTTTGTAGAGCGTTCCACCAAATAGACGCAGGCCACCTTCTCAGGGAATAAGTACTAATCTTAGGGCTCTTACGTACTTGTTGTGCTGTAAAGTAGTTGTAGTTTTATGTAGTAAATATAAAATTGTTCTAATATGTTTAAGTACATACATACCACCTGAGTTAATGCTTTATAGAACCTATGAAGCGTTCTTCTGTTTCAAACCTTTTGAGCAAGGTATTAATTCTCCACCAAGCCCAAGCTGGGTATAAAACATTGAGATTTTACAACTAAAAGAACTAAATTTAGAATAAATCTTAAATACCCTGCGCATATATATACAAACAATGGGCGTGTCAGGTACCTAATTATGCCCTCTTTACTCTGTGTATTACATATAAATCAACAAGTCGGCTTCAGTGCCAACTAAGTTTTTTTGTAAATATATGAACGTGGTAGGATAACAGCCACGCCCCCAATTTGGTGTAATTATGGATAAGTGTACTGGTATATCTTTTATGATCTATCGATTTTTGTCAATTAAACTCAGTATGAACAGACAGTTACGCGGACAGATGGACGAACATGACCTCATCGACTAAAACTTTGTACTGATCCAGAATTGCCAACATCTTCATTTAGGTGTTACCAATGGAATAACAAACCAAATGTACCTCCATTTTACGTAAAGGTTACAAAAAAGCGACTCATTAAAAAGACATAACGCACTCTCACAAACGCAAACACACACGTTATTCAATATTAATTAACTAAAGAGAACACCAGAACACAAAGGTTACAAAATGTTCAACACCGAAAGTGAGTCCCTTGTTAAGTCTTATCAACTACACGTTATACTCTCTTCTATTAACGGTAAATAAAAAAACTTTAAGACAATTCAAGATAAAAGTAGAATAAATTGAAAACCGAATTAAGAAAATTCCCCCTTTTGTGTATAGCAACTGTATCATATACACTTACATACAACAAGTCGGCGTATAAGTGACACACCCAACGGAATAACGCAAACATACTATTGAACACAAATTTTGTATATGCGCTGCATGGTAAAGCACAGAAACCATTAAGAAGGGAAATGTTTATACGACGTGTTTGGGTTGAGTTATAACAACGAATAACAACAAAAAAAAGGAAAAAAGGAAAAGAACAAGTTCGATGAACCCATTTAAATATTTAAAATATTGTTAAAATAAGGGCGTTTACGAGTTTATAAATTCAAGTACTCATGTCAAGGGCCAGTTGCGTGGCCATAAAACTCTTATTACTAATATGATGTAATTGATCCTTAGCATTCTTTTTCAACAAGCTTTTGTTTGAATTCAATAGCAAACCTTCACGGGCTATATACGTTTATGTTTCTTTATGTTTTTATATAAAGATAGAAGATTATGCTTGAGAGAAACTTTAAAAGTTCCGAGAGAGAGAATGGGGAAAGAAAGTGAGAAAAAAGCAAAAAGTTCTGTGCCCGTCCTTTCAGGCTTTGAAGGCAGTGAAAAGATTAACCGTTTTGCAGCGCGAAGGAAAATAATAGATGAAAGAATTTTGTCGCGCACCTAAAAGTCAAACAACCTGTTTGGAGGAAAAGAAGTTAACCTAGGACTCAAACTTCTCTGAAGTGGCTTGAAATTATTGCCAAACTTCTTCATGAAATATTGCACCCACTGAAACAACCCAGTATAGTCTACGCGGATATCAAAATTAAAGACTAGGAAGACAGGAGAGTACAGTAGATTTCATGCAGATTGCAGATATCATGATGCTCTCATGAAACTCCTAATGATTCCTCTGGCGTAAGCAATCAGGGACCGCTTTAACTTAATAAAAATATTGTGAATCGCCGCAGATTTTTCATGAAATTTTCGACCAAAGAAGTCATTATTGGAAATTTATTTAAATGGTGGAGTAAAACTAATATTAGTTTACATTTTCACCTGTTTTACTTTAGGATTGATCTCGGCATTTTTTCTTTACTTTCTGTAACAATAAATATTGACGACTACAAAAGCACTCGCTTATGAAAACATTTGTTTACGTAACATAGGTGAAGGTGAAGGCGGTGTTGTGTGGCACGACTTGTAATATCCGTTCGTTAAGAGAGAGTGTGGCAAAAAATATGGAAAATAGAGTAAAACTGCGAAAGCAGAACAATACAGAGGAAACAATAATAATGGTATTACACAAGCACCCATACACACACTAACGATTAGTGTACACATTTATTTTGTGCGTGGATATAGACGCAGCTTATCAAGTTGTTTGAGGTTCTTCGTTCATGGCGGTGCATGAATGAATGTACGTGTGCGTGTGTATGTATTACTTGTTAAATATCACGTACACCTAAATGCCAACAAGCATAACACCCAAAACAACTTCTACCAACAACAATAGAAATAACACTGGTCATTTAGTCGTTAGATTAGTAAACGTTCCGTAAAAAAACCAAAAACTGAGAGAATGAAGAAAAAATATACCAAAGAACCATTTAGAAAATGTATATGTATTAAATATTTTTTGTGTATGCATTTTGGTATGTGTGTGTGTCTCTGCGAGTTTTTTCCACGTACAGATATGTGAGAAGAATGAACTTTGAAAGTTGACTACATATAGCGGTAAAGGTTCCTGGGTAAACAACGATGTCCCAGATTTGACTTTTGTGCGGTAGACAGCTAGAAATGACTTATGACCGTTACGTGATGCTACATAAAAATCACACCACATACAAATACAAATTTCTATTTCCCATTTTTTTTTTCTGCATGCACATGCATGTACGAACGCATGCTTGACTATAAAAGGAGTTGAATGCTTAGTCGTCGTATGCGTATGTATGGAGCAGGTATTGGTTGTTGATGTTTTTCTCTTATCAATCAGTTCGTTTTGTCACTCTGTTACCACCTTTTCGATGCACTTCACATACTAACTCCTCTCTCTTGATCTATTAGTATTTTCTTACACATAATATGCAAGCATGTATAAGCACACACATGTACACATTTCGGTTTTCCTTTTGTGCTTACACTTCTATCATTTGTTTTAATCCAGGGATCGCATAGATTCCATTGTTCAAGATTTTATTTCCTTTTAAACTTACACACTTTTGAACTTTTACCATATTGTAAAGTTTCCTTTCCGTTAGCATGTTTTTTTTTGTTTTTGTTTTTGTTTTTGGTTTCCTATTTCACTTTAATCTTTATCATTGCGATTTACTCGTTGAAGTTTGAATGTTTTCATTAAAAAAGTTGATTACAGCAGTTGAATGCGGATTGCTTTATATAAGCTGAACAAAAGCAATAAAAAGTTTTTCGTTGATAGGTGTGAATGGCAAAGAAATTGCAGAGAATATGTTCGATTAATAAAGAAACTTTTATTCTCTTTGTATCCAAAATTCAAATTGTAAGTGTAACACTCAAAGACTTTACAACCTATGGGTTAAAACCACATTCGACATTTTTAAATGAATTAAAGCTGGATACAAGGTTGCAAATATTTTATAATTTGTAAGATTTAACAAGTAAGAAAACTAAATTTGGCTTAGGCCATATGTTAAATGCATGTGTAAAATTTTGGCCTTTTTGGTATACGATTCATACACCAAACTCAAGCGAAAATGTTGGAACAACATTAGTTAGGAATATTTTCATATATATTTTGAAAATCAAATTTACCCACCATCTTAATGACTATGACGGTATATTGGTTTTGTTCAAACGTTTGTAAGCACCAGAACAGGGCGAAACATACCCCAAAAAGTATATTAGCATCGAATTCTGAGTCGATTTAGTCCTTGTGTCTGTCCGTGTGGATCCATGTAGTCATGTACATTTCCGAATTCTGCTGTGTTGGCGAAAAATTAAGTTATTGGACTGAAACCTACCCTCACCATGACATCTTGCACCTTGACTTGTGACACTCGCATACATATCCAAATGAAATTTATATATAATATATTTCTATTCCAGTCTAAAAAATCTTCCTCTTTAAAAAATATCGCAATGAATCCCCCTATTGGACATTGTAACAACTTGTGAATAAAGAACAAGCCATACCACAGTTATATTAAGAGTGTGATTTTGTGGGTTCTCTAGATTTGGCATACTCCTAATATGAACTTTTTTTTACTTGTTTTTTTTTTTTAAGTATTCATTCTATCCGAGAATGTTGCTCCTATCCTAGTCAATGTCACTTTGTGATCAGTGTGTGTGGACCCTACTCTTGCTTCACGTCTGACAATTGCCTTGACTGCCAGACATATACGTATTAAAACAAGTTAATAAAACAATCATTCACATCGAAGCATAAACATGTGTTTATATAATGTAGTCGATGTATGGGAGCGTGGTACCGATTGAAATATTGCACATACGTGATTATTTACTACGCAACTAACAACTGGCTAACAACTGCCTCGTTGTACACAGTTACGCAAATGCATGCATAAACACTTTTGTATGCCAAAATGGAAAGTACAGAATACTTTATTAACATTTATGCACCAAGTGCAGGCACCAAGTTTGTACAGAAGTGTTGTCAGAAATGTGTCAGAAATCACAGTAAATTTTCTAATAACTCTGCAACGATTGCTGCCCAAACATACATTTGACATGTAGAAGTGTATAAATGTGTGTACTTGTATGTACGAGTATGTACGTGTACACTAACAAACATTTATTATATCAACCGGCAGCACGTTGGAAATTGCGAATCGAAAGCGAATCTCAATCCAACTCAAAACGGATACTTTTGTGTCACACTGTAATAATTGTTAAGTTAGTTATCTCAGCATCTTCATATCATAGCTATTAAGTATATAAACATGGCATGAGTAAGCATTTAATAAAATTCATTGTAGAATTGAAGAATTTAAAAATTAACCTAATATTGAATTTTTTCTTTGCTTTAACACAAAATTATTCCAAGTGTACTTTTCATAAATCCGTGCCGTAAATTCATTGAGTCAGTGCTGTGAGTCTCTTGTGCATTAACGCCTGTTCTTTTGCTCTATTCCCACTCCAGCTCTAGGTGGTAGGTTAAATTAATTGTTGTACAAAATCCTCTTTAGTGCGCAATAAACACAACTTGGGACAAATACAAACGTAGCAAAGCTTTGTTTCCTATTCTGAACAATCGCAGAGAGCGGAAACTTTAGTCAATAAAACCGTTGTACAATTGTTAATGTGAAATGTTGCTATAAGCATGTGTATGTCGGTTGATTTGTCGTTTATTTTAGTGTTAATTTATTTTGTTTATAATACAAAGGTTTTGTTACTCATTAACATTGAGCGCTGCTCCGTGCAAAGGTTGACTTTTGTAAACTTGTTGATGTATATGCGAATGCAGAAATAAAAAATATTTAACAAAAAAACTCATACACTTGGATTATTTGCACTCTCGCAACCTTTAGCGCATATGCTGGGCTTTTACAAAAATAGAGGATTCATTCACCTTCTCTGAAGATATACAAAAATAAGACTACAAAATTGAACAGAAAGATAATAGAAAGAATTAAATATGGGCGTGGCATGCATCTGCATCATTTCGGGTTATTAAGGCTCTTACATCTGCTAGCATAGAATAAACAATTATTTTGAAATCCTTACATCGCTCTCTCTTGTGGGAATGTATTTATTTGATAATTACTTATATTTTTATAAATCATTATTGATCTGATATCTTACTGAAATTTATATTTGATAGCACGCAATATGGGAAATTTGTCACCAGTGCAAGCACCGCGGAAATCGTCGAATGAAAGATCGACCAAAGCAACACCACCCAAACCGTTGGTTTTAACATAAGCAGCCTTATTGGCAGCGGTGTCCGGATCTTCATATCCCACCCAGGCACCATTTTCACCCTTATCGTCGGTCGAACGATAAGCATAGTTACCGAATCGTTTAGTGGGATCGCCCACTTTACGCAAAGGAGCATCCGGACCCTTCAAATGTTGATTGGCTGGATTGGGTAATTTGGCGCACACTTCAGGCCAGCTTAAGAAACCTTCAGTTTGAGTTTGTATACCCGCTTCAGCAGCTCCACTAGCTTCAATTACCGGTGGCAAGCCAGTTAATCCGGAGTCTTTAGTTAACTTCCAGGCACGACCGTATGCAGCAATGCCCACATTGATTTTGGTACCGGGGCAATGATTATTCAGCCAGTATTGTACTTGATAGTTGACATTGAATTCAGGGTTGCGTTCATTCAATTCATAAATGGGTGCTGAAAAGTCAGCAATTTCCGGATTGCGTTGGGGTGTATGGAAATCAAAAGCCATTAGATTGACATAATCCAAATTGTTGACCAAAGCGGGCACATCATAAAACACTGGTGTATCATAAATAAGCCATAAGTTGTTGAGTTTTTATAAGAAAATATTGCACTTACAAGATGAGTTGACATTGGGCAGGACACTAAGACCTAACAGGTAGCCATCTGGACGTAAGGCATTCTTCAGTTCGCGCACCAATGCAGTAAATTCTTCTTTGTGCTCTTCAGCTTTCTCATCCACCACAAAGTCTCCGGTGAAGAGTTTCTTAAAACCTTTCCAAAATTTACCAACTGAACCGTGAACTTTTTTCGGTTTATTTTTCGGAAATTGCCAAGCCAAGTCCAAGCCATCGAAGCCGTAGGTTTTTATCAACGAATGAGCGCTATTTATAAACGGTATGCGGGCATTGCTCGATTCTAACAAAGTCAGATATTTATTATTGTCCGGATCCACTTCATCTCTATCACCACCCACGCTCAATAGAACTTTCAGATGAGGATATTTTTTCTTCAAGCCGGTAACGGAACGATATAAACCATTACCCGCATCCAAATCAAGTTTTTCATTAGTGCTGACCAATTTGTTGTTGTCCGCATTAATGCCAGCATAACCATACACCAAGTGGGTGCAAAATTGTAAAGACGGCTCCAAATCAGTCAAGGTGAGCTTCGCGAGACCTGCCAATACACAAAGCAATCTAATTTATTAACTTTATTCATTTCAACACCTCTTGCCCACAACTTAAGTTGATTTAATTGATATTGATATTACATTTTCGCATTCATGCATAAATTTATTTGATTTATACAACGAATTATTGCATTTATAACAATTCGACTGGTAAAAAAGTGTGTGTGTCAGCAATAATCCCCCCGTTTCATTTAAAGCCTTACTTCCGCGTACGTGTAAATGATACTTTTGTCAAAATTTTTTCAATTGGTGGCCTCCGCTCACAATTATTCCAATCAATTCAATTTCTTCGGTTCGTTATAAAACTTGTTTTCCAATTATAATTTTTTTTTTTTATACCACACCACGTTCGTTTTTATGATCAAATTCCAAATAATTCATAATAATGAATCAATTTAGCCGGAATATATATTTGAATGGATTTAATTATTTGTAACTCTAAAAAAAAATAATTAAATTTTTCCCACTAAAGTGTGGTTTTTGATATGTGAATTTTTAACAAAAACATACAGGGTGATTAAAAATACGGAAATACTCTGGAGTGACGTCAGGGGGGCGAAAATTTTCGAAAAATGTATAAAATAAAAAAGTTTTCGGCTTAGAAGAGCACAGATCAAGATGAAGGTCACTCTCGAGTCACTTTTGTATATGTACGTTACTTGAGAGATACCATCTGTTTTCCTCACATATGTATTCTGTTTGCAACAGTAAATTAGCTAGAAAACTGTTTATATTGAAAGCGTATTATATTTCATTCGTAAATAATGCGGAAAGGAAAAGGAGACTTGATTAAATGTAATTGGTTTCAATTATAAATGTGAGAAAATGCTTTTTACTCTGTTGACATTGAACTACTTCCTAGCGTCCCTTTCAACTTAATTAATTAAGTCAATTAGCTTGAACCTGGACGACCGCACATAATCATTTAATCATTAAGTAAAAAATCTATCTTCAACTCCCTCCACCTAATTACGTCTTCTACAATTGAATTCCCTGTGGTGTCTGCTATTCGACCACGCTCACTTTTGTACCATCCAAGGGCTAATTATAGATATTTGACCAAATTTTATTTTCGTAATTTAATTTTTAGCTCATTTGTGGGCGTGGCTATTAACAGACTTTTTCAATTTAATTATATAGAAGGAAATTATGCTATCCGTCTGTCCGTCCCTGAATTGTATGAACTACATATTTACTATTAGTTTATATTATTTTATGTATAAACACAACACAAAATAAATTCTAAGAATGACAACAAAGAAATCAAACAAATGGCTTTCCTCAGCTTTGATAACCTCTTAACATCAACGAAGCAAACGTATCTCTAAAGGCATTCTTTTTTTTATAAATTAATACACTTTACAATTTAATGAAGACGTGATTTACTTACCTTCTCTCGCGTAAGAGCTGCCATCATAATAGCAAAGCAAATGATTTGTACCCTGAACAGCCAAGGTCGTCTTCAATGTGACCAGAGCCAATAATATGCTCAAGAAAATAAAATATTTCATTTTTACTGTTACACCAATACACGAATACGAATCGAAATGAACTGAACGCGTAGAATTTTGAACAACAACTAACTAATAAAGTATTCTCAAGCTTTGCTTTAAGATTGAGTTGAGTAGTGGCGAAAAGAAGAGAAATCAGAAGTAAATATAAGCGAGACCGATAAAAACAAAACTAAATTAAAAATGAAATGAATCTGAGTCATCGAACATAAACATTCACGCATACCTACTCTACTTTTTTATTTTTATTTTTGTATTTATAGTAAAGTACAAATACGAGTTTATTTAGTCTCTTAAAGAACATGTAACACTTACTTAAGCAAAAATTATTTTTAGATTTAAAAGTGAAAAATTCAAAAACAATTAAAATTCTTCCATTAAATGTCAATAATTAACTCGCAATTGACATCAGAATGAATCTACTGTAGGTGTCTCTTGTAAAGTATTTTCATTGATAACTTTTGTTTCTACTGCTACTACTGTAGCTCTTATCTAGTGATAAGAAATGATATTGCTGTTCTTTAAGTGAAATAACAGATTTTTCGTTTGCTGTTCATGTTGTAGATATTAAATCACTTAATGCATATACATACGTTTGTTACAAGTAATGTGTTTTCTGTGTAGTTACAATTGTTCTTATTGTATATTGTGTGTGCTTGTATTTGGCAGTGTTGTCAGCACCCATTATCACCTCGCTGTACCGTTTTGTTTGCACATCTTATTGAATTAGTTTCACTCGTTTAAACTTGGGCCTGCACTGTTAGGCAATGTATTGTCTATTGTTCTTGTTTTTGTACTTATCGTCCCTGCTGCTGTTGTTGTTCTATATCAAAGCCTATTATGATTTTATATGATTACTATCGCTAAATACGTATATATACCGATTAATTGGATTTTGCGGTATTAGGGCGATTGATAACTCTCGCTAACACATAAGCCATGCACGTGTACGTTTACCTTTAACAAATGAGTCATAATTTTTTGTCGGTGTGAAAAGGTTTTTAATGAGGAAGCATTATTCATATTTATTATTAGTTCTTTTAATATCTCAACTCTATACTGAATCTCAGGAGTGCACAAACTTTTTGCTTTACACTCACTTGGGTATATTTCACCAAATCTCGTTGTAATGAGAACAAGGTCAAGCTAAGTCTTATGATACTATTCCAATCTCTATTAGAGAAATCTTGAACATATTTTTTATCTAAAAATTTGCTTATTATTATTGTGTTGTATGTCCATGTGTTTGTTAATGATACATAATGAATTTTACAGGCTCGTCTATCAATCCTCAACAAAAATATTTATACATTGTGCGTGGCTCGCCCTGTACTTGTAAATATTTGAACAAAACCAATATACCCCCACAAATTTTATGATGATGAGTATAATTAGAAGGTTTAGTAAGGTTTTGTATTAGTTTCAAACATTATCCACTTCGAAAGCGGATTAAGACTTATTACTGAGTAGTGCATTACATTTCAAACATTTTTGTCACCATAACTTTTTCCTGTTTAATAAATACTGCATTTAAGTGTACCACACAAATGAAATATTTTTCAATTTAAGCAATGTTGCATGAATGCTACAACTAATGACATATTGACAAAAACCATCCAATATGTATGAAATGATTATTATTTTATATTTAACAATGGAATATAATAACTGTTGTAGATAAGTAAGCCAATGTATAGATAAGTCATTGTTACAGATGCAGTTCGAATGCTTTCCAGCTAATCCATTATTATTTATTAAATAAATAAATTGTGTATGTATTGTAAATTAAGCAAATTAAGTGAAAGTTACATTAATCACTTCAGCTAAATAAATAACATGAATTATACGTATATGCACACACAACGTCTATTTGTTCTATCACACAGGCACATATATGGCAAAGGCAATGCAAACAGATATATTTACGGTATGTATAGATAATGGCATAAAGTGTTAGAATATTTCATTTATGCATTTAACAAATATGCAGAAAAGTCTGTTTAAATTATATTCTAATGACAGCTGGTGTTGCATTGCCCCCCGTTTTATAACCATTTTACAATAATTATCGACACAAAATGTTTTTAATACTTAAAGCATTTATTATGCATTTGTGAGTAGCACATACGTGCATAGTTTACAATGGGATGGGACGCTTTAAAATTAATTTCGCTTTAATATTATTTTCAAAAATTGTTGGCTGAAATGTGGACAATGCCTAAATATGCGCCAACATAACATTATGAAAGGCAGTGTACGGCAGTGAACGCCCAATCCAAATGTATTACTCTGTCATAATGATTTGAAAATTGTTAAACACTTCAACCGTCATTGTTTGTGGTCTACATGTACTCATCATTGATTTAATAGTTTTACTTCTAATTACTAATTTATTTCCATTATTTGCATTGATTCCATTTGACACATTAGACATTGCACTGGGGGATTTCAAAGAAACATCTGCGTCCGCGTAAACGTTCATATGCAAAAAATGACTAATTACTAATTTTTTAGGACACTCCTGGTTTCTAAGGGAAGGTTTCGTATTTAAAGCAGGCCAAACCTTAAATACCTTCCACATCTACACAGAAGCGGTGGGCGTGGTGGGTATATGATTACGCCTTCAAAAAGTGTACGTTTCACGAGACAGTTTGTCGAGTTTTACGTTGAATACGGTTTTTTTTGGAAATTGTAGGCATGCCTTACATCAGACCACGCCCACTTTTATCATAACTATGTAGGGAATAATTATACATATTTGTACCAAATTTCAACTTTGTACCAGATATTGAGAATGGCATGACGGACACTCGGACGCACATGTTGATGTTGATCGAGAATATATATATACTTTGTAGGATCTCTGACGCCTACTTCTAGGTGTTGCAAACAGAATGATAAACTTAGTATGAGGGGTATTAAATCGCTCAGTTAGAATTTACATAGATTGCGAGGACCATCTCATTTGTTTTTAATTTGTTTTCAATGTATTTTTATTATTTTAACGCATTTTCGATAAGCTTACTACACGTTCCCCACGGCTTAGTGCTTTCCAGTGTGTATGTAATTAAGTAAACTTTTATATTGAAATCACTCGAAAGAGCAAAACATTTAGATTTAATGTAAAACAAATGTGGCTTTTATTGAAAAATTATATATTAATTACTATTGTTTTTACAACTACAATGTATTCGTTCAAGTGAGTGCTTACAAATGTGAAACTGTAGTAAAGTATACTTAGGTGGCGTTGAAATGTTTTATTGTTTTTTATTATTATTAACATTTTTTATAATCTGGCTTTTACATCAACAAATCCTCACCCACAGTTAATAGTTACGAATAAATGCAATAAAAATGTCTACAATATGAAAATGGTTGTTTCATATGCAAGGAAATTTTTAAAAGGTAAAAGCGGCCTTTACAACAAAACACCGGCATTCCTGCGGCTGTTTGTAACTTCTAAAGGGCACACCCACCTTCAAATATATCGATCGATACAGAATCAAAATCGGTATTGATTTAACCGTTTGCCTGTTTGTCTATATACAAAAACCACTATTTTTAATATTTTTTCACAAAACTAAAAGAATTATAGTTAATTAGTTCAATAATTGCGGCCAAATGTGAACCCAATCAGACCATTTTTAGAACGCCCTTCAATTAATGATATTTCACAAAGTGACTTATGCGGCAATGCCTCGCGTTTGCTTATACATTGAAACTAATTTCTCATAATTTGTGGAAATAGGAGGCAACGAGTATTCAAAGATCAAACTTGATCGACTATAACATTTTCAGTTATTTAAAGTAAATTTTCCGCATTACCTATAAAGTATAGAAGACATATGGACACTCCTCGCGAAGCTTTGATGATAGTATTGAGAGTTTCTTACATTATTTTTTCCAAATTGCAATAATTTCATCATTTAAATGTAGAAGAAGAATACTCTTAAACAAAGTCTACGTGAAACATAAGCAACTCATAACAAAAACGTAGATATTTTCCATATTTTAAACAACATATGCAAAACAGTATATATTGTGTTATCCTATTAATTTAGGAGTTTGTCATTCCATTTGCAACACCAAAAAAAAAAAAAAAAGCAACACCGCAAAAGTATTTATATTCAGCATAAATAAGTATTTAAAGATCAGCATCATTCCCGTGTATTCGGGTATCCCGTGTATTAAAATATTTATATATTGAGCTGAAATTTCGTTTCTTTTAGTTTCTTTATGTATATCACTATTTATTGTAGAGCGTAACACGCCCATAGTTGTAGATGTGGAGGGTATTTAAGATGAGGTTTGAGCCAATCTTAGTTTACGTTCTAGTTTTTGTCTTTGTTGTAATACACCATTGACTTAAAAACTACTGAAACGACCAAAAATTGTTATAATAACAACAAACAAAAAGTACACAATGTCTCGTTACACACTCAGCGCAATTCAGACTTATACATGAATGTTTATATTTTGTTGTTGTTAAGTTATCAACTCTGGTACAATGCTCGTGTATCTTTATAAATATTTACATCCAGGTGTATTTACGAAAGGTTTAAACTAACACACACACACACATCAATGAAGGAACAGAAACAGAACATATAATATGTTATTGTGCTGTGTAGAGCTGTAGTTGTTTTTATATGTGTGAGTGTGCTTTTTGTGCACAACGTGCTTGCCATTTTAAAATTGCTGTTGATTTCTACATGTCATTTTATTTATGTTTATGATTTTGTTGGTGTTATTGTTTTTTCTGTTAAGTTCTTTGCTCTCTCCTGCATCTGGCTATAAAATGGAGTTTTTTATATATATTTTGTGCTGAGTGTTGCATCTGTATACGTACTTGAGTATAAATTCATTTTTTGTGTGCTTCTTATTATGTAGCATTGCTGATAAATGAAGGGGAACATGAACCTGGATTATTAAAGAAAAATAAGTTTTACCTTTAAAAAAATTTTACTTCAGCTAGAGAAGCATTCTAAGACAATAATAGTACATAATAAATATCGCTGAAAATGTTGTTCTAAAATTTACAGTTAATATTTTAAAAAGTAAGTCCTTATAGTACATAGGAATGCAATATTTTGACGTGTGTCCGGCCGTCCGGTTTTCTTTATTTCCCCAATTTAATCACAAACAAGTGAAAGATAATGGAAAGGGCGTTTGTCATGTTCCAGAAATTGTTTTTTATTTAATTATATGCTTTGAATTAAAAAAAATATATACACATCATATTCATCCAGATGTTTTCCTTTCCTTCGCAATATTTGTGAAATTTCAATAACGATTGTTCCCAATCTGTAAAGAATTGAAGGAAGCATTTTTTCAATGCGGATGCATGTGTGCAATCTACATGAATTATATGCCATCCCAACTGCGAAAGGATTTTAGAAAATTTTCTCATTCTGTAAAGAAATTGTATCAAATTTAAGACGGACGGATGGACAAAAATTTTTCATTTTATTTAAATAAGAACAACAACTAATATGAAAATTTCAGAGATTGAATTTATCTTCAGATTAATACAAATTTTATAGGAAAGTTTTACCGGTTCTCGTTGTTGTTGCATAATCCTTTATTTTATGTAATTTTCGATTGAAAAATTATTGTTAAGCCTAAATTTGAGATTTGATTAATTTTTAAAGACGTTTATGAAACGATCAGATTCACTCTTTTCTAGGACACTCCCAGCTTACTTCTTTCAATCCATCTACATGTCGAAGATAATCAAAATTCGGTTAAAGTTTTTACAAAACTCGAAACTTCTAATGTAGCTAACAATGTTATCGTTGTTGTTTTGTTTTGTCGTTTTCTTTTTTTCATCGTTACGTGTATTTTTCTTTTTATAGATGCAAGTACATAATGCAGAAGGTTGTACTTAGTTTCATACTTTATTTTCTTTTATTCCCAAAAGTATTTGCCGTTATACGGAATAGTCTCTTTGACTAATGGTATATACAACATACAATATATGTGTGTGTGTGTGTTATATTTTTTTTGTGTTATTGCTTCGTGTTGTAACACGTGCTGGAGCATTCGTGCTGAAATTATGTTGACATCATTGCATCGCCTAAGTCGTTGTTGTTACACCGTATGTGTGCGTTGGGATACATTTTCATATAATATTACAGCGTCGAGTTGGTGTCGCACTGTCAGAGACAACGGCACCGTCATGAACAGCGGTGCTAGGCAGCATCAGCAGGCAGTAAATATTTATACCCATACATATAAAATGAAATTATAATTGGTTTTTATTGTATTTGTGTCATTTGCATAGAATAAATGTAAAAGTACGTTGACGCTTAACTTCCATAATAATGTTTTGAAAAATCGCTAAAGCAAACCATACCCACCATCGGTGCCTTAAAAGACATGGAAATGAGAGCTACAGGGATGCACATAAGTTTTCTCTCAATAAATTCATAGTGTCACCACATACAAACACAATGTTTTACCATCTTGATGAAACTGCTTGTCATCCATATCAAAATCATCTAATGCACGCCACAGAAGAAGAAACAGGTTTCATTTTTCTGTAGAGATCTCTAGACCATAAAGAACATCAAACTGTAAATTTTGAACATGTAAAGATTTTTTAAGAAGATTGTAAGTTTCCTTCTTCTCTGCTTCTTTACGAAGCTGTTTAACCAAAAATGAGCTGATTTTTTTTATCTCTCATGATATAATAATTTTTTTCTCTTTACTTTGCGGATTAGTGTTCCGAATATCTGCGTAATAAATGCCTATTTATTGTTAGTTCTTAGGAGAACTAGATTTTATGCCCCCTATGTAGAATATTTCAGGTAATGTTGGGAGAAAGTTCAAGTTCTTTGGAATGACGTCTAATCGATCTCGATCTTCATCTACAATTTCATTCACGGCAGCGATATTTTCAGCAACACATTTACGTTTTTAACAGGATGTATTCTTACCATTATAAATACTACAAATTGACGCGACGTTATTCTCTTCAAGTACTGACATAGTAAGCTGCGTCGATCGATACATTTTTGTAATAAATTGTGTATATCTTCAAAGTGATTTAACAAACAATATTGAACACACATGATTACGTCCTCCAACAATATATGCATTACGTATCAAAATATAATTCGAGTTTTATTATGAATACAATTTTTTGTAATTTGCGTTCTATCCGAATACATCCATTTTTTGGAACATGATAATCATACCAAATTTCTACTTCATAGTTTCATTTTGGTTGCAGAGAAATAAATTTGCGTCGATTGTGGGCATGGCTCTCAACCAATTTTAGCCACTTTAAATAGTGATCTGCATGGAGTTCTTCTGTAGAACTCCATTTCAATTCAGTGTCACAAAATATACGACCTTGAAAAAGCAAACAACAGACAGCCACACAGAAACGCAAACGGACATGTCCATATCAACCCAAAATCTGGGCTATTGAATAAGAACATTAAAGAAGTATTGTTTTTGCGTCCGGTGATTCTATCCGTATTGGGCGAAATTAGTTGGAAGCCAGCCCCACAATCGACAAAAATCTATCAGTCACATCCTTATGATTACTAAATGTATTAATGTTAAAAAAGTGGAGGGAGTCAGATAAAAAACGGGTCCAAAAGTTACAAAAAGTATTAATTTTTCGAATGAATCGGACTATCTTACGAAAATAATAGCGGACATGATCAGGTACCTACCACGCTTACAATTTGTATATAAATGCAGAGAGTACTTAAAATATAGTCCGAACCGAATTTTTATTCTTGCAGGTATTTTCAAGTCTTCCTTATTCTATGTATGTAAGTATATGTTACAATATTTACATAAAATTAATTATATTTGTTTTCGAGTTTACTCTCCATGATAATCAATAACTATATATCCATTTAGTAACTACATCAACTCACCGTAGTAATAAAATAGATTTTCTACTTAAAAAATGAAATTGTTTTACACGCACAATACCCAAGAACATTATGCATCGAATTCAACCATCTTAACAGCAACTATAGAAATAAAAATAGGAGTAAAACAACAACGCTTTAAATAACATAGCATAGCACTTATAACAATAACACAACTACGTACAAACAAAACAAACAGAGTTTTAAAGAAAACTAAACTCCCCTTTTCTAAAGTTTCAAAACACAACTCTATGGATAAAAGTTTAAACATTACAATAAAGTAAAAGCAACTGTGGGCCACAATAACAAACAATAACTATTTGTATAAAGCACTAACCAGCAACCACGCCATTTTGTTCTGTGGTATACAGATATGTATGGGCGCCTCTCTATACGCACCCATAATGGTTGGTTGGTTGGGATGGTATCGATACACTTTCCTATGTTCGAAACATAAACAGTGATTGATATCAATTACAAATACAAGTACAATATACACACCACACATACAAGCAATAAATAAATAAATAAATAAATAAGTACTTCTCCTTGACGCTTTGTATTGTAAGGCAACAAGAAAGTTTTCCTTCAACATTCTTCATTTATTCTATTTCAAGATGCTGACAATACTTGAGATACATGAACCATTTACTTACACACACATACAGATATTATTAAAAACTTTAATCTATATGTAAATATTTGAGCAGTTGCCACTGTTTGAAGCATTATTTTTGCATATCCATGATTACGAACTTGTTTCAAAATTGCATCATTTTCCAATGAAGGCATTCAATTTGCTTTTATTGAGTTAATAGCTTGTAAGTAAATTGATAGCAGCGCTCACACACCCACATTTACAAAAAAAAATTACATTTATTGCTTTCTTTCTTTGATTTGGCAACTGCTTGCTCCCAGACTTGTCAATAGTTTCTTTATGTGAAGAGTAGCACAAGAGACTTGTTAAACTATAATCAACTGCTGAGGCACCAAACATAACTCATTTTCAAGTTCATTGCAAAAGTACCCGGCCCAAGGCCCACTCACCCACACTAATCTAAATCCAAATAAAGAGAGTAAATAAAATTACATTCGGTTACACTCATGTACATATTTGCTCCATCATTCCCTGGTAGTAATTTCACTCTGTGACATTAAGCTGCTCTTACCGTTTGACTAACTATTGGTCTCTGTCAGATTTTGTGACAACCATCATTTATATTCGTATATTAGAGTCACAGCAAGAGAGAATGAAAGGCAGCAGAGTGCCTTCCTATTACAAGTTAAACAAACTACTGCCATGGAAAGGAAGAAAGAAAACTTGCTCCATTACCCTTTTGCTATTAACTTGGCAGTACGATAATGGGTATTTTTGGTTAAATAATACATCTTCTTAAAAAACAAGATATATTGACTAAACCGTGGACGTACGTACAGATGAAGGATAGCATTTGTATATGTTTACGTTACTTATTCATGTACAGTTGACCATTTGATTTAGGATGTCGGAAAAGTTTCAAGTCTTAAAGTAAAAATGTTGCACAATTTTATAACAAAACTGAACAGCATTTGCGGTACTTTGCATATAAACGTAGAATATAAAATGCGTTGGTGAGTATTTAAAATATAAACAGATTAGGGTTCAGAATAATTACAGGTGTAGTTGTTGTAATTGATTCTGGTTATACAAGGAAATAATTGTACTTTTCACACAAAATGGGGCACATACTGCATTTGTTATCCTCGTTGACACACCCAAAAGGTGGCATCAGATTATATACTCGTGATTATTTTCTAATTTATATACGTTTTTTCTTAGATTATACAAAATCGGTTGAGAACCCATAATCGAGCAAAATTTGACTATCTGTCGTAAAAATTGGTTAATTAACCTATCCGTCGATGTTCTATGAAATATGAGGCGACAGATAACGGAATCGCCTCCAATTTGGGTGGCCGGTATGTTATGACGCCTTCAATATTAGAAATTGTATTACGTATCACTTTCCAAGTAGTAGTCTATGTCATCCAACCATGCCCACTTGAGGTACATCAATGAATGGCGTGATTATAAATATGTTTACAAAATTTCAATTTCAATATATACGAACCTAAATGTTCCACAAGGACATATGGATGGACAACTAGATCGACTAAGATTTTGATTCTGATCAAAACCATATAAAATTTATAGGATCAACGAGGCCTCCCAAAGGGTATTGCACACAGAACAACAAAGTCAATATTTACCCTCTTCTTATATGGAGGGTATAAAAAGCATCAACAAATTCAACAAGTTACTGAACCAAAAAAAAAAACTGTACTGTCCTGTTCTCTTATACAGAAAAATGTGAAAAACTTATGTAGAACTCACTTACTTATTACGTTATTTATTTTAAGAAACAAGGCAACGGTAAAAAATTCTACATACACACACACTTATGAGTATAAATAACCAAAAACCGGAAACTTCTTACAAGTCTTAATGGTGTAAATGAAATAAAAGTATCCTCTGTTTCATGTTTCATCGTTGATTTCAAATAAAATAATCAAAACATCACTTAAATGATGTGGTTTCTTCTCAGTTGAGACACAATACGAAATTATATGTAAGTTGTGCAAAAACAGCCATTTTTACCGTCTATTGAAGTATGTGGTAGTGTGGCCTTACCTCTCATTCATCAGTTTTGTAGGCGAGTCTATTACCGGTGCGTCTAAAGTGCCAATTTTTAAAAAGTGTACCAAAGCGTTATTGCCTATTCCGAGTTAGTTGTAGATTTTTATACTTTACAGAATAACAAAAACATTCTTCAGAGTTATAAAAAAAAAAAAAATGGATAAACTTTATATAGCCTCCCCACTTATAATCGAAAAATAAAAACCAAAAACAAAACAATGAAATCCATTTAAATGGTAAAACAAACTTTACAAGAAGCCAAAAAAGGAAAAAACAAACACTCACCACCACAACCACCATTACCGCATCATTCGCCCTCCAGTCCCTGCATCCATACATAAAGCAAATATGTACGTGCATCCTTCGATTGATGGCAATGTGTGCGTGCATTGAATTTAACCAAAAATATTTGTAACCATAGAATGCCAAGAGCGCCACTCTGTTCTCTATATTGTTGTTGTTATTGCTGGCGGAGAAATTCAAACTGATGTAGAATAAAATAACACTATTGCCAGAAATTACATTTGGCAACAGATCAAGTGATTTTTACAATATTTATTGTACCACCCTTCCGCGTGCGTTCTGCTTGAGATTTTGATATATTGCGATAAATAGTAGGTATCACTTACACCTGGCGCTAACTTACATTTCATTTTACAAATATGTATTTTCTTCATATGTCTGGCTAAGGCATCAATGTACGTATTCAAGTCCATCATTAGGGTATTCCATAGGGATTGTAAACTCTCATTGAATACTTTTGTTTTATCATATATGTTAAAAAAATTATCCTATTCTTCGATAATTTTATATAAAAGTAACAAAATTGTTATAGTCAGCCAAGCCCAACTATTTAATACTTTACTTATTGGATACAACTAAGGATCAGTAAACGGGAGGCATTGCCATACAGGTCACTTCGTTAAATATCATTATATGAAAAGGTATTCTAAAAATGTTTCAGTTCGTTTCATTTTCAATAGAGTTCCTCTTTAATATCAAAAAATGCGACCACAACTGCATATGCATGGCCACATAGACAGGCAGACGAATATAGTTAAATCGATTAATTGATTTAGAAAGTGACTCTGCTTCGGTAGGTGGGTGCGGTATTTACAGGTGAGGAATTACACACATCTGCATAAATACAACAAACCCTTGCATCACTTCGTGTACATAAAAACGTTAGTATAATAAAAAGTTGTTTGTTCAATATAAAGTTGATTTCCAGTCTTTTTATATTTTTCTATTTGAGGCCAGGATGTATAAATCTTAACAATATTTCAGTTTTTTTTTTTCAACTTTTTAGTTGAAGATAGCATATCATTAATCATCCTATAATGTATCATTTGTCATTGTGGCCTTCTGCATCCTACACATACTTAAAGGAATACCAAGTTTGTCATTCCGTTTGCAACATCCAGAAGAATGCGCGTCAGAGGTCCTACAAAGTATATTCATCAACATTAAAAACAGAGAGTCGATCTCGAATTTGCATATCCATCAATGTTCCAAAAACAGGCGCGATTGTATATAGCAGACAGTTTACAAAAGAAAACTTATAAATTGTAAAACTCGACTTGTTAGTGCATTCGTAACGTGCCCTTTTAGAGGATGTAATCACATACCTACCTCGTCCTCTGTTGGTATGGTATTGTATTTATTTTATAGAAGGTATCTAAGATTTGGCTTAAACCAAATTTAGTTTTTTCACTTGTTTCCACGCATGCTTGCAGGAAAAGTTGATGTAAAAATAGCCGAAAAGTTATCCATGAAATGGTTATAGATTTTTTTAAGAAACTCATTCTATATCTAGAAGGAACTTTCTTTGCAGTATTTCAACCCCTTCAACTCAGTTTCGCTTATTGCAATGGTTTTGTTTAAAAATTAATGCACAAGCATTTATAAGCAATAACAGCTAAATGATATTTCAAATGACTAAGACTTAGTCATGCCAACATTCCATTACGATTATTAACCACATAAAACACAACACTATGAATTTTTATTTGACAAAATTTTGTTAAATTGTTTTTATGCCCTTTTTTACAATATCATTTTATTCAGCAGGTAGCGAAACGTATTAAATTCATTGGTTCAGGTGGTTGCCAGAGGAAGCGACTGCGCCTAAGTATGCTCGAGTGTTGTATTGGTAAGGAGGGAAGGAGTGCCCTTTCAAGTCTTGGCAATTCTATATTAAATACACATGTTTGTGTGTGTGTGTGTGTGTGTAAGCTGTTTTTATAGCGCACATTTATTACCATAATAATCATAATCTAAGTCTCAATGGAACTTTTTTTTTTTTTGGTAACTTTATCCGCACAAATTCCACATTAATGCTACTGATTGGTTTGTGGGTCACAGATGTACAAGTACCAGTATACACTGGTATAAAAAAAAAATAATCACTGTTACATTTTTAAACACCATTATTTGTTTTTTATCATTTTGGGTTTTTGTATTTTTGTTTTTCTATCTAAAACCAATCTGAATTACATGCATGGGGATAATCGAAATATCATTTCATATTTAAAATTTTGTAAAAACATCATGTATTCATGAAACAAATGGAGATATATTTATTTATTACATGTGCTATTTATGCCATTTCTTCACTAAACATCGAGCATTATAAAGCTATTTGGTATCCCTTTAAAACGTATTCAACTTGTTTAGCTATTTAGATTTCATCACACGTATTTGCATGTGTGTACACGATCCAAATAAAATGAAAATAAAATAAAAATAAAAATAAGATAAAAAAATAAAAATTTGTGTTTCCAATAGCAACGCCATCGCACACTCATAAATTTCACAAAGTATCAAAATCTGAATTTATTTAGCCACGCTTGTCCGTCTGGTTCTACAACTGGAGGTTTGTAGCTAAACATTTTTCCAGATAATTTTAGTTTCTGCATGCAGGCTCCTACTCAAATCGACAGAATCGATCCAATGCCTTAAAAATTATACTTTCAAGATAAAATTTGGTAAAAATTGAAAATTTTCAAAAAATGGGCGGGGTCATATAGCAGATACTTTTAAAATTTTAAAAAGTTTCCCTTCAATAAAAATGTATCGCAGCCTTAAAAATAAAGTTATAAAGTTAATATTTCGTAAAACTATTCCCTCCATTACTAACCCAAAAGTGGGCGCAGGCACAAAAACTTTAATTGAAAAAAATCTCTATTAAGCGGATTTTTCAAGTTAATCGAAAATTATTAAAGGAACATTCCATTACATAAATGCTACGCCCACATTTTATCTGTAGAGTATTCAAATTTTTGACTAAGCCAAGTATTGCTGTTTCATTTGTTTAATTACGACAGCGACCCATATAACACACCGGAGAGTTTCCATCTATGTTTGTGTTTTGTGATCCATTCCAGTTATTACTATACAACAACAACAACAACAACAACCATCGCATCAGGTTACCATCTTTATAAAGACGAGTGGAAAGCTTTTATGCAATATTTTTCTGTTAGTTGAGCTTACTGCTGGTGGTTTAGATTCACAAAACAATACATAGTATGTCTGAGATTCAAATGATGTGGCGAACATAAACAATACCCTTATCCTTATAAAAACCGTAACTAGGGTGCAGGACTCTACAATAACTAATCAAAAAAGAAATTACTGAAATAATCGATTCTTCGGTCTGGAGAATGCAGAATTTAATTAAAATATTGTTGCACTGTGTAACCTACACTGAAAATGTTTCTGAACATATTTGAAATGAGGACCTTCAGGGCGAAGTTGTATAAGGGGAGGAGAATAATAAAATATTATCCAAAAAAAATCTATGACGTAATCACAGTTTTTCTGTGTAGTGATGGTGTAAATTTGTCACTCTCTTTGCAACACCCAGGAGAACGCATTGGAGGTTTCATCCTGTATTTTCATTCATTAATTTAATTGATTTATTCATGTCCGTCTGTACGTCCATTGTAAAATATGACATTGAATCGAATTTTCGTACCATTACAATAATTTGTTAATTAACTTGGGCGAAACGGACTTAGAGCCACACATACGCATATGTTTTAAATCAGCATCTCTATATTTAAAATTCCAAGTGTACTTTTACAAAATAGCAAAGAACTTTAAGATGGGAAAAATGGCGAATATTAAAAAGTGCACAACTACAGCGCAATTGATCCCGTGAAGGGATAAATGTCCATACACATGTAAACGTGTAAATTCATATGTAATAAGAACTGTTGTAGCACAAAAGAAAAGACCATAAAAACAAACAACAATTGAAAATCAAATGAGATCTTAAAATGGGCATCATATACCCACGTATCCTGGTTTCAAAAAGATGGTGGGAGCGTATAGACAAGCCCGTAACAAAAGTGAATATGAGTGGTGGAATAACACGCACAAACAATGTATAATATATGATATGAATGTAACTGAAAGTTTTTGTACTTTTCATATAACATGGGAAGTGGACTAAGTTTATCATACCATATGCAACTTCCAGAAGGAAGCATCAATGACTCCACTTCTGCATATTCTTGACCTTAACCTTCTGTGTGCCCAACTCGGCATCAAAATTTATAAATCGAGCATTATTCTGCCTCTGTGGGTAGTTTTCAAATGTATAAATAATAGGCACGCCTACAATCGGCCAAAATGATCATATTAGCCACAATAAAATGAGCCAAGTGTTAAATTGATATTTGGCTCTAAAAATGGGAGGGATCGGAAAACTAACACGCCTACTATTTACAAAATGAAACCTACAGCAAACACTCGGATTTTAACTTAACATTTAATGAGTTGAAATGAATAAAATTGGTCAACAACTACGCCCACAAAAAGACAAAAATTTTTCTTTTAATCACAAAAATTAATCTATGATATTGCAGACACTTTTATTTACACAGATTGGTTAAAGGGCACGCCCAAAATTTCCAAAAAAAAAAAAAACCTTTTCTTTAATCTATTCGATTTGTAAGTTGATACATAATCAAATATATGGCACGCCTACAGTTTACATTTATATAAAAAGAAGAATATTTAGGGTTTTGTTCTTTACTTGTTATCTGAACAAATGTTATACATGTGCGTCTGTGTATGCATTTATGAGGTAAAGTTTACTCATCTCTGCAGGCGTACATTCATCCAACATATAACAAAGAGTCGACATTGAGACTAAACTGCAATACCGCGACCATTTTGACCAAATGGCCTTTATGCGGTTTTAACAATTTTACATGTTTCACATTTGTGTTTGTTTACTTCCATTTCTTCCTCTTGCTGATTGTGTACTCACCAAATAAGATGAGGGGGTATACTTAGTTTGTCATTTCGTTTGAAACATCCAGAAGAACGCGTCCGAGACTTTACAAAGTATATACATTCTTGATCAGCGTCGAAAACTGAGTCGATTTAGACATGTATGTCCGTATGTCCATGTGCCATTGAGTCGACATTTTGTACGGACACTTTTAGTTTTTCCACGCAGATCGCTATTTAGAATGGGCAAAATTAGTCGAGAGAGAAAAAACATTAAACTATTCAGTTTTGTATATGTTTTTATAATTACCCCTTCCATACAATATGACAAAAATGGACGTGATAGGACAACAAGCCAACAATCACAAAAAAAAACATAAAAAAACTCAACGTAAAACTCGACTTTCAAGCTCATATGTGAAACGCACTGTAGATGGCGTAATATATATAAATATATATCTGTGGAGGGTATTTAAGATTTGGTTTAAACCAAATTCAATTTTTTTACTTGTTTTTTCTAATATTTTATTGTATAATATTTGCGTTTGCATTCGAGTACACACACGTATAATTCTGTGATATTCCACTTGTGGTGGACTTTGTTCTGATTCTTCCCTGCTAGGTAGAATCTACTAATACATACGCACACCATATTTAGCCACGTGGATGCATGCGTATTTGGCAGGTTCGTTGGCGTTGTTGGTTTATTCAATATGTATGTGTGTACTTTGAATTTATTTTTTATTTTTTTTTTTTTATTTTTCTTTTTTCAATTTTACGGTTTGTGAATAATATGAGTTGTACCAGCAGTAAATATCCGTAGAAAACATGTTGCAAATATAGAATATTTTGTTCACTTTTTTGTTTTGTTTTCTATTTTCCATGTTACACTACAAACAGATGTTTTGTGTGTCAAACATTGCTGTTACCACAATATTATAAGGCATGATTGTTTACTGGACCACAGCCAAGCATAGAGCACATCATAATATTTGACCATTACGACAGCATTTCTCTATATTCCCGCCTCTTTTTTTACCAAATTGAGCGCACTCTGCTTGGATTCATAGTTGATAGTTGAGAAAAAAAATTGAGGTAGACATTATACATATATTTTATTACAATTGAAAATTTTTAAAATTAAAATTATTTATAAAAAAAAAAATTTTTAACTTAAGTGGTGAAGGATTAGAAGAGAGCAGCAAAACCAATAAACAATTAAAGTATGATTAGAAAAAATCCCTTTTATTAATGTTTGCATGTAAATGAGTTTTAATTTTAATTCAGTAGTAAAGATTTTAAATAAATTATTCATTTTTGAGCACAATTTTAACCTTCTACCCAAGTAGCTGAGAACGAAGGGTGTTTTAAAATTCGTTCATTTAATGTTTTTGCAGCTTTTGTAGTTTAACGTTTTTTCTTAAATTTTCTTTTTTGCGAATCATTTTCAAACCAACATGCAGTCAAAACCTATGAGTTGAAAAAGGAAGTAAAAAAACAAAATTTTGCTTAGACTTAAAAACCCTCCACATAAACGCATTAAGAGTAGGCGCGGCAGGTTCATGATTATGCCCTCTAATGGTTTTTGTGTTATGTATGAACTAACAGGTCGAGTTCTATGTGGAGTAATCTAAATTCTGGATAAATTCTGGGAGTGTGTTATCCGGCAAAGACAGAAATTTTTAGCACCTCGATAAGTGCAGACAATTTTCAATTGATCGCTAAACTTTTGTGTAAGATAAATAGATTTTTATTCATTGTGGATACAATTTGAAAAGCGTGTGCATGTAGACTGAGATTTTGATACTTATCAAGTATACGTGTAGTGTGTAGGGTTTATAATGCCTCCTTCTAAGTGTTGTAAATGGAATGACAAATTTAGTTTAACCCCATCGTGAGGAGGGAGTATAAAAAATCAATATTTGTTTGACCCTATTTTTCATGCTCTATTAAACGTTCTTTATGAAACATTCCGTTATATTGTTTTCGACATACTGCTTCAAACCATTGCGGTTAGTAAATATAATATATTTTACAATGTGGCTCCATTAGGAAGAAACGAATTTTGATATTTTTTTGATATTTTTGAAATCGACTGCAATTTATTGAACAAGTACAAAATATTACATAAATTGCACACCTATCCCACTTCATATTATCCACCTTTTGTGCTCATCGTCGGCTGTATGTATTTCATTTATTATTACACTACCCCAGCAGCAAATGCAGCAAACATAGTCAATTATATGATAATTAGGTTGTATCAAGAAATGAATCGTTATATTGTATATACAAATAAATGGGTGTGAAGAAATGTTTTGAAAGATTTATTTATTCATTCCTTTATAATAAATACACCAGCTTCACTTGACATGTACATTAGTTGTGTGCTCTTGTATAAATACGCAAATAAAATTAAGCGCAACAGCTCTCTTAATCGCATCCACATAAACACTATAAGAGCTGACATTATTTTCACATCATTTAGCTTAATGGGCGACCATTAAGCATAAATAGTTTCTTAACAGCTAATAAACATACAAAATATAAATAAATAAAAAAAAAAAGAAAGCAAAGCAAATAAAGCGCAAAATTGGGAACAACAATTACAAATATAATTTTTACCTACTACCCAACCTACTACCTCATAATGTAATAGCGTAGAATTTTTAGAAAAATCCCTTAATTTGCTGTAAGCGTCTATATTATAAAAGAAAATACATTTAAAAAAAAACTAAATTTGCGGATTACCAATCCAACGCGACACATCAGTTCAAATTTCAGCTGAAGAGACTTTCTAAATTTTTTTTTTTCAGCTATTTGATTTGAATCTGCGCTCTATAGCGGGTAGAGTTTATTAAGACAAAGCCTTAGCCCACTCAGCTACTGAAAGGATAAGTGCTAAATTTAAATTTCAGAGCTCAATGTTTAAGGCTTTCAGTGCTTTCATGCGATTTTGCTCAATTAAACTAAATATAGAAACTTCAAATTTGAAGCTTTCCAAGTAAAAATTTGCGACCATTAACGATTTAACGACGAGCTTACGGAATGCCATCCGATTTTAAGCTGATTAAAAGTTTACAAGTTTTTGTGTGGCGTCGCTGACGTATAGCAAATATATACCTTTTATTATATAAGGATCGCAAAATATTTTTGAACCAATTATTCCTACAAGAGCGTCTTTGCAATAATCCACTTATAAAAATAAAGTGCGATTTAGGTTTAATGGGTCGACCCTCCTTCTTGTAAACAAAATCGTATATAGCTTAAGCTAAATCTGAAATACCGTCTATATATATATGCTCTAGGCGTGGTAAAAAGTTTAATCCCATTTTAGTAACTTATATACGCAACGAAGAAGGCTTTTTAAAATTTGTGGGCAACAATATTATTCGAGACTACCAATTTTTAAACGTATCAATGAAATGTGTACAGAAAACATAAACCTTGATGTTGCCGAAGCATATGTTCTAAATTAGACTAAAAGAAAATGTATTTTATTTTGAGTATGAATGTGAAGGTCAGTTCTGGAAGCTTTATTATCTTTTTTTTAATTAATAATAGAAATTAATTGTAGAATATTTTGTGAAACTAAATGGAATAGGGTTTTAAATAGTTGGTCTTTTCGCTTGTTTTATGTAAATTTTCCACATTATACGAAGGATACTTTATCGTAATATCAGAAATAATCCTCTTCATAGTATATAATTGTATAAATTTCAATAGGCGAACATGATATTTTCATGTTTGTCTCACTTCAACATTACCGTAGCATCGCCGTTCATACCCATTTAACAGTAAGATTAAAATTCCTTTGGCTCCCTTTTAGATTAAATCTGCACATTCTGCATAATCGCCTTTGCTTTTATTTACAACAATTTGTTTTGCTTACACCTGGCGATATTAAAATGAAAGCAAACAAACCACTTATTTATGGGAAAATTTTCGTGTACGGTACATAGAGACATTCATGCGCCATTTTGGCTTATATTTTTGGCATAATCTGTTAAGAAAATATTCTACAAAAGTATTTAAAAAAAGTGCCAAAAAAAGACTTATACAAGTATTATGTGTGTTTATGATATATGTCATAAATATGTATAATTGTAGGGTTAAATAATTTCTTTTGTACACTGGTTCTTATAAATTGTATACATTCCTATAAACCAACTATCTACCATATAATGTTGATTCTTTATGTTAAGGTATTACAGCTACGCATTATGCATATATTACTCTTTATTTATTTAAACACTTATATATATGCAATACGGTGTCCGGTATATACGATATTACCCAACACTTTTTCTGCAACACAATTCTCTGCCCCCTCAAATATAAACTTTTATTTCAACATAATACTCATTATAAACGGGTGATATTCGCTTATATTCGGCTATATGAGACCCTACAGCACTTAACATATTTGCCCAAATTTATGTTAAAATTAATTTTTAAGACTTCTGTACTTAAGTTGCTACTGAAAGCGACGCCCACAATTAACAAAAGTTTAGCTACCAAGTTAAATATCGGACACACCCATCAATGTCAAAAAACCTTTTTTGTGCAAAATCCAAGGTCATGCCAGCCATGCCTTTAATATTCTTCTTACATCCCAACACTAAGTTTGTTATTCCGTTTGCAATACCCAGAAGGAGGCATCAGAGACCTCACCAAATATATATATATATTTAATCAGCATTGAAAACTGAGTTGACTTAGATATGAATGTCCTTGTGTCCGTGTGTTCGTCTGTTTTTGGAGATATTGAACTGAAATTTTGTACAAACACTTTTAATTTTTTCACGCAGATTACTATTAAAAATGGACAAAACCGGTCAAAAGTCACGCCCACAATGTACAAAAAGCCTTACTCAGCCTTAAACTCAACTTAGAAGCTGATACATACATACACTCTTAGAAAGCTATATACTTGCTACGCCCACCATTTGTGTTTAGATATGGAGGGTGTTTAAGATTTGGCCTAAGTTAATTTTAGTTTACTTTCTGGTTTTACTTGTTTTCGTATAATGGAAGGTTGGTCTCCCTTTAGCAGAATATAAAAATTCTATATGACAAGGTGTACTATAAATTTAAATTTTCCATATATAAATTATATATCTTCCTCGATCAATGTTAGTGTTTTAGCCAAATTTTATTTATTGTAACCTGAATATCGAAAATAGCGTCTCAGGGATGAATAAACGATATATCGCTACATGGATAGGTGTGTGGACGATTTTAAATCCCTCAATATAACACAACCTTTAACTCAATTTATACCGTGCCCAACTAGTACCTTATACTCTTCCTTTTTTCATCATTGAAAATATTGCAAAAAGGACATTCAAACAGACTTATTAGGCAGTTCAAAAGCCTACTTCGTGGTTTCTACAAAAAAAAATGTTGCCAACATTTAATTCATATCATAAAACCCGTGTATAGGACCCACGAAAACCAAAAGGACATCTCTGGAAAAAAATTAAATTTACATTCTTACAGACTATTAAAGCAAACGTATATCCATCCACTTTATTAAAGCAAAACTGAAAAATAATTTAAACATGCGGCATAAACATGTGAGCGTGTGTGAGCCATAATATGAAAAGTAGCAGTGTTCAGTTCAGGCAGTCATGTAAACAATGTATTAATCGAAAAGTAACGCATACATGTACATATGGTGTATAGTTGGAAGTGTCCATACTAATGGAATTTATACCGTTAAACATTTTATAAATATGTACCTATATGTGTATAGCGCAGCAACCAACATTCTTTTATATGGACGAATGCGTGTGTTTGGGTGTTAGTGCGAAAAGCCAACAAATGTCAATTATGTACATGGTATACATGTCACATGTATCGGTTCGGTTTACATTACATGATTACAACAGAATTAACCGGTTAAAGGTTAAAAAGAAGCGAAAAAAGTGGAGCACAAGAAAACAGACAAAAAATATTATTTAAAAATAGAATTTAAAAATAAAATTTGGCTAAAGCCAAATCTTAAATACCTCCGCCCTCTATATATAAACTTTGGGTGTGGCATAAACAAATTCTGCGTCAAAGAGGGTTTTATATAAATTGTTAGGCCTGTCGATGGAAGAGCTCATTGTTAAGGTATGCACCGAATTAATTGACTGCGTATCTTAACTTCTGCCGCAGATAAATATATTTTTGTTGATTAGGGGCGTGGTCTCAACCGATTTTATGCAATTTAAATTCAGGGTTACTGAGTATAGAAAGGAAAAATGTTTCTAGATTGCCAACAACACATCACACAGACGGACACATCTACATCCACTCCGCTTTTGATACCGACATATTTTAACTGTTACGTCTTGAAATCTTTCTTTACTTTACTTTGTATTATTGAAAATAAAATTTTAGAAATTTGATTTTCTGTTTGTACGTTTGTTATTTTAATTTTGAAAATTTTATATGTTCTAAATAAATATTGTACTAATAAATAAAAAATAATAAATGCGGGAATCCGACCCTATACTCATCAACAATAGAAATACATTCCAGGGCTTCCCTCTGGGTGTTGCAAACGGAAAAATAAACCCTCATCACTACGGTGGAGGGTATAAAAAACTATGAATTTTGTACTGCAAGAACAACAATGCATTATATAGGTAGTAACACGATTTTTATATCATTGGCTTTAGCTCGGTTTCGCGTTCGATAAATGTGATGTGTGTTAATATCCAAAATTCATGACAAAAATTTGCCTCTAAAAATTGTTTTAATTGTAACAGTCACTGATAAGTTCAAAATCGAGCTCAAAAAGTACAATAATATTTTGAGTGTATAAAAGGTTTAATAAAAAACGACATTTTGTATTGGGTATATAATATAAACACATAATACAATACACTTCCCCCTTAAATGCTCTCATTGTCAATGCAATGCTTCTTTTGTTTTATTTATCCATAAAATCCAATGATTGCATCAATGCGATGCTGTGGCTTGCCTAAGCTTCACATGCTAAACGCTAAACGAAAGAGAAAAATGTATTGTGAACAAGATTAACTCTAATATCTGATAGGATCAAAAGCAACAGACAATAAGACTACTTCTGCGAAAAATTCACTTCAAACGCTAAATTCGATATTGCCGCTGCCATGTCGAAGACATTTATTTTATAGGATTTAAACGAAAAAATCTAATAACTGCTTAAAAATGTGAAGAGTTTGTGCTTCTACAGATGTCGACTTCATCCAAATCTTATTAATAATGCAAAACAAGTTTGTGAAAAACTTTCAAGGTAATCTTCAAAGAAAGGCCAAAAATGAATAATAGCTGAGACTAAATTTGTCCGTAGTTTTACTTGTAAAATATTTCCCTGTACTTAATCAGAAAAGAAGAAGAAGAAGTTTTTATAACACCTTTCACTAAACCACTTAAAACTTGAAAACTTTACCACAATATTTGAACAGGCGCACAATTTTCTGTTACCAAATAATATAAAGAGGATGTAGTGCGACGATATAATACAACAAAGTCCACCGTAAATGTGAATCTTTACGGCTTTAAGGTGATGGTTTGTTATGAATTTTGCATTTAATCAAAAGTATTGAATTGCTGTTGTTGTATTTTTCATTATATGAAAATTAAATTTAAAAATTTTACATCTACAAGATAAACTATATTGTTTAGTTTTCGCTCAATTACGCACGTGTACATATTGTACAAAGAGAAGAAGAAAAACCACAACCAAACACTTCTTTGGTTTGCCAAATATGTAACACAAATGCTCATGCACACAAACACAGAAATGCAATCAAGACAGGCGAGTCTGGTGCGGATGATAGATAACGATTTTTAAGAATACCTTAAAATGTGTGCAAAGTCGCTCGAAAGATTCAAATGTCCGTCTGTCCGCATTTAAAAGGGGTAAAATCGATTGATTACCACGCCCACAATCTATTTATAACAGATACACCCACAATTTATAAAAACACATTATTTGGTGTAAATATTAAGAGTAAGATATAAAAGATCCTTCAAATCCTTCCTTTTTTTTAAATTCATCCTTATTGAAGAATTACAGAGATTTTGTTTTTTAAAATAAACTACATGGGGAATCGTAAACATTATTTTTCAAATCAAATTACAAAATAAACATGTATTGTATGTGTACGTGTGTGTATGTGTGTGTGGTTGTTAAAGGGATAGACCTAGAAAAGCACACCATAACTGGAGAAGATTTTGTAGATTTTAACTAAACTAAATAAAATAATGAAGAAGAAAAAATGAAAACAACAACAATAACACAATTACAATATTACCAGGACCCCCGCCACCATTAACACACCCAATGGCTATGAAATAGTTTAACGTACATGTAAATGTTCGTGTGTAAATATGTAGACAAAATACCACAAAACATGTTGGTCGGTTTTTGTGGTTTATTCAGTTAAGTGAGGGGCAGTATTCCACTTAAACATACCATACATATTTACACACACACACACATATATTCGTGCATACAAAACTATACCCATTCGCATTTCATGTAAAGGCTAGATAAACAAGCATGTGTATGTGGATAGATGTTTGCATCCATGCGTACGTTTATGTGCAGTTATTTGTAGCAGGGTATGCAGTCTAAGTATATTTCAACATTTACTGTTTGGACTTTATTGACTGAGGTTTACAAACCTCTGAATAATAACCCTATACTCCATCACATATA
The DNA here is from genome assembly GCA_949710015.1 of Crataerina pallida. Taxonomy (NCBI): domain Eukaryota; kingdom Metazoa; phylum Arthropoda; class Insecta; order Diptera; family Hippoboscidae; genus Crataerina; species Crataerina pallida. The sequence continues at coordinate 20,972,174 of OX453291.1, forward strand.
AAGATTAAGTGAACGGATTAAATAAAAATAATAAATATTCGTCTTATACAAAAATGTAAAATTTTATTAAGTAGAATTAAACATAATTAAAACAAGTAAAAAAAGGTAAATTTGGATTAAGGGAAATCTTAAACATACATCTACGTATAAATGGTAGGCGTGGCAGTTACATTTTTACGCCTTTTAAACTATGCACGTATGTCAGTTACATGTATCACATCAGCTTTATGCAGCTTTTTGCAAATTAGGGGGGTGTCTGTTATTCAACCACGCCCACTTGTAGTACATCAATGTATAAAATAATTTTAAATATTTTAAATACCAAATTTTAACCTATACGTCAATTTTTGAGGCAGACAAATAGATTTTTGTCAATTGTGGGCGTAGCTCTAGACCATTTTTGCAGAAACAGAATATAAGCCCAATATTTCAAAATTTATGATCGTGAAAGTAACAGACGGATACAGTTTTTGAAGCTGATCAAAAATATATCATTTTGCAAATGGTGTGACAAACTTAATATACCTACCACTTGTAACCTCCACATAAGTAAAGAAAAATACTCTAGTTGGTCGAACCTTGGTCTCCTTCTGAATATCTTAATGGAAACACAGGCTCTAAACGAAGTGGGAACTGGTCTAAAATTAAAATACATGATTTTTATTATACAGCCTAAATGACATTTTTATTAACAAATTTTGAGAATTATAAATTTTTGTCATATAAGATGAATGATTTGGTCAATTATTTTTTTTCAAATTTTTGTTCAAAACAAGTGCAAATATTTTAGTCCGACCATTAGGGAACTACACCAATTAATTTCCCAGTAAGTATACTACAATTAGTTTAGTTGCATTACTTTACGCGAGGCGCTGCCATATAACTTACTTCGTTGTCATTACATGGAAAGAGGTACTAAAAATGGTCCGATCGATCTGTAGTTGAGAATTTACATGGACAGACATGAAGTTAGAATTTAATGTTAAATTAAACTGTCCCTTAGGTACCAAATCTAGGAGCCATACTGTAAAGATATGAACTCCTCTTCTTGGTGAGGAGGTTACAATCTACTCTTTTCTATTTAGGAGGAAATCACAGCCACCACGATGCTCCCACAAGGGGGCCTACCTCAAAATGCTAGCCCAAAGCAAGTTGGGCTCTAGCATCCCGTGGTATCAGCAATAAGTTCCTGGGTCGAACCGAGTATTCCATTAGGAGGAATACTACTAGTTTGAGACCTTACACCTCCAGACTGGTCACCAATAACATGGTCAGACATTAAGTTTGTGTTTTATGTCTATACCCGTCGTAGAGACTCTATTAGACGTTTGTAAAAAATTAAGCGTCCCTGCGCCCTCCTTGAAGGAGGTCCCAACTTTAGAACTTACATAATAGGCCATGTAAGTTCACCCCTCGGTGGCAGGGTTTTTTACCACGCACTACCAGCGATTTTAGAGCCCCCGCGAAACTCCCACAAGGGGGCCCACCCAAGAGTATGTACTGGCAAGAACCTTAGTTCTTGGAGCTCCAGTACCCCACGGTACCAAACTTAGTCTTTGGTAGGACTGTCGATCACTTGATCTCCCAACTTCGGACAGCCTATTGCCCATGGGTTGGTATCCCATTGGTGTCATGTTTGCTAAAAGGTAATTATTGATCCGTGGAATTATCCAGGGGATCTTATATAAATTGCTTTTTGCATATTGTTTTGGCCTTGGGACGAAGCACCTATGCCGGTATTCCGTTTCAGGGCAGGGCCCAAACATGGTCAGACATACGGACATTGTTAACAGAGCAGCAGATTTTCATTTTGTATAATATAAAATATATGAAGGTGGGTGTGGCATTAGCCGTTTAGGAGTTGCAAGCACCTGCACAAACTTAATAATCACAAGTGATGCAAACTATAAAAATAAGATAATAATAAATATTTCCTTAAACCCTCGAATAAACATAAACTTCTAAACTTTGTTTAGCTTAGCTGAACGCTTTAAAGGCTCACAATATTGAAGCAGTAAGAGATTATTAATAACTTTGCGAAGGCAGTTTTCATGTTTACCTGATGCTTTTAATTGCAAACATCATTTCGTTAATTGAACAGATAGTTGCTAAAATATCCTTAAATGTTTGTAAATATCGTTAGTGTAGTAAAGTTCCGTATGCGAACGCCTTATTACTCATTCTTAAGGTCACATTTTTTGTTGCCACGCTAATACGAAACCTTTTTAAAAAAAATACAAATATAATAAAAACGTATGAAACACAAAAACAAGTGCATTTACATTTCGTATAAAAGACACACCATGAGAAATCAAATTAAAATACTTCAAATGAAAACGGAAAATTATAACAACAGCAAAAGCGGAAAGATGCAAACGCTTAGGGATGAAATACTCTTGCACAGAAAAATACAATAAAACAAAACAAAACACAAACAGGGGAATACCAAAGAAGAGGAGCTTAGCGGTGAGGAGTCAAAAACATGAGCTGAATTTCTCATAAAACGATTTGACACAAAATTGTGAACATGTTGTTCGAGCGCGTTGGAGGCGGCAGCAGCAGCAGCAGCAACATGTAACGGAAAGGACTAAGTTGAAAGTAATCAAGGCGGAGGCAACTTCCTCTATTCTAACTGAGAAGTAAATAAAAGTGTGGCAACATCATTCCATAAACGTAAAAAGACATAATTGCTCTACGGGCATTTGCCTTCTGCTCATGTTGTTGTTATTGTTATTGTTTTTGTTAGCTTTTCATATACATATTATTTAACATTTTTTTCTCTACAAAACATAATATCAGGCACGTTTCAGAGCGCGGGATTAAATGAAAAACTCATTAAAATTTTGTTACAAAATTTAGTTGCAAGTTGAGTTGTGTCCTTAAACCCTTGTCTCCTTCAACTGCGTCCGCCAACCATTCCCATTTTTTCCCCTTTTTTTTCCTTTTTTTTTTTTTTTGAAGTAGATTGCGGTTTTTTATTAAATGAAAATCACAATAATAACTGCCCGCAGCAAATGCAAAAAGCACAATAGTTGAACATAAAGATAGTGCCGGCATAACACATATACCCATACACACATATACAGTAAAGTATTATATATTAAAACGCTTTTTCTTTTTATTCAGATTTTTAATTAAAAACCCGGCTGAATGAAAGTGTATAATATTGAAAAACAAACTAGAGAGTTACACAGCGTAATATTTATAACAAAAATATAACAAATCATCTGGTTCCCCTAAAATTAAAAGTCAACAACTAAAAAGCACTCTTCTTAAATTCAAGTTTAGATTAATTTTTATAATTTGCGTACTTTTTTCCTAGCATATGTGGTGCACTCTCATATTAATGTATAAAAGAAATTTTTTTTTTCCAAAAATATCAAAATTTGACTAAGAATCGATCACACAAAATATTCATGATTAATCCACTCAACGATGTTGACAAAAAATGGATACTTGGGATCAATGTTGGAAACCCTCCACACATATATACAAAATGTGGGCGTGGCAAATACCTGTTAAAGCCCTATTATGTTTCGATTTGCAATTAAAGATTTTTTGTTTTGCGTATTTGTTAAGCGATGCCGCCCATTTTTGGCACATAGGTCTCTGCCTTAATTAGATATATGTGCATCATATATAATTTCCATAAATCAAATTTTGTGGCAAATGAAATAGTTTAGGTTGTGGGCGTGGCACTTGACCAATTTCGACCAATTTCAGCCGAAACTAGAAATGTTTGTACAAAATTTTAGCTCAATATTTTATAATTTAGGACCATAAGTTTTTCAACAACACACACACACGAATAAATCGACTCAGATTTTGCTATTTGTAAGAATATACATATAAATGAACTTTGTAGCATTTCTGGACCCTCCTTCTAGATGTTGCATAAAGAATGAAAAATTTATATTGAGAATATTTAGCAAGCGAGTCATTCAAGTCCGAAAAAACCTTTACAACATTTTTTATTAATGTAGCCAAGCACAATTATGAAAAATTTAACTTTACGATTTCATACCAGTTTTACTACAAAAACATACTCAAACGCCTTACAATACTTTTTATATATATTAACTTTCCATTCCCCAAATACAGTGACTCTCATAAAGGATGTCAAAAAAAATCTAATAAAACACTATAACAAAAATGGACAAACCAACACTTTAATGTAAACATCTTTGCTTAAATGTATGTACATACATATGTGTATGCATACATATATCGTAGTGAGTATAACACGGACAAATTGAAATGATGATACTTTGGGGGATTTCCCTTGACACTTGACTATCATAATCTTCATATACAAAATAGAGACCGAACGTTCTATTGTGTCCTGCCAACTTAAACAGAAGCAAGAAAGATTGAATTGTAAAATGTAGTCTCACAGAAATACTTATGCGTGTGTGTGTGTGTATACAGCATGTGTCTGTGCAGTGCATGCATGTATATTACATGGATTGTTTCTTTCTCTGAAATGTGTTCATTGTGTGTTTACAAATGCAAGTGTGCGTGTGTGTGGCAAATGTACTTTCGTTTTCTTCTTCTTCTTCTTCTTCTTTTTCTTCTCCGTTATTCTATGTAGTATTTGATTGAGTATTTGTTCTTGTCAACTTTAAATGCTGTAAATGGTTCAGAAAATGACAATATTGTTATCTTGCAATTGTAAAAACAAATAAACTGTTATTGGCACCGAGCAAATTGTTATTGACAATAGTATCGAAATATAAAATGCATGTATGTGTATACACATTGTAAACATTCCAACATATGTACCAAGTAGTGTTGTAGTGCATTACGTAACAAAGTTATTTAATTTTTATAAAATTTACATTTCATGTTTTATTTGATGTGATGGTAATTTGTTCATTCTATAACATCTTTTATAGTCATCAATATACGTATAATTCAACAAGAATAAATTCAAATGGCTTCATAATGCATCACATTTATCAATTATGATTCTCTATTGACTACATATATATATATATACAAAACAAATTTATAATAATTGCCTGCATTTGCTATACTGCTCTAAACAGTTGAAAAATATTATGTTGTTTTTAAGCAAAGGTTTTCATTCTTACTCTTGTCATACACCGTTTGTTCAATTTTTTTTTCTACTGAATGAGCGTGGTATATACACAGTAGCTGGCTCTTTCCAAAATTATTTAAGACTGTATCATATTTTATTTGAATTAATTTTTAATTTTTTTTCTTAATTTTTTGTAAATAGTGGGCGTGTCTGGTGTTTAATCTTGACCATTCTTAGAACATTTATGGACTTAAACATTGTGATAAGGGAATTTTTCGCGAAATAAAATTTCCATCACATAAATTATCATTAGTATTTTTTTTTCTTTTCCCTTTTCTCTCTTTATAAAATTTTTCTTCAATTGTTATGAATTGTTATGCTTAGTTTTGAATTCTTTGAATTGTTATGTTTAGTTTTTTTTTCAGATCTTGGAATTGTTCAGCTTAGTTATATTTGAAATCGTTTTTGAATTATTACTATTGTTTTTCTTTATAAAACATTATTACATATATGCTTAGTTATATTTTTCTTTGTTATTGCATACATATACGATTGCTTGATTTTTGTTTACCTCTTTTTAAGTAACTATGTCATAGGCAACTCTACACACTAATAGTTAAGATCAGCTGGTGAAAACTTGCAACAAAGCTCTTGTAAACAACAAGCAAAAGCTCAGCCGCTGGCCTATAAAAAGCCGATCACTGCATAGGAAAGTAGCTAGTCTTAGGGCTGACAGTTAGGTAGTTAGATCGAGCGCGTGGAAAATAATAGGCACGAAAGTGAAATTCCTCTCAACACAGCTAGGTATATTTCATTAGGCAAAGCATAGGCACGAGAGTGAAATTCCTCTCTGAGCTGAGCTCTTGCAAACTAACCTTAGCTAGTACATATGCAAAAGAATCGTTTGCACCACTTACATTTGAACTTAACAAGACACAACTCACACATCATTACGCCTAGCCAAGACCCAAAACAATACAAAACAAACATAGTTAATTCATTATATTACACAAGGCCTAAAGCAACTAATTTCATTCAACGCATATAAAAAATTCTATTCTTACTTTTTGTCCCCCATATGTATAAATCATACATATTAAAAAAGTAAAAAAAAAATGCAACCTGGCTAAAGTAGAGCTGCTTCCTTATCCAATGCAAATAAACAAGATATACAAAAAGTATAAAAACAACTAATACAACAGCTGGCTATACAAAAAGTTTATTTTCTAATTTAAAAGTGAATGTATTCGTTTTGATTATGTTCTTTATTGTGAACTCTCTCCTTCCCCTTTCAACTTTTTTCTCATTTTTAACCACTTGCCTTATTTATGGATTCAAGTAGAATGCACATAAATAAGTGCGTGTGTCCGTAGGTCCATAGTGTCAAAGTGTTTATCAAGCCAATTGCAAAGTTTGTTGATTTACTTTATCAAAGTTTTTTCTTCTTCTTCTTCTTGCATTCGTTGTTGTGGTTTTGTTCTTTACCAACAATAAGAAGCTGATATCAAACAACTTAACATCAAAAGTTCAAATACGTACTAGAATATAAATTTTAACCTTTTACCATTTTCTCCTTTTAAATTACTAACTTTGCCATCAACATTATGTTTTTATTGAAGGTAAAGAGAAAGAGAGAGAGAGAGTAAAAGAGTAAGAGAGAAAACAAGCACATTACGGGAAGAGGGAAATGATTACCTAAACATAATATAAAAAAATTATCAAAATTTATGATGTCAACAACACCAAACTATGCAACTCTGGTGAATCTTTATAAAAAGAATCCCTTTTATTATATTATCAACATTCAACTATCGATTGCGGTTAGTGAAAATGTCCAAATACCAAACTGCCCACAATGATTTATTATATACAACAGAAAGGATAGAAATTGTAAAAATTATTTATAAACACAGACACACACACACATACACAGAAGTACTTTAGGCCAGACGCTATCAGATGAAAGAACCACAAAAATGAGGTTCAACATATAAACCAAAAATTCATTTCTCTTCATCTCTTAATGCCCAGCATTAACTCTTTCGGACTAGTGTTTATTTCCATTTATATAGTCCTTAGATTTATTGCTTTCATTTGTGTGTCACAAAACATTTTGTCCACTCCATTGAAGTCTAAGTGTTTAGTCCCCCCATCTTTTTTCTCTTTTATCAAACACTCACTTATTATTACTACGGTTTTATAAATAGTTTTGTTGGTGTCTATTGCAGATTGTCGTTCCATGTATTGTAATTTATATCGATTGTAGTTAAATAACACATTACTTATGGTTTGTACATACATGCAGGGTACTTAAAGATTTGTACGTGTAAACTGTATGAGTATAATTTTTAAATAAAAAATATATTTTAACTTGATAAATCATTAACAGTGATCAAAAAAACTTGCCTTTTATTTAAAATAATGCAAATTAAGCGACAACTCAATTTTGATGATAAGAACATATGTGTGGGGCCGCTTCGCGACTTTCCTTCAAGTCTCTTTCAGTATGGTTTGTAGTGTTTACCAATATGTATTAAACGACACTCACAATTCTATTAACAACAAAAAAATTTCAAAATTTTTTTAACATGATGCGCTAATCTTCTCTGGCAAGCTCTCTTCTAATCATAATGTGCAATCTTAATTATTCTGGATTAATTTAATTTCTTTTATATATAGATTATTCAGCGGCGTCATAAAATAATTTTTCTGAACAAAATTATAAAGTTGACAATAACCGCATGTACACATTGGCCAAGTATATCCTAAAACATTGTTACTTTTTCACTTAGCCATTCAAAAATAAACATCACTCGCACATTTAAAAGAATTAATTTCGTTTATTTTGTTAAATTTACTAATTTTTTATGAAATTCCGCAATTTTTTTTTTTACAATATGCACGAATTTATATAAACTTTCTAGAAGATAAAATTTTTTCATCGGTTATAATGAAGTTGGTACGTTAGATAAAAGATAACGACTTAAAGGCAAAATTTTATTAATGTTTATTATTGAGTTGTTGCCTTGACTCCTACTCAACTTATACTTCTAAAACCGATGTATTGTCACAAAAACAAGATGCTTCAAAACAGTTTTATAAATATATAATTACAGAAAAATACTTGTAGCAAACAAAAATTATTGTTATAATAAAACATGTGCTGTATCTAATACCATAAGTACTTGCATTAATAATTTACAATTTGGTATATATGCACTAGTAATTTCTTTGAATCACCATGTGTGCAAAAAGGGAAAGAAATCATTTCTGAATAATAATTTAGTTAAGCCAATAACCACCTGATGCTTAATACATTACATCATAACTGCAGCCAACTTCACAACAGTGATTCGCAAAATATTCACATAAAATCGTCAATTTTCAATCGTCAATGAAAATTTAAATAAGTGCTCAAAACTTCAAAATATATCGTTAATTAAGAAAAGATTTCAAGAAAAGTTAATAAAACGATGATAAAACATATTTTTAAACGGAAAAAGTAAAAACAAATAAAGTCATTATTAAATTAAAAGCGCAAGCGTAAGTGGAGAGGTCAACGCGTTAGGATTTTCAGGTATACTTGAAGGTGGATGTGGCATTTTTAGGAGTTACAAATATAAGCACAAACGCAATATAATATTTGCCACAAGTGGTATAGAACAAGAACGCTTAGGCAAAGTTTGTCTATTTTTAGTTGAATTATTAAAGTGTTGTAAATTAGCCAGTATGAAGGAATATTTTTGTGCAGTTCGTTTACAAAATATTGTATATGAAACTTAATAAAATGCTTTTCTTTATAAATTCTATTGCGCAATAAAGTTGGAAGATATATATATCTTTGAAATGGCTGGCATAATTTTCAATTATTTATCGTTAGAACGTATTTTTTTAAAACCTTTTTTTTAAAACGCCTGGAATCGGAATAAAACGAAATGTGAGTGGAACATAAATAAACTCTTTTAAATCCATTGAGTAAGAAATGTAATTGATTTAACTTTTACACAAAAAGTTATTACTATTATCTTTAAATATATATGATATAAAAAAAAAGGAAAATTCATGAATAATAATGATAATCTAAGTGATTCCATTGCATACCAAAATCATTCATTCACGTGATTAAATTTATTAGGCAAAAAACGTTTCATTGTTTGTTCGTGTAGCAATAAAAAGTAAACAAAAAAAAAAAAAAAACAAAAACAAAAATGGAAAGTAATATTGTCAACTCTTAAATATTAAAACGATTGTAGCTAGCATCTCAATAGTGTACAAATACTGCGCCACCTAACATAACAGAACACGCAAAAGCGTCAACAAAACCACTTGTGTACAAAGTCTCTAATATGATACTGTTTGCCAGTAATCTTGCCGAGCATCTATTGTAAAATTGTGTACGAGTAGTCAAGTGTTTGTACTACATTTACGAGCTTAAATATACGTTGATACATATACGCTACATGCTGGAGACCAGAAATGGTTTAGTGTGCAGGTGGTACGCGAATAAATAACAATATTTTTCGTAACCATTAATAGAAAAGAAGTTAACGCTTCACCTTACACAATACGTTACAGTTGCGTTCCATGTTTCACACATTTGTTGTTGTAGATACATACAATCATACGAACATTTGATATCATAACTAAGATAAGAATGAATGTACTGGTACAGGCAAGCTACCATAGTGCACCACACGCATAAACATAAACACGGAAATCCCCACACACTCATATGTAGAGCAAGCTATTGAATGCTGATTTTACTGCCATTTAAAAGGAGGGGTAGGATGGTAGGATTTCATACGTTTTAAGGGAAGAGACACTTTTTTCCTCTTTTGCAAATTGCTTACACATCGCTCTGTGTATTCGTATCCAGTGCAGACATAACACTAAAGGGTATTAGCACGCACTCACGAATGCACGAACAGAGTACATATGCAGGTATGGATAATTTTGTCATACACACCTTCACATATGCACAAGAATTGGATGAAGTAAAACTTTTCTAGGGCAACGATTCCCATTGCTCTCCAGCAATATCCAAGTATTGAAGCAGAATGCTACAATAATATCAACAACAATAGAAACACTAACAAGATTAACAATAATAAGCGAACACCGACGCTTTTTTTTTAGCTCTGTAGTGGTAAATTTTCTTCTACGCCATCCACATAAGACGGCAGGTATACTTAGTTTGTCATTTCATTTGCAACACCCAGAGAGGGCTATAAATTATATATATTTTTTTATATATCAGCATCTAAATTATAGTCAACCCAAACAAGTCCCTATGTACGTCCACTTCCGGTCAAAAGCTACGCCCACAATCCACAAAATATATCTGTAAGATGTAGCCTTAACCTAACTTTGTTTACTTGTTTGTATTATTCAGTTTGTGCGATTGCAACACTCTACGGGGATTGTAGGGAAATTTGAAGTGAAGGTGATTATGTTAATGTTGCTAATGCCACCAGTTCAAAATTTATTTTAGAATTAGAGTAATATTGGAAGAGAGTACACTGAACTAAAACAAACACACAAGTAATGAGATGGTACTACAACAAAAGAAACTTATTAACCTAAAACATCTGCAACAATAAGGGGAAAGGCGTTGTGTCGAACACAACAGTATATACTGAACAGCTTACTTAATTTCGTTGTTCACACAAAACTCAAGTCATCAATGATTGTGTGTATGTATGAGTGCTCGTTACACACTTTCCAGACATTATCACACAATATATATACAGCCAAGGGAGTACTAGAAGCCACATTCCACACACTTATTCATATACGTCTACGTACACACAAAACATTTTATGTAAAATATTTGAAGAACGTGATGATAATAAACATAACTGCGGGCAACTTGACATTAGATGATGGGATGCAGTAAGAACAATAATATGTTAACTGAAATGTTATAAAGTTTTCATAACAGAATTGAAAATGTATGCGTGCACGCCTTTACAAAGAAAGCCAGTTATGTATATACAGGGGAGAGACAAAATAATATGAACACCATGCAGTATTGTATATCTTGCTGCATGTTGACAGCACTGCTTTCAAGTCTTGTAGGTTATATTTATAGCTTTGTTCTGCGACGAAATCTGAAACCTCTCTCACTTCGAAAGGGGGCAATCGTTGGGAGCGTCTATGACAAAAACTCTAAATTGTTTAACGTTACACGAGCGGTAGTAGCCACGGTAATGACAACATGGAACTCAAAGTTAACTGACAGAGAGACAAACGAACATTAAAAAAAATTATGGTCAGACAACATAAAACTCTCGCGCACAAGTGACCCTAGAACTATTCAGACACTTAAAGAATATATTTCTAAGCTGTTCTAAAAGCAAATGGTGGCCCAACACCTTTTTAATAAATAAATATTGTCTGTAAGTTTATTAAATTTATTTGATGCCACTTAAAATAAATCTATATAAAAAGTGTACTCCTCTCACTACTAAGTAAGCCCATAATTATGAGAGCGACCTAAATCACATATTCCAAAAACATGATCACTTTAAGAAACATCCATATCAGCTTATAATTTATGATAAATTTCTCTTAGGAAATATTTCCCAAATATTCTACATTGTAAACGCACCACCCCGCTTATTACATGGTAGGGGGTTTTCAAAAGAAACAATTATTTAAAAACTCTTGTCAGAGTGATTATGTGTCTTTGTTGTTGTTAATATTGTAAACGCTTTAATTTCAATTTAAACCCCTCCTGTTAATACGATTTATATATTTTATTGATTAAAGTCTAGGTTTTTCAACTAAATACTAAACTAAAAATTTTACCACCTTCGTTAGGATAATCTGCAAATGACCAGACATAGGCAGCAAACCTTCAACATTACCATGATACGTATAATAAGAAAAAAATATAAAGGAAACCATTTCTCTGGTAGTCACTTATGATAAATGAATAAATTAAAGAAAGAAAAAACAATTCCGACCCTACCCTGCAAGTACTTAGAACACAACCATACACCGCTTGTGACGTATAATGAACAGCACAGTACTTGTCTGAGCAAATGGCCAACTTGTAACGAAGCACACTTGTTGCAAACATTTCTGTTGACTTCTGTTCCTTCATTCCTCATGCACACAACTGCATACCACATGTACTCGTATATGCGTGCGTATGTACATGTGCATACCCTCGTTCATATGCGTATGAAATGCCAAAGGCAACATTTATACAATATACGTGCACGAGTGGCGCTTTACACATATATGCATGTGCGTGTGTGTGTTTACATGTAAATGAATCATTTGAAGTTAAGAATATGACGCCTTGGAGTACTTTGCTTACATATACGTATATCTCAGAGCGAAATTAAAACATAATTGCCAACTTTTGAAATTCATTTTTATTCATTAACATCCATAACAAGTCGTTGCCAGACAATTGTATGATGCGTGAATCATGACTTCCAGTGAAATCGAAATCTCTACAAACAATTCATGAAATTGAGAAACATTTATATGAAAAGTTCAATATTTGTTTATTAAAAGAAATCCAGCAACGCAATTGGGTGTCATAATACTTTGCAGGGATCGCTCATCAATATCAAAATATGAGATGGGTTACATTTGTATATAAAGGCGCAAATGGTTTCTGAAATTTTAGTCACGGCGCTCTCTTCGCTTATTGTCATTCTTTGTAATATCGTCTAAAAAATGTGATGAAATGAATTAATAGTCGACTTATTAATTATTGTAACTACACTTAATTACAAAAATTTTACGCATATATTACAAGACATTCTAAGAATGGTTCGATCCCGCTTCAGAATTTGAAAATTCGATTTACTACAGACCTTTGGACGGACATACTGAATCAATTGAATTATAATTAATTTTTTTTTGGAGTTTCTCAAACGTATCTTAAGGAGAGGGGAATAAAAAAAAAAAAGTTACTTGAAAGCCTATTAGCTAAAGGTAATATTTTATGTAATAGACTTTGGACATTGTAGGGCCTGTCACGATCCCTTAATCCACGTATCGTTAAACCCTCAAATTATTATAATTTAATAAACATTTGTTTAGATAAACTCTTCTTCTAATTGTAATGGATATAAACTTGCCAGAGTTGCATTTGAGTACAAACAGTAACTTTCATTTTTCAAACAATCGAAAAATTAATAGAGTAGAAAAATATTTAAAAATTTTCCTTAAATAAGGGAAACAAAAAAATTATTTTATCGTAATACACTCGGAATATATAATTTCACTCATTATTATTATGGTTATATTGTCGTATTTTAAAACAAAAATATCCGTAAGAGACCATGAATGAAAATATATTCTGCAGGCTTGGAATACAAATTAAGTAAAACCTACAATATTATAGTTAATATATACACATACATGCGTAAAAGCACACTCATCAAAATTTAATGCGAAAAAAATGTTATAAATTGAAAACGAAAAAAACGTTTTCATTTTGAAAATATATCATAAATGTGTAAATATAACGTACACGAATAAGTTATTATGTACAAAAGTATTTCTCATCATAGCAACAATAATTATACCCTGCACATATGATAGATTGAGTTTGTGATTCCATTTAAAACATCCAGAAGAAGGCATTGGAGGTTTAAAACTGAGTGGACCAAGGCATGTATGTTTGTTTTGTCCTGTCAGTCGTACATTTTAAGATATTGAGCTGACATTTTGTTCTTGTTACTGCTCTCACATTAGCTATTGGCCATGAGCCACGCCCATAATTGATAAAACTATACTCAGCTGCTACAAATATTGAGCTACATATTCATGACAACACAACATGCCCACGTTTTTTATACTTGTGCTTATTTTTTAAACTCCTAACTTTACAATGGTGATCCTCTAACCTAATACGATAATGTAGCGTAAATAAACATTTGTAGCTAATAATTACTACATGGAAATTTATTTAAAGTATATTTATATTATGCGAGTATTTTACTTTAAATGGACGGTAAATTTTTTTGAGTATATTTCAGTGTTTGTACAACAACAAAATTGAATTGTATGAATAAAAATGAAGAGTGTCATTATGAAATATACCCAGCCGCACAATTTCACACATTCATATTCAGAGAGAGAGAGAGAGAGAAAAAGACAAATGTACATATATGCACAAATATATGAATGCATACAAGCGCCTCATAATATAACTTAACTCTGTGATGAATTAATTCACGCTGACAGTGGCATCCATTGATTTATACAATTTTATTTAATTTAATTATGTGCGCACATACAATATATATGTGCGTGTGTATGTGTGTACACATATCGTATACGTTTAATGCATTGCATGAGTATAAAATATTGCAGCATGTATATGAAAAAAGAAATATATACGGTGTATATTTATGTGAGATGGTTTAAAATCATATTAAATAACAACAACAAGAAAAAGCCCAAAGAGCGAAAAAGCTAAAAATTAAAATTAACAAAAATATTCTTAAAGTGTTTAACGTGGCGTATGAGTGCTTTCAATTGAATGGTAATTTTTTTTTATTAAGTAAACACTCAACTCTTAATGAAATTGTTCAAATTCATGCATAACCGCAATTGGGTGTTTTTTTTTTTTTTTTTTGTTGATTACCTTGAATTCGAGGGTATGGTCATTTTGTCATAATATTTGATCAGAGATCCTACAAAGTAAGACGTGAAAAGGAAAAGGAAACTCTCGAGGATGAAATTTTCCGAAAAATACAAAAGGGAAGATCAAGAGTAGGGTCACCGTCAAGTTCCCCTCTTTTAACCCAACAATTTTTAAATACAAAGTTTTTTCGAAAAATTTCATGCTATGGCGTTATTCGAGAGTTTTCATCTCTTCTGCTCACACTGTATATTTTTGATTAGCATCCAAATCTGGGTCCGCTCGTCTGTTTTATGTGGCCATTTCTAAAACTGATATTGAAAATTTAGTTGAAACATTTCTACTTTTTGCAAAATCTGTCAATTGTGATGCCCATAAGCGATAAAGATCTATATGTTCGCCATATCCATCACATTTTTCGATAAGCCAAAAGTGGGCATTATTTTGCGCAAAATCTGACACCCCAGCTAATACGCAATATATAAACTATAAATTTACCGCACCGTCTGTTTGTATATATTTGATCCCAGCTTAAGTTGGTTTTCGTTATTTCATCAGAAACAATTTAATTTGTATTACATTTGGTTAAAGACAGAGAAGGTAGGAGAGCAATTTTTAGCACTTAAAATATTTCACACCATATATTACATATACATTTGTAGTTTGTAACAAAGCATTAACTTGTTCTAGTACAACTTTTTAGTTTACAACATAAATTACAATGAAAAGTTAAACATATGAACTAGTTGTTACAAAACTGAAGAGTCACATCATTTGTTACACGTTAATGTCTTTTTAAAGACAACTTACGTTTAACTTTTATCCAAACACTCAAACAACTGTCGTTGTATTGTTAACAGCAGTCAACACATGAGCGCCACAAACTCACACAGAGATAAAACTCTCTTAAGCTGATATTAGTAAATTTTTAATAATGTCATTCTCATTTACTGGATCCATACCATAGACACACACACACACCCACACCTGTGTCATTATATTATTCCACTTAACTTTACATCTTGTGAGTAATAATAAAATCAACAAAATAACCTCATAAGCAAAAATAATGAAGAAAAATAAAACGTGCAGACGTGAAAAATAAATTACTTCATAAAAAAAAATAATATGAAATATTGTTTAATATAAAATATAATAAAAAACAAGTAATGAAATAGTGAGCAATAATATTAAGCTGCTATGAAAGGGGAGAGAGACCAAAGGCAAGCACTCGCCAACAAATATGCACAATGGCAACAAACTGCCACGTATTAGCAGCAGCAGTAGTACCCACACCCAACACACCCATCACTTACTTAAATATTTAAAATAGTTGGCAAATGTTTCAAGGAAATTGCATTTTAATGTGTATGAGGTAGAGTGTGTATGTGTGCATGGCACACATATATATTTTCTATTTTTTCAAAGGTGCGTAATACTCCTATTTCGTTGAAGTCTCCATGCATGTTGATACACACACAACAAATATGTGCTATGGCTATGTGTGAGTGTGTCATGCATATGTGGGATAATTTAATACAGCCTTAAGTGAGATTGCTATTGTTGCTGCTACGATATCCTGTTGTTTGCTTGCTGCCTTTTGCCTTGTTGTTGTGCGTAGGATGCTCCCTTGTTGTTAGACAATATTTTTGATATTTCCTTTCTATACGTTCCCCATGACAAAGGAGAGGTAAGCTAAGTATATGTGGAAGTTGTATTAAGGTGTACTGTTGGAAAGAGTTTGAAATAAAAATACATATTAAATGCGCAAAATCTTTCTATTAAACATGGAACCTAACTTAGTAAGTTGCTGTGATTATTCTAAAAATGGGCGGTTTAGCAGACGCGCCCAAAACTTTTATTACGAAAAATTCAATCATTGTGATGAAACGAAAAGGATTTTTTGTGAGCCGTTAAATAAGGGCGTATAGGTATAAAATTGTAGGGTATCCAAAATATGTCCCAAGTCAAATGTAGCTTTCTTCGTCTTTTTAGTTTTTTAGTTAGTTTTTTTTCCTAAAAGATTGTTGTTCCATATAAAGTTTAGAATCGGGAAAGATGTTCTTATACCCTCTACATAGTGTGAGAGGTATACTAAGTTTGTTCTTCCGTTTGCAACATCCAAAAAGAGGCTTCACAGACCCTACAAAGTATATATATTCCTGATGAGCAATATTGGTCAGTAGCCACGCTTAAAATCGACAAAAATCTATTAAAGTGTCAACAAAATTAAGCTATTCAGTTGAAATTTGGTACACATATGTACAATTATCCCGTCGATGAGACAAAAATGGGCGTGGTTGGATAGTAAATATGTCCACAATTTAAAAGAAAATATTCTCAACGTAAAACTAGCCCTTCACGCTGATACGGAATGCATACACTATTAGAGGGTAGACTCATCTCAGACTTGTCACGCCCACCGTAGATCTGTAGGGCATTTAAGATTTGGTCTATAAGTCAGATTTAGTATAATAGTAATGTTTATTACCCATTAAAAATGTTGCTTTAACTTTCATCATTATCCTAAGAACGAGAAAGAAATAAACTTATTCATGGTTTCAATTATTGTTAAAAAAAAAAAACTAAAATTGTTACTTAACTGCGTAATTTTTATTCTTACTATTTAATAGAATTACATGAAACCCTTTAATTTGAAACACTACATATGTGGGCATAAAGTTATAAAGGCCAAAATGAAATGAATCATTGAAATGAATGCATGGAATTTTTTCTTTTGTAATAATTCTCCATATATGTGGGGAGAGGTATGTTACTTTTTCAAAACGTTTGCAACCCTCAACATCGGAGGCATCGGAGATCCTACAAAGTAAATAAATTCTGAATTAGAATGTCTGTCTGTCTGGTTGGTTGAATTTTGAAACAAATCAGTCGTCTCACAAATTTAGTTGTTTTTTCATTTTGTTTTCAGTTTCATTTATTATGTGGAATGTTTTACGTTAAATGTTTATTTATAGTTTATGTTCTTGTTTAGTGCAGTTGATGCAAACATAAATTCATCGAAATGTAATAAAGTTAAATGAACAACAAATCAAATGAACAAACAATGACATCTAAAAATAGAAATAAATTGTTTAGATTCTACGTACGCGTACAATGCATTTTTTAAACGTAGTTATTAAGTTTTATGTAAAAAACATTGGGTGCAGGTGAATGATGAAAATGCCAATGTCCCAATATGTCCCATATGAGGCGATTACTTTAAAACAATGAAAAACAAGTGAAAATGTCAGTCAACCATGCACGACTATTAAATTATTACACTTGATTGTTATACATGGTCATTATTATAATTTAAATGATATGGCAATGTCCGTCCAGATTTATGTATATATGTCTTTCTGTTGTTGGAATACTCAAGGTCGTCAATTTTTTACATAATTGAACTGACTTCATTAATTTCTGCACGCAGGTTTCTGCCTGCAATTGAAATTGTGTATAGAAAATGAACCCTTGCATTGATATCGTAATAATGGACAGGCCCGCCCACAATCTAACAAAAAGTTTTTTTGAATAAATTTACACATAACACTTGCACACACTTTTAGAAAGCGCAATCACGTACCTGACACGCCCAATGCTTTTACACATACGTTTTTTTTTATATATTTCATGTGCAGGGCATTTAAGTTTTGGCCCAAGTGGAATTTAGTTTATTTTCCTGTTATTTTTCATACATACACGAGTATATGTATCCGTGTAGATGTAAAAAATGCATCATTGAGTGATTGTTCAAATTTAAAGACTTAATTGATATATGCGTTCATATCCGTATATATTACGTACATAGTTTCATAATAACTTATATTGTAAATTTGACAAGTTTATATGCACATGAAATTGGATTTTTTACAGCAAACTCTCTTATGTGCTGTAAATTTTATTAAACGACACTATACGCCATCATGTTAACAAATATATATATATATATATAGGACATAGTATAGCATGTATACAAAAGTGAAAAAAAACAACAAAGCCCAGCTAATATATTATATTGTGCAATGGTTTTTGCTTTGCTTCAACGACTGCCTGAACTAATAGGTTATAACAGCGCTGTTATAATTTTTTTTTTGTCCCAGTACCCACACACGTACATGTACGATAGCTGATGCATTTACAATATTTGTATACACAAATATTTAGACGGGATGGAAGTACTTTATTGGACGGCCGTCATCGTCATCACCATCTACCACAGCGCATAAGCTTATATTTGCATGAACCGTATATTAGTTTATAACTATTTAATGTTTTTTCCCCTTTTTTGTTTTTATTAATAACAAAGAAACAAACTTTTTTTTTATCTACTCACTCGTTTACACGTGCTTGTGTCGTTAAGGTCATTGGTTAATAAATGTTGTTGGGTAAGGTTGCGACGTCAAACTTTACCCCTTCTAGTCGGCAGGTCCCCAGGCGTGCTTCATAATTAAAAACAGTGTATAAATGAATTATTTTTTAAAATTTCAACAGTGGCCGTAAATCAAGCATATGGATACCCAGGGAAATGTTATAAATTCTACTATCCTCTTACATATTTAGCCATATGTGTTCATGGTAATATGCCATAAATATATACATGCGTATGTGTGTGTGTTGTACACATATAAGCATTGGATGAAAATGAATTTTTAAGGTAGTAAATCTGTGTCTGACATGAACGTGTGCCAAATGACAGCCCAAAATTGTTCTTGTTTTTTTTTTTTGTTGCCCTTAAGGAATTTGTTTGTTTCTGTGCTTGTGCAGGCATACGGCGTTTGTGTGTTTGGTTTGTCAAGATTTAGCATACAAACCCAGTGGTAGACTATTTAAAACAATTAATAGTTTAAGTAAAAGTGTACATCCGTCTTTTTTTAGCGACAAATCGTCGATGCTCTAAGCCATTGTCAAATTTAACATTTAATTTCTTCTCATTCTTCCCTTTCTTAACCTTATATGCTTTGTGATTTATTATACTCTAAACCAGAACGTGTACAGTACCGTAGACGTTAAGAACAACTTTTCTATTAAACTTCTTTCCCTCCATCTTTGGAAGCTTTAGCACAGGAATGATTCAACGATGGCTATGCTGTTAAATAGCACCTGTTAGCAACCTTAATTCTGTATGCTGAAAATTTTAAGATAATAACGGAAGACGTATACTCGGGCCACCTTAAAGCTATTTCGTTCATATACTTGCAAATGCGGAGGCAACAGGTCCACATGTCCACAATCTTTTTCGCAGCAACGATGATTGATAAAGTTGTTCCCTTACAATAGCAATAATTAAGATATTTTTCAAAAGTTTCTCGCCAAAGATTTATATAACGCACTATAAATAAGTGTATTATTCATCCGTAGCGTATAATATTTAACCGGAATAAGCTCTCTAGCATTTGTAGATATAAGAAAAATGTTATAGTCGATCAAGCCCGATTACGTAGCTCCTTAAGTTTTGCTATAGTTTGGTTGTATCTGTATAGTAAAGGAAAGGATACTAAAAAATCCATCAAATATGAAACTGATTAATTTTTCTTCACAACATTTTGTCAAAAAATATTAAGAATTGCATATAAAGATTTTCAATATAATAGGTCCTTATATGGACCTTACAAAATAGTCCGATGTGATCTATTTTTAATAGGGTTCCTCTTTGAGCTCTTGTACAAATTTCATCGCAATATGTAAAAAAATAAAACGACCAACGAAGAGAGATTCTAAACATGATCTGATCCGGTCCCTTTTCAATAAGGTTCGCATTTAAACAAAACAAATTTTATCAAAATCTGCCAAAAATTTCATTTTATACCTTTCGCACAAATTTACATGGACAGACAGATGGATATGTTGAAATTGATTTAGATTTTGGTTCTAAATCGATCGGTATAATTGAAGGTGAGTGTTTATAGCGTTTAGGCGTTTAGTTTATAACTTACAAACATTCTCACAAACTTAATATTTTTACCCTTTTTCACAAGTGATGCAGGGCATAAACAGAAACAAATAATAAAGAAATTCTATTTTTTTCATATAAAAAAGCAAACTTCATTTCATACCCTTTCTTTGCTTTCTTATTTACCATAAATACAAGAACAGCAACAAATTCACTTGTTGACTAAACGACAATTTACACACAAGTTTATGAGCCTCCAGCGTAGCCACTCCGTATAAGTATTTTTGTTTGGTTTATTTTGTTTTGTTTTGTTTTGTTTTGTTTTGTTTTGTTTTGTTTAATAAAATGTTATTTTTAACTTCACCCAAACATACACAAATGCATACAATTTTTTTTTTCGTGTGCAAAACAATTGTAATTCATTTGCTGTCAATATTAAATATGATACTTAGGCTCTACACCTTTTGAATATAACGGAATAAGTGCAATAGAAAATTGGTCATTATATGTGTATGGATGCAACATGATGGCGCACACGTTCACACACACAATTGTTGCTTTTATGTGGCAATTAAATTATAATGCGTCTTAATTTTACGCAGGCTGTCTGTTTAAATAAAATTTCAATGGTGTTTCGTTTTGTTTTTTGTTTTGTTTTATGACACATGCCAAAACTAGAGGATCATAATTATAATTTATTCGAAACATGGTTGAAAAGTATGACAAAATGAAACAAAAACCGTTTATTTCGATATCAAAAGTTTTAATAATTTTGGGCTAAATTCAAACAGACAGAAAACAATAAAATATGTATACCCGCTTGGCTCTAAGGCGAACTTTTGCTACACATACTCGTACACTCATATTCGTGGTGCTTTAGTATCCGTGTGGAAGTAAGCCAGTCGTAAATTTGGTTTTTATTTTAAAATATCCCCGCAGAACAATAAATTTTTTATAACAGGAAATTAAAAGCACTATGGGAAATTTGTTGCAGCTCCTGTTTTTTTTTTTTTTTTTTTGTCGATATTTTTTTTATTTACCTCCTTACACAATATAAAGCGTTACACACTACCCCCAGTGATTGTCAAACTTTTTAGTTTAAATATCTATAAAAATTCAATATTTTTATATAAAAGAAAAAAACAAACAAAAATTTACCCAATCATTTAATATTTTATACTACAATACTTTGTTCCACAATTTATCCTATAATTAGTTGAGTAGATCCATAAAAGTGATTAAAATTAATTTCGTAAAGCTTCTATATATATAAAGAAAGATCCAATAGTACGATCGAATCCAAATTTGATCCACTTTTTAAAAAAGTGAGCATTTTTCATCAAACAAAGGCTTCCTTTAAAACGTGGCATTATGTGGGGAAGAATCCTAAAAATGGATCGATTAATTTTAAATAATGGCCGTCTTGGCTCCCTACTAAATGTCATCAGTAAATATCAAATACAGCGACCCCTTAAATTGATTATAAAAAGCCATCTAGGGGTATGTCAATATATGGTATGGTTAAGTCGATTTTGATTCTGAACCAATCACTTTAATAAAGAGGTGTGTCTGTAATATTCCGTGGGGGAGTTACATAAGTGTACTCAAACATATTTTGGGTATCTTCTATTTATTCATTCAAAATGGAAGCATAGCTTATGTAAAGAGTTGCGTGTTGTGTCGTTATGTTTTATTTAAATAAACATGCCTTGAAATATGGGTGTGTCTAGAACTTCATCCACTCTTAAGACCTGTGGTGAAGATAATTTTTGACTGAGAGATAATCTTTTTCTTTTTTTGCGTCTCTTTTAAGCGATTTTGTTTATTTAATAGAGTAAAGTAGCTTGAAAAATTTTTGTTAACAAATTTATCCCTTTGGCGAATAAACCTCTTTTAATAACAGTCATTATTTTATCTGTTTTTCAACCTTTCTCAAGCAGTTGCAAATGAAATTATAAACTTAATATATCCTTATCGTGAAAGAGGAGCCTCCATAAAAATAAACAATTGGCGACAGATTGCCGACCACTGCTTTATACAATCACAGACACAATCACTTTCATAAACAAATGTATAACAAGAAAATACACATCAAAAATTCACACGACAAATACAACACGACATACGTTTGTTTGTATACACAATATATTTATGTGTAAGCTTTGGCACTATTTATTTATTGTTGGTTCATTCATATTTTGTGTGTTGTTGTGTGTGTATTAATGCATACTTGTATCACTGTCAATTCGTTGTCGCTCGCTTTACACAATATTTTATGAAAATATAGTTTCTGTTATTGTTGTTACATGTCTATACTAGTATTTTAATATATGATCAAAACAACAACTAAAACAATAGGTGAGTGTAACAAACACTACACCATCAATAATATTTTTTGGTACTATGAATGCAGTGAACTACACAACTATTGCGATGCTTTTGTTTATAATGCTTTATTGTTGTTTATAAAGCATATACGCACACACACAGTGACACTGACACCGGAAATGAACACATTTTCCGGCTATAGGTTAAAAATGCAGTACTAACTGTATTAAAGTACACTCAATGATGAGTTTTGTTGTTGCCCTTATGTACGAGTATTATTTGCCCATATAAAATTTTCATTTTGTTTTTTGTGTATAATGTTGTCTAATAGAAGTTTCTTTAATAGTTTGTATATGTATATAAATTTTTCTGTAACTGTAAAACCGCATAAACTTCATGAATATCAATACAATACAAATTCATTTATATGCAAATAAATAATTAAGTCATGAAAAAATTTAAATGAAACGAAGTTAATCGAATCAGTGCTCAGGTATAAAATGTTATGAATTGATGAATTCATTACATTTAATGCATGCATAAATGTGTAGAATTGATATTAAAAAGAAAATTAAAATTAAAAAATAGAAACAAGTGACATTGGTGCACTTGGCATTACGTCAAATTTCATTATTCCCACATAGAATGTTCTCAAAATTGTACTTTTTCGCCTCTGCATTACAGTCACAATTATGATAAAATCCTTTAACAACCGGGTTAATATCAAATAAAACCACATATTAAGATAAAATCAATAATTACTCACCACGTGGAAAAAATCCTTTTAATTGTAGATAATGAACGTATAATCATGTAATTATAAAGTATTGTTAGCTCAAGTATTGTCATGGGACATAACAAGTTACACAGACGATACTTGAGCACTTGAATTAATTACATTTATATGATATAATTCATACTTTGAAAAAGAAAAGAGAGAGAGAGAGAGAGGGAGGGCCAAAAAGTCCTTCTTATGAAAGAAAAACATTAGAATTTTTCATTCATCACTAACATGGTTTTTATTTATTTAGGTTAATGTTTATGTTTTAAGCCGAAGAGATTTTTGAAAAAGAACCTCGAGGCTTAAGTGACGTTTACTGACGTTTTTTGTTTTTAATTTCATATAATGTTGTGTTTTATGTAATTTTTGTCTTGGATGCCGTGTTGTTCATTTGGGAGATACAACTACAATTGTTTGACCAACCAGCCAACCAACCAACAAAACATAGGTCCTATCCTTACCAATGTAACAATAATAAATATAAACTTAAACGCACACGTAAACCGTATAACAGGTACGTATGTGTGCAGTAATGTACATTAAAATATTACAGAGCGCGTATAAATATTTACAGGCCACAGCACGCAAACGATAAACAAAACAAGTGCAAAAGCTAAGACTAGAATAGTTTAGACTGCACCTTAAACACCCTGCACATTTAAAAAGTAATGGTGGGTGTGGCAGGTATCTACTTGGGTCATGTGATAGTTTGTGCCAAGTGTACTTTTTTTCTATAAAATGTGGTCATTCCCGACCACGCCCTTTTTTAGTACATATACCAAATATCATTTTCACAACATTTCTGGCTAAGATATAGACTTTAGTCCTTTGTTGGCTTAGCACTTGATCAGTTTAAATATCAACTTACGCATAGAAATTGAAACTGTTTGTATAAAGCTTCATCTCGATATCTCAAAATTTACAGGCGACGAACATGTCTACATAGACCGACTGAGATAGCAAATACTTTGTATAATATCTGCCGCCTTCGTTTGAATTTTCCAAACAGTATAACAAGCTTAGTACGCCCCCTTCTCTAGCAGAGTAAGAAAAAACCCTTCATACTCGCTGGCTACACTTATATTTATATGCATGAGGTTGTACTCATTATATAAGTAAACATATGAGGTTTTTCTAAAGCATAACACCGCAGCGTAGAAACTGTGCAACACAATTTTGGTTTTTGTTTGTTTGTTGTTTGTGTTTTGTTTTAGCCTTTTTGTTGCTTTATGCTTTGTCACCTTGCGTTGTGTTGTTGTTATTGTTACTTCCCACAGTGATGCTGCAAAAGAATTTTTGTTATATGTAAAAAAAAAATGTTTGTGTGTGTGATGTGTTTAATGTATGTAGATGTAAGGCCACAGGTCATAGAAATGTTTTCGTTTGTTCGCTTTGGTCAGTTTTACAACTTTACACACTCAACACCTTGAAAAAGTTTTTAAAATTATCTTTGTTGTTGTTGTTATTGTTATATATTATAACGTTTTATACTCAACAGAGTCGTTATTTGTTATCTTTCGACATCACCATCACCATCACCTTCACCTTCATCATCATCTCAACATAATTTTTTAATATTATCTTAAGTAAAGTGGTCCCTTGGGATAGAGAAAAGGATGGTAGAGAGAATAAAACACTAAAAAAAAATTACAGGAAAAACATGCAAATAAACTACAATTGTGTATAACAACAATAATAACAAACACAACAAAGTGTTGCTCTGGTTTTCATTGTACATCAGATGGTTGCATACTAAGTTTGCCAAACCCTTCGTAATGGACTTGTTGGCTGTGATACTAGGCCATCCTTCTCAAAAAGGTACCAATTTGGCGTAGAATTCTATTTGTAAATAATTATATTCTATTAAGTCCTGATCGAAATCCCTGCCACACCCATATGTAACATATATTTCGCCGCAGATGGAAAGCATCGAAAGCTAGATGCGTGGGACTCTAACTCACTAAAACCACCTTTGCAGCAATGTACCGCAAGGTATTTTATCACAGGGTGGAATGCCGTTGGATCGACTTATTACTTACACTTCATGTAAGAGTGATCCAAGACAAGTAAACCTTTTAGAATTTCAATGTTTTTGAAAGAGTGACTTAAACCAGCTTCAAAATAATTGAACAGAGGGCATGGCAGTTTCATACATTAAACGGAAATTCAAATGTTGACGTTTTTGGTAATAATAACTTAGATAACTTTCCAAATGATGGTTATATAGATGTGCCCATAATGGGCGTGGCAGGTACACGATAAACTTAAAATTCCAATTTCTAAATTTTTTGGAAATGTTGACTTGAAACACTTTCAAAACTATAATATATATATATATGCAAACTGTGGGCATGACAGGTACACGATCAATTTGAAATCAAATTTTGACGCTCCTTGCTGCAAATTATTCTAAAGGGTATTTTTAATTTGGCCAAAGGCATTTTTAGTGATTGTTTTACTTCTTTCCAAGTCCGTTATTGTTGCTATTGCACTTAAAATGTGCAATCTCATTAACTGTTGTTGTTATTTAGTCTTTTCACCGACACTTACCAACCAGCAATGTTTTGTGGGATGCTAAACGTGAGAGCTTAAAAGTAACCAAGCAAGTACTTATACTTTATGCGCTTTCAAATACGCACAAACACACACCCACATACCGGTTATATAAATGCATACATATACATATTAAACATAAAACTTCTTGTGAGTAATTAAATAAATAAACAAAGTAAGTAAGAGTGTAGACCACCACCCGCACCAGCACCAGCACCAACACCAACGCCCGCAATACAAACAACGTGAACAACAAATAACAAATTCCTTCAATTGGGTTAAGTTTTTAACTCCAATAGCAGCGGCAACAACAACAACAATAACAAAAATAACAACTACGAACCAGTAAAGTATTTAAGGGCTTCCCCTAGAGAGAAAGCATCAAATTATAATGTTATCGCTTCAAGTGTTATGTTTGTAACTTTTTTTTATAAGATGCGGAGTATACTTAGTTTGTCATTTTGTTTGCAACACCCAGAAAGTAAGTCAAAGTATATATATTCTTGATCAGCATCCAAAACAAAATCCATTTAGACATGTGTGTCCGGGTGTCCATGTGTGCTCCTTGTTGGCATTCCCACGGTCTCATACGTTGAGCTAAAATTTATAGTTTTTTCTCGCAAATTATTAATTAAAACGGGCAAAATCGGTCCAGAGCCACGCCTACAATCGACCAAAATTTATTTATCAGACACAAAAATTAATTTATTAAGTTGAAATTTTGTACATAAATTATGCCATTCATTAGTGTGCCAAGAGTGGATGTGGTCGAATAACAGAAACGCCTATAATTTCCAAAAAAAAAACCATATCCAGCGTACTTGACTTGACTTGCAAGCTGATACGTAATACGCACTGTTAAGGGACGCAATCATATACCTGTCACGCTCATCGCTTGTATGTGAATGTGTAGGGTATTTAAGATTTGACCCAAGCCAAATTTAGTTTTCTTAGTTCTCGTTTTTATTTTTCAATTATTAAATTTGCTTAGAAAGGAAGCAAGGATAGTAGATCAGATTTAATAGAATATAACAGAATACCAC
This sequence comes from Crataerina pallida, assembly GCA_949710015.1. Taxonomy (NCBI): domain Eukaryota; kingdom Metazoa; phylum Arthropoda; class Insecta; order Diptera; family Hippoboscidae; genus Crataerina; species Crataerina pallida. The sequence continues at coordinate 20,999,426 of OX453291.1, forward strand.
AGCGTGGTATAGCAAATAATTTAATAAGAACAGCTGCTCAGCATACCGCAGGGGTCAGCAATTATTATTCACAACATTCATCAAAATTATCATTAAGTTATCTACATTTCTACACTAAGCTTCAAAACTGACAATAATTCTTAAATATATAAAACGTATACGTATAGAGTGCCCGCACAATATTATAATTTAACATTTATGATATTGCACTTAAAAAAGATTTCTTTCATATATTTTAATAAGATTTGTGTTAAAACAAAGTGTCATCACTTTCAAAGAACTTGTGTCGACAAGGAAAGCAGAAAGATTGCGCCTGTAGACTCAGACAAATGGGACAAAAAGAAATTCAATTAATATTGTAACGGTTGAAACGGTTATTTCCTCCGGTTAGTCCGGTCCAAGCCGAGGTAGCTGGGCAGTTTTCCCCAGGGGCTCCTTTTCAAGAAATTCATTTGAATAAAGGACTCGGGTGTGGTGTTAAATATTATTAATACACTATATTTATTGCTTGACACTATCCTCACTTATACAATACAATGGTGTTGTTGTTTTCTTGCTATTTTCAAAACTAAGTATAGCAAAAAGGCTAACACGGTGACCTGCAAACAACCATAATTCTAGGATTTCCACATTATTTCAACTTCTTTTATTGTCAAGTACCTCTGTTACCTCTGGTAATTTTTCACGTTATATTTCCTCTCGCGGTTCCTTCGTCGGATTCAGTGTACTGTGTTACCTGCTTTGTAGGTCTTGTCTGCCCCTGCATGTATAGTTTCCAGTGTTAAGTTTCACAGCACAGAGAGCAAAGAGCTCCCACGGCTGCTATCGCGGTCAACGGGCACTCCTTATTCTCCTATCCATAACCAACAAAATACCAACTGGCCGAATAACGCAGCCAAGCTGGTCGTTCACTGGTCATGTGGTCAGTCTTATAATCTTATACCACTGAACACCATACCTGTTGTCGAACTTGTCACACACAAAATGAGTCTTTCTTAGTTTTATGCTTGCTTATATAGCTATTCTTTCGTTAAGTACTACGCGAGAGTGTTCGCGTTGTTGTTTGCAGTTCACTATGAGCCTAACTCTCACTCTTAATTTACTCTCTTAAATAGCATAACTGCTTAAACTACTTAAATCGCTAAATATTTTCTACTGCGCAATACTGACACCGTTTGGAATGTCAGTCCCGCTATTCTTGTGTACATAATAAAACAAAAGGTTTATACAAAAATTCAAATTTCATTGATCACAACAACAATATAATATTACAGTATTTTATATTTCCTAGGTGGCCACTCATTCGATTCGTGAGGGCCCTGTATCCTCACACGGTAAAAAAAACATATTATGAAGACATGACCATTAAGATTGATATGCGTTTGTACAAACATATAACAGAATATTTCCAACACATTTTCAACGTCCATATGCTTTTAACAGGGAAATATAAATAAATCAATTTTTCTTGAATGGACACAAGCACGAAATAAAAGAGCACACTCGAATATATCACAGTTGTCAGCGGTGAAGGAGGAGGAGAAGAAGTGCACACAAGAGAAATTGTGAGGCAAGAGTCGTTTAGTGCAAAAGCAAACACGAATTTTTTTAAATAGGTTTAAGCTAAATTTCCAACACCCTACCATTAAGCAAATCTAACCATAAGCAATATTTCAAAAATAGCAATCGTCAAATTTAAAATATCAAGCTGATATTATATATAAATATTTCACTTAGATGTTGTGCCACACCCACAATCGAGATACAAATTTGTAGAATTTTTATATTTTTAATATACAAGAAATAATTCATAAAATATTCATACACTATTAGAACGCCCTCCAATTAGGTACCTTCCACGTCCAATAGTTTTATATAGATGTACCCTCCATTTCAAACTTGATCTAACGGAGATTATGTTACTATTTAGATATATACCGCCCACGCCACGCATATATTATATATATAAATGTATAGAGTGAATAAAATTTGCCAAAAGCTAAATTTTTACTTTTCATTTTATCAAATTAATTTATCAAAATTCTTCAGCATGATATGTGATGTATGTACCAACTGCACCCCCCCAAAAAAGGGGAATTTAAGGGCTTTCTTGTGTGTGTTTTGTTGTAACTCCTTAAAATGAAAATACATTTAAATTGCTCTCGCGTGATGAAGTCTTCTACGCATGAAATATTGATGCTTCAATATTTTGCCCTTTTCTCGTAATAGCCCAATACATACACATGCATGCATACACTTTGGCAAACATTTTCACTCACTGCATTCATTCAGTCATTCCTTCATAACCCATCATTGAACAATACACACTCGAATTGTGTGTTGGGTGTGAGTTATGAGGGCGTAGTATGAGTGTTCGCACAAAAGGTCGAGGAGTAAAATTATGCTGATGTGCTGATGATGCATCTGTCAAATGCAGTATTAATGATTGGTACCAGAGTCAATCCTACACTGCACTTAGTTTAACACTCAATGCTTCTGTTGATTTTTAAATTAAACAGTTAACAGCGGCGAAAGAAACGTTCACGTTCTTTACTACTCGCAGCCTCTCTCCGTAGCATCTCTTTGAATAATGTTCTAATGCTTATGCTATTGCCATCATGACATGCTTAACGGTCAGAATGTAGAAAATTGCCGTCATAAATTAATGAGAGCATACATTTTATTTGAACTTTTTTCTAGCACTCTCTCACTCACCCTCAACGGCGCATTTATGTGCATGAACGTACGTACGTACGTGCGCTAAACATTTGTTTGCTGACGACAGCCAACGCTCATAATATTGATGCTGTTGTTGATATTGATGATGATGATTGCTATGTGTTGAAATATTATATAATTGAATCTGATATATTACAGCAATTATTCATTTGCAGATGTTCGCCATTTTTCTAAGAGTATAATACTCTGGCGAAAGATAATTTATTACAACATTTTATTTATACATATTACAATTTGGAACAGATAAACTCGCACATGCATCACACGCACATAAAAATCAACAGGCGTTCGTTTCATGTAATAAAATTCATTATTTTATGAGAGAAATCGTAAAATTTTGTCGCATACCTAAACAGAAATATTTTCACATGAATCCGCTCTTTAAATGCCAAGTAGTGCAATATTTTATTTGGAATGTTTTTTGCATAAGCTTACAAGTTGTAACTTTGCATTCATTCATTGAAATCATTGCATAACTTTCTCTCTACGATTTTATTCCGTTTACCCTTTCACTTATATTGTTCGATTGAAGTTTACAAATTCTACTCTAACATGAGTCTTTGTTTATATGTTCTTCAGTCTATTTATTCAAGATTAAACTCTAACTTATTGAGAGGGAAATACAACGTGAACCCGTTTGTACTTTATGATAAAGTTTCACTTATTTTCATGTAGTTTGCGACACATGGAGAAAGATTTTCACCATCGTGAGAGTGCCAACGGATATACAGGGACATGTCTGTGTCGCCCCAGATTTAGACGCTGATAAAGGATATACACTTTTGGGTCTGTGGGGTAGGGTTCCAAAAATGGTCCGATCCAGTTCATTTCCAATAGGATTCCTCTTTGGACCTTGTTCCAAATTTCATCGAAATATCGACCAAACAGACGGACATGGTTAAAAAAGATTCAGACTTTGATGGGTATAATTAAAGGTGGGTGTGGCATTAGCCGTTTAGGAGTTACAAACATGCGCACAAATTTAATATGCATTCTACCACAAGTTGTGCAGATTATTTATAATTACTTATTAACACAAATCTAGAAATTTTAAATCCCCCAAAACAAACCCAAACGGAACTGAAAAGTTTTCAACTAAAGTGGAAATATCTCAAATGGAATAAAAAATAATTTAAAATTGCGTAATAGCCACGCTCAAAATTCATAAAAAGTTTTTCATAAAAGATTTCAAAAGTGCCTGTGGCCGGATAATTTACAAAAAACCATAAGCAGCGTAAAACTGGACTTGCAAACTGATGCACGACATACATTAATGCACTATTAGAGGGCGTGATCATATACCAACCACGCCTACTGTTCGTTATAAATGCCCGGGGTATTTAAGAATTGACCTAAACCTTCTGTAGTTTTCTTATTTGTTTTACTCGTCTCTTCCTTATTTTTTTCAAACATTGTCCTGCACACTGATGTTATTATTTAATCCTTAGAAATCCTTTACATGCACCCTGTATGAAAAGCATTAAAGATATTTTTATACATAAGATGGGAAGTACAATAAGTTTGTCAAACCATTTGCAACTAGTAAGTAATAGAAGGAGGTGTCAGGGACCCAACAAAGAATATAAATACTATCGTTCAGCATCACAATCTAAATCGATTTAGTCACTTGCGACGGGGTGTCTGCCTCTTATTGCAACTCTCCCGATTGTAGATTTTTAGTTTCTGTGCATGGGTTTCTATTTAAATTTTTGGTGAAATCTAATTTAATCACACAATAGTGGTGATACCGAAAAACGGGGGACACAGTGCCGCACCACAGCCGTACGCACAATTCACGAAAAAAACTTATTTGGCTCAGAGTCCGCCTCATCAGTTAACACATAACCGTAAACAGCTTAGTAAAGTACCTACCATGCCCACATTTTGCAAGTAGATGTGAAGGGTGTGTAAAATTTGGCCTAAATAACAGTTACATCTGTTTTCTTGTTGTATTTAATGCAGCACTCGTGTCAGCACTCGCACGCATTGTTATTGACATTTTCGTTGTCGTTGTCGTTGCCGTCTGCTTTACAGGATAATGTCTTAACATTTACCAAAATAATGTTAGTGTAAAACGAGTTAACCTTTCACCCTTGTGTTGGTGTGTGCGTTTAAGTACAAAGCATCGATTGCCAATCTGTTGATTTATATTATTGTCACGTTCACACTGAGATTCGTGTTAATCGTAACGCGTACCGTGTCATCATTATTATCATTGTTGCCTTTACAATCAACAAAACCAACAAAAACAACATTACATACATATAATATATATTTACTTGTGTCTACGTAAAATCATAATGAAATCGATATTAAGGGATTTAAAGAAAGAAAAACAAAAGACGGAGATTGTCGGTGCAAGAAATGGGGAACATTCAACTTGAGAACATTTTCTACTCATTTATTACATTCCGAAGATTTATTTGTTCACATTAAACTTTATTTACATTCAAGCTGAACATTCTGCACATATCTTACTCGTATAAATTTGCCGCCTCGTATACATCTAATGCATCAATAATAGCTTCCCAAACGTATGATAGTTTAATGGCTTCTTCAAGTGTTTAAGAATGCAAAATATAAACACAACAAATTAATATTATTACCATT